>LR738711.1:821203525-821351768 GCA_902687465.1 Secale cereale | reverse complement strand
CCATTACTAGTTTTGAAAAAAAAACAAAATTTGAAAAAAATAAATAATGGCCATTACTAGAACTAGTAATGGCGCACTATCCACTGGTGCGCCATTAGTAGTTTTGAAAAAAAAATGAATTAAAAAATTAAAAATATTTGGAAATTTTTTTGCTAATGGCGCACTATCCACTGGTGCGCCATTAGTAGTTTCGAAGAAAAAAATGAAAAAAATGTTACTAATGGCGCACCGTGGATGTGGTGCACAATTAGTATTTGGACACTAATGGCGCACCGACACATGGTGCGCCATTAGTGGCCATACCATCTATAGCCCTTTTCCTAGTAGTGGAGGGAGTATGGGCCATAGTGGGCCTTGAGTGAAAAGTGAGAGGCAGCCCATAGGGGCTGGCCGGCGCCACCACCAGAGAATCCTAGTTGTACTAGGAGTGGGGGCGCCACCTCTCTCCTTCCTTCTCTTGGCGCCCCAGGCTTGGGCCGGGCGGCCTCCCCCTTGCTCCTTTATATACGGGGGCATGGGGAACCTCTAGACACACAAGTTGATCTCTCTAGCCGTGTGCGGTGCCCCCCTCCATAGAAACACACCTCGGTCATACCGTTGCAGTGCTTAGGCGAAGACCTGCGCCGGTAACTTCATCATATCCGTCACCACGCCGTCGTGCTGACGAAACTCTCCTGTGAAGCACAAATGGATCAATAGCTCGTGGGACGTCATCAAGCTGAACGTGTGCTGAACGCGGAGGTGCCATACGTTCAGTGCTTGGTCGGTTGAATCGCGAAGAAGTTCGACTACATCAACCGCGTCACTTGACGCTTCCGCTTTCGGTCTACGGGGATACGTAGACATACTCTCCCCTCTTGTTGCTGTGCATCTGGTAGATAGATCTTGCGTGATCGTAGGAAAATTTTAGAATACTACGTTCCCCAATAGTGGCATCATGAGCCAGGTCTATGCGTAGATGATATGCACGAGTAGAACACAATGAGTTCTGGATGATACTAGTCATACTTCTTACCAACATGTCATACTTTGTTTCGGCGGTATTGTGAGATAAAGCGGCCCGGACCGACATTAGGCGTACGCTTATGCGAGACTGGTTTCACCATTATGAGCACTCGTTGCTTAAAGGTGACTGGCGGGTGTCTGTCTCTCTCACTTTAGGTGAATCAAGTATGGCTACGCCCGGTCCTTGTGAAGGTTAAAACATCACATACTTGTCAAAAATCGTTGTGGTTTTTGTATGTGTAGGTAAGAACGGTTCTTGCTAAGACCGTAGCAGCCACGTAAAACTTGCATCAACAAAGTAGAGGACGTCTAACTTGTTTTGGCAGGGCATGTTGTGATGTGATATGGTCAAGACATGATGAGTTATACGTTATTGTATGAGATGATCATGTTTTGTAAAGTTATCGACAACTGGCAGGAGCCATATGGTTGTCGCTTTATTGTATGAAATACAATCGCCATGTAATTGCTTTACTTTATCACTAAGCGGTAGCGATAGTCGTGGAAGCAATAGTTGTCGAGACGAAGATCAAGGTGTCGTGCCGGTGATGAAGGTGATCATGACGGTGCTTTGGAGATGGAGATCAAAAGCACAAGATGATGATGGCCATATCATGTCACATATTTTGATTGCATGTGATGTTTATCTTATTATGCTTCTTATTTTGCTTAGTATGGCGGTAGCATTATAAGATGATTCCTTACAAAATTTCAAGGTATAAGTGTTCTCCCTGAGTATGCACCATTGCGAAAGTTCGTCGTGCCGAGACACCACGTGATGATCGGTTGTGATAAGCTCTACTTTCAAATACAATGGGTGTAAGCCAGTTTTGCACACGCAGAATACTCGGGTTAAACTTGACGAGCCTAGCATATGCAGATATGGCCTCGGAACGCTGGAGACTGAAAGGTCGAGCGTGAATCATATAGTATATATGACCAACATAAGATGTTCACCATTGAAAACTACTCCATCTCACGTGATGATCGAACATGATTTAGTTGATTTGGATCACGTGATCATTTAGATGACTAGAGGGATGTCTATCTAAGTGGTAGTTCTTGAAGTAATATGATTAATTGAAGTTTAATCTATCATGAACTTAGTCCTGATAGTTTTTGCATATCTATGTTGTTGTAGATCAATGGCCCGTGCTACCGTTCCTTTGAATTTTAATGCATTCCTAGAGAAAGCTAAGTTGAAAGATGATGGTAGCAATTACACGGACTGGGTCCGTAACTAGAGGATTATCCTCATTGCTGCATAGAAGAATTATGTCCTTGAAGCACCGCCAGGTGACAAGCCCCCTCCCGCTAATCTAAATGCTTTGAACGTCTGGCTGACGCGGTCTGATGACTACACGATAGTTCAGTGTGCCATGCTTTACGGCTTAGAACCAGGACTTCAACGACGTTTTGAACGTCATGGACCATATGAGATGTTCCAGGAGTTCAAGTTAATATTTCAAGCAAATGCCCGGATTGAGAAATATGAGATTTCCAATAAATTCTATAGCTGCAAGACGGAGGAGAATAGTTCTATCAGTGAACACTTGCTCTGAATGTCTGGGTACTACAACCATATGACTCAACTTGGTTGCAAAGTTGACGAGGATAGTGTTATTGATAGAGTTCTTCAATCACTGCCACCAAGCTACAAAGGCTTCGTGATGAACTATATTATGCAAGGGATGCAGAAGACAATTCCCAAGGTCTTCGCTATGCTCAAGGCTACGGAGGTAGCAATCAAAAAGGAGCATCAAGTGTTGATGGTTAACAAGACCACTAGTTTCAAGAAAAAGGGCAAGGGAAAGAAGGGGAACTTCAAGAAGAATTGCAAGACAGTTGCTACTCCCGCGAAGAAACCCAAGTCTGGAGCCAAGCCTGAAACTGAGTGCTTCTACTGCAAAGGGACTGGACACTGGAAGCGGAACTGCCCCAAGTATTTGGCGGATAAGAAGGATGGCAAGGTGAACAAAGGTATATGTGATATACATGTTATTGACGTGTACCTTACTAATGCTCGTAGTAGTACCTCGGTATTTGACACCGGTTCGGTTGCTAATATTTGTAACTCGAAACAGGGACTATGGATTGAACGAAGATTGGCTAAGGACGAGGTGACGATGTGCGTGCGAAATGGTTCCAAAGTCGATGTGATCGCCGTCGACACGCTACCTCTACATCTACCTCCGGGATTAGTTTTAGACCTAAATAATTGTTATTTGGTGCCAGCGTTAAGCATGAATATTATATCTGGATCTTGTTTGTTGCGAGACAGTTATTCATTTAAATCAGAGAATAATGGTTGTTCTATTTTTATGAATAATATCTTTTATGGTCATGCACCCTTGAAGAGTGGTCTATTCTTGTTGGATCTCGATTGTAGTGATACACATATTCATAAAATTGAAGCCAAAAGATGCAAGGTTAATAATGATAGTGCAACTTATTTGTGGCACTGCCTTTTAGGTCATATTGGTGTAAAGCGCATGAAGAAACTCCATAGTGATGGACTTTTGGAATCACTTGATTATGAATCACTTGGTGCTTGCGAACCGTGCCTTATGGGCAAGATGACTAAAACTCCGTTCTCCGGAACAATGGAGCGAGCAACAGATTTGTTGGAAATCATACATACTGATGTATGTGGACCGATGAGAGTTGAAGCTCGCGGTGGGTATCGTTATTTTCTGACCTTCACTGATGATTTTAGTAGATATGGGTATATCTACTTGATGAAGCACAAGTCTGAAACATTTGAAAAGTTCAAAGAATTTCAGAGTGAAGTAGAAAATCATCGTAACAAGAAAATATAGTTTCTACGATCTGATCGTGGAGGTGAATATTTGAGTTACTAGTTTGGTCTTCATTTGAAACAATGTGGAATAGTTTCACAACTCACGCCACCCGGAACACCACAGCGTAATGGTGTGTCCGAACGTCGTAACCGTACTTTATTGGATATGGTGCGGTCTATGATGTCTCTTACCGATTTACCACTATCGTTTTGGGGTTATGCTTTAGAGACAGATGCATTCACGTTAAATAGGGCACCATCTAAATCCGTTGAGACGACGCCTTATGAACTGTGGTTTGGCAAGAAACCAAAGTTGTCATTTCTTAAAGTTTGGGGCTGCGATGCTTATGTGTAAAAGCGTCAACCTGATAAGCTCGACCCAAGTCGGAGAAATGTGTCTTCATAGGATACCCAATGAAGACTGTTGGGTACACCTTCTATGAAAGATCCGAAGGCAAGATATTCGTTGCTAAGAATGGATCCTTTCTAGAGAAGGAGTTTCTCTCGAAAGAAGTGAGTGGGAGGAAAGTGGAACTTGATGAGGTAATTGTACCTTCTCCCAAATTGGAAAGTAGTACATCACAACAACTAGTTCCAGTGATTCCTACACCAATTAGTGAGGAAGCTAATGATGATGACCATGAAACTTCAGATCAATTTTCTACTGAACTTCGTAGATCAACCAGAGTACGTTTCGCACATGAGTGGTACGGCAACCCAGTTCTGGAAGTCATGTTACTAGACCATGATGAACCTACGAACTATGAGGAAGCGATGATGAGCCCGGATTCCGCAAAATGGCTTGAGGCCATGAAATCTGAGATGGGATCCATGTATGAGAACAAAGTGTGGACTTTGGTTGACTTGCCCGATGATCGGCAAGCCATCGAAAATAAATGGATCTTCAAGAGGAAGACCGACGCAGACGGTAATGTTACTGTTTACAAAGCTCGACTTGTTGCGAAAGGGTTTCGACAAATTCAAGGAGTTGACTACGATGAGACTTTCTCACCCGTAGCGATGCTTAAGTCTGCCCGAATCATGTTAGCAATTGCCGCATTTTATGATTATGAAATCTGTCAAATGGATGCCAAAACTGCATTCCTGAATGGATATCTCAAAGAAGAGTTGTATATGATGCAACCAGAAGGTTTTGTCGATCCAAAAGGTGCTAACAAAGTGTGCAAGCTCCAGCGATCCATCTATGGACTGGTGCAAGCATCTCGGCGTTGGAATATATGCTTTGATGAGGTGATCAAAGCATATGGTTTTATACAGACTTTTGGAGAAGCCTGTATTTACAAGAAAGTGAGTGGGAGCTTTGTAGCATTTCTGATATTATATGTGGATGACATATTGTTGATTGGAAATGATATATAATTTCTGGATAGCATAAAAGGGTACTTGAATAATAATTTTTCAATGAAAGACCTCGGTGAAGCTGCTTACATATTAGGCATCAACATCTATAGAGATAGATAAAAAACGCTTAATTGGACTTTCACAAAGCACATACCTTGATAAAGTTTTGAAAAAGTTCAAAATGGATTAGTCAAAGAAAGGGTTCTTGCACGTGTTACAAGGTGTGAAGTTGAGTAAGAATCAATGCCCGACCACTTCAGAAGATAGAGAGAAAATGAAATTCATTCCCTATGCCTCAGCCATAGTATCTATCATGTATGCAATGCTGTGTACCAGACCTGATGTGTGCCTTGCTATAAGTCTAGCAGGGAGGTACCAAAGTAATCCAGGAATTGATCACTAGACAGCGGTCAAGAACATCCTGAAATACCGGAAAAGGACAAAGGATATGTTTCTCGTGTATGGAGGTGACAAAGAGCTCGTCGTAACCGGTTACGTCCATTCTAGCTTTGACACTGATCCGGATGACTCTAAGTCACAAATCGGATATGTATTTTTATTAAACGGTGGAGCTGTCAGTTGGTGCAGTTCCAAGCAGAGCGTCGTGGCGGGATCTACGTGTGAAGCGGAATACATAGCTTCTTCGGAAGCAGCAAATGAAGGAGTCTGGATGAAGGAGTTCATATCCGATCTAGGTGTAATACCTAGTGCATCGGGTCCAATGAAAATCTTTTGTGACAACGCTGGAGCAATAGCCTTGGCGAAGGAATCCAGGTTTCACAAGAGAACAGAGCACATTGAAAGACGCTTAAATACCATCCGTGATCTAGTCAAGGAGGGAGACATAGAGATTTGCAAGATACATACGGATCTGAATGTTGCAGACCCGTTGACTAAGCCTCTTCCACGGGCAAAACATGATCAACACCAGGACTCCATGGGTGTTAGGGTCATTACTTTATAATCTAGATTATTGACTCTAGTTCAAGTGGGAGACAGAAGGAAATATGCCCTAGAGGCAATAATGAAGATGTTATTTGTATTTCCTTATATCATGATAAATGTCTTTTATTCATGCTAGAATTGTATTAACCAGAAACTTAGTACATGTGTGAATACATAGACAAAACAATATGTCCCTAGTATGCCTCTACTAGACTAGCTCATTGGTCAAAGATGATTATGTTTCCAAGCCATAGACATGAGTTGTCATTTGATCAACTGGATCACATCGTTAGGAGAATGATGTGATGGACAAGACCCATCCGTTAGCTTAGCACTTTGTTCGTTTAGTTTTACCGCTATTGCTTTCTTCATGACTTATACATGTTCCTATGACTATAAGATTATGCAACTCCCGTATACCAGCGGAACATCTTATGTGCTATCAAACGTCACAACGTAACTGGGTGATTATAAAGATGCTCTACAGGTGTCTCTGAAGGTGTTCGTGGTGTTGGCATAGATCAAGAATAGGATTTGTCACTCCGAGTGTCGGAGAGGTATCTCTGGGCCCTCTCGGTAATACACATCATAATAAGCCTTGCAAGCAAATGACTAATGAGTTAGTCATGGGATGATGTATTACGGAACGAGTAAAGAGACTTGACGATAATGAGATTGAACTAGGTATGGAAATACCGACGATCGAATCTCGGGCAAGTAACATACCGATGATAAAGGGAACAACGTATGTTGTTATGCGGTTTGATCAATAAAGATCTTCGTAGAATATGTAGGAGACAATATGAGCATCCAGGTTCCGCTATTGGTTATTGACCGGAGATGAGTCTCGGTCATGTCTACATAGTTCTCGAACCCGTAGGGTCCGCACGCTTAATGTTTGATGACGATCGATATTATGAGTTTATGAGTTTTGATGTACCGAAGGTAGTTCGGAGTCCCGGATAAAGATCACGGACATGACGAGGAGCCTCGGAATGTCCGAGACGTAAAGATTGATATATTGGATGACTATATTCGGACACCGGAAGTGTCCCGGAAAGTTTCGGATTTAACCGGAGTGCCGGAGGGGGTTACCGGAACCCCCCCCCCCCCTGAGGGAGTATGGGCCATAGTGGGCCTTGAGGGAAAAGTGAGAGGCAGCCCATAGGGGCTGGCTGGCACCACCACCAGAGAATCCTAGTTGGACTAGGATGGGGGGCGCCACCTCTCTCCTTCCTTCTCTTCTCCTTCTTCCTTTCCAACTCCTAGTAGGAATAGGAAGGAGGATATGTAACACCCCAAAAATTTTGACCATGATTTATTAATTAAAACTTTGCCATGATAGATTCAAATTTTTGCTTTCTGGATTTTCTTTGATTTCAGAACCACTCCTTTCTTTGATATTATGGAGTTTTTACCCCAAGTGAAAACTTTTCAAATATATTATTGGACTTTTTTACCCTCTCAAGAAAAACATTTCTATTATCAGTGGATTTATTTGCATAATTATTTCTCTCTGAGCTTTATTCCTTAAAGTGATTTTTCATTAGTTTTAGAGCTCTATTTGCACTACAACCCTTTGATAAATTTATTTAAAAATTCCACCAAAATTTGGGGATATCATGTGAAGTTTCTACATCACTTTTATGCAAAAACCCATTGGTGTTCTTTGGAAAATTTGAGCAAATCATCCTCTTTTTCTCTCTGGTCCAGTTTTCCATTTTCTACTACAACCATGTGTTAACTTGCCCTTTTACCCATGATCCTTTTCCCTACTCATAGACCACTCTACCAAACCCTTAAGTTCAGGAGATTGAACCAATTGGTATATTTTTGGTCCATGCAATAATGCCTTTTATTTTCTGTCCAGATCTGATTTTCTCAAAAACTTACACTAACAAGTTTCTCGCTTTGCCTAACTAATATTACCACCCTCTTTATCACCTAAAGAGACTATGATCTGGAGTTTTTGGCCACCCCAAGAGTTGCCTAGATGCCCATGGCATTCTGTCAAACACCTTGGGTGTATGGCCAATTTTGGCATGATTTTGGGTTTGCATTACAAGCTTGATCCACTGACCCAGCAACCTTGTCCACTAAACTCCTAGATGCATCTAACCTAGACATGTTAATCCCCAGCCCCACCCAAGCTTCCTAGCATGCCTTGGCATTTTGCCGAACAGTTGGTGTGCGTGCTCTGGGCGCGGCCAGAGCGCACGTTTTGCACGTGCGCGCGCCCGAGCCGCCGCGTCTTGCCCCCTGGCCTTCGCTCGCCCGCAGAGCCACGCCTCGCTCCCGTCCACTCACCTGAGCCCGCCAAGCCACCCTGGCACCCTACAGCGCCGCCGTCAGAGCTCTCTTGGCGGCACACCGACATCCACAGCGCCGCCCGAGCCACAGCAGCACGCTAGCTGCCCCCTGGAGCAGCTCAAGCTTATCCTCGAGCCCGTCCACTAGCGCCCGTCGCCGCCACGTCGCCCTGCAAGCTACAGCGAGGTGGTTCGCCGATCTTATCTCCGGCCGCAGCGAAACCGACCTCGAACGCCTATATAACGGAACCCCGAGCTCGACCAAGCACTCAGGTAACCTCGTACTATCCCCCTAGTGCCCCAACACCTAGCAATCGACGGCGGGAAGCCTTCCCCCTCGTCTCCGGCCGGTTCGGCCGCCGCCCCACTCCGGTCCGTGCGTCGCGAACAGAGCTTCTCCAGCCCATCCAGTGCCACCATCCTTCTCCCCTCGACCCCGCGGAGCCGCCCAGCCTCTCAAACGCGATCAAAATCCACCGCAGCCCAAACCCCCAAATCCACCCGAAGCCTCCTCCGCTGTGGAGCTCGCCGCCAGTGACTCTCTCCGTCCCCGCCAACCCTTCGACCATCGGAAGGACTACCCTGGTCTGGCGGATCTATCCCTCTCCTTGGATCCCCGTGGGGAGCCGCCGTTCGTCAGTGGCGATCGTCGGAGCCCCGCCCCGCTCGGACAGAGGAGGAAGGAAACGTGGGTGACTGGTCAAACCTGACCAGTGGGCCCGAGGGACCCACTGTCAGTGACCCGAGCTGGCCCGCGCTGGTTTAAGTGGAGGCGTAAACCCCTGAAGTACGTCTCCTCTACTCGAAAGCGTATTCTCCCCGAAGCGTTTTCTTTTTCTGGTTTGATTTAAAAATAGAATATTGACTAAACTTTGACCGGCTATAACTTTTTAAAAATAATTCCAAATGACTTGATTTTTTTCTTGTTGTTCCTCAAATTTGGTCTAGTTTATTTTCATATTTATTTGAAAATTTTCCAAACAACTTTTTTGTGCAGTTTTGAAACTATGTGTTGATTTCAAATCTTCTTAAATAGGATTTTTGGAGAAGGAAGAAACTTTCTAAAGTTTTGGGAATGCACCCTGCCTCTCCACAACTTGAAGGCAAGCATTCTGAACCCCTCGCATAATAATTTTGTGTGTTGTCGATACGATTACAACACCACCTTGACTTGGAGCATTCGTTATTCTATGTGATGATATGATCATGCTCATGAGTGCATGATGTAGATTCCTTGCTGTTGAAAATTAATATGCTTGTGATGGTAACCTCCCTCGTATGCCTTTCATGCCTATCTGAAGAAAGCCGGGAAAGTAGCTGTCTAGTGTGGACACGAGCTTGTCCTTAGTTCCTCGTCGAGACGGTTGTGCCCAGTATGGCATGGTGAGGTATGATGAGTGGTGGTTCCATCTGTTGGTGTGGAATATATTGGTTATGCTAATCATGCAAGTGATGCTTTAACCTCCTGAGTCGACCGTAGATCGAGTCTTGTTCCAGTAACCCCCATACTTGTTTCGTACTACCGCTTGTCCCTGCCATGGGTAGGGTACGGTTCAGTAAGTTGTCAACCCCTTTCTAGCACACACCGTACAGAGAGGCCATGGTAGAAGATACCGGCTGCATCCGGTAGGCATGCCACCAGGTCCGGAGGCATGGGTGTTTTCGGTTGGAGCCGAAGGGGGTAGCTCCCCCAGTTTGCGCGCGTTATAACTTTTGTGATCCCATGCTAGTCGATGTTGTAGCCTCCCAACTTAAAGTTTTGCTTAACAGGTGTCGTGGGTGATTCCAGACACCGGTAAGTAAGGCTGGTGTGTACGGTCAGGTGTGTTTTCAATTAAAAGACCGTAGACGGAATTAGTCCCGATGGATTAAAGGAATCCGTTACTCGTGGGTAAAGAATACACCCTCGGTAGAGATTATATCTTTTCGAATAGCCGTGTCGATGGGTTAGGACTACAGTCTGGGACGGGTCAAGTGTCGGTCTTAGTGTCGGTCTTCGAAGGAGAAACTGCTAAAACAGAACATGGATCATGACTTGTGATGATTATTATTAATATTATTATGGACTAACCACTTACATTAATTGAGTTATTGAGTATCCCTCGGACGGCTCTACCTCCTGGATATTCACTGTGATTATTCTTATATAAGCCCTTTATGTGGTGTCGCTGAGACGCCCAACTGTGGCATGCTTGTTATTATTTTCTTTATAAACCCTTTATGTGGCGTCGCACAGACGCCCGACGATGGCCTGCTGTTACTTATTTATCCTTATAAGCCCTTTATGCGGTGTTGCTCAGACGCCCGACTGTGGCATGCTTGTTATTATTTTCTTTATAAGCCCTTTATGTGGCATCGCACAGACGCCCGACTGTGGCCTGCTGTTACTTATTTATCCTTATAAGCCCTTTATGTGGTGTCGCTCAGACGCCCAACTGAGGCATACTTTATTTTATTATCCTTTCGAGGTGTCGCTTTAGACACCCGATCGGTGCATTTTATTTTTATTCTCGGAATGCTTATTCATGTTTTATATGAATAACCTGCTTGCGTGCATTATGGATTTTTATTTTGTGACTAACGTTGTGATCATGAAATATTTCAGAGCATGATTATTTTTTGTTATATTGTACCTGTGTTCATAAGGTTTGCGAGTACATTCAAAGTACTTGTGACGCCCGAAGACCGACGTCCCAGAAGTTTACAGAAGATTCCAGATGTTCCGGGTTGCCCGTGTGTTTCTTTTTGCTTGTGTTATTTATTTTTGCATTGCATCATGTCATCATGCCATCATGTCATTTTTATTTTGCATCTCAACCCAAATAAATTGTGTGGACCTTCGGTCCATTTAAATCGAGGGAAGGTGACTTCTCTTTATAACATATAAAAGCCTCTCAATATTATTAGGGAGCTATATAATAATATTCCATTTGTTGGAATTCACCGTAACACACTTGCATATTTTCTTCATGCCTTTTTCACCTCGAGTTTCTCCATCTAAACCTCCCCTATATTCTTTTCTCAATTTTCGAGGCTCCTCTAAAATCTAGACTCCTTTTAAACTCCTTTAAGACAAGCTATTTATTTTAGTTTGCACTTCCCTTTTTGTTGGAACTATTTTTGTGAGGTTGGAATTATTCCGTAAAGCCTTACAAAAAAATGTCCATCATTTTATTCTTATTCTTTGCCTCTTTTATTTTTATTTTTTTGGCTCTCTCCTTATTTGTTTTTTCTGCTAAGAAATAAAAAGAGCTGCAGAGCCCAGCAGCCGGCCCGATTCCTCCTGGCCTCTAGGCCCTCTCTAGCCGAGGCCAGGCCTCCAGGCCCAGCCGGCGCGCCCCTCATCCCTCCGGCCCATCTCCCCTCCAAGGCCCACTCCAGCCCGACCTAACCCTAGCCCGAGCTGGCGCTCGATCACTCCTCTCGCTCCCTCCTTCTCCCGCAAAGCCGCCGTCGCTCACACCGTTTCCCTTCCCTCGCTCTGCCCGATCCCATCGGCCGCTTCCCTCTCTCCCCTCGAGCCTGCTGCTCCCTCCTCACTCCTCGTCGCTCCTTCCGACGCCGGGCCGCAGCGCCGCCTCGAGCCGCCGCCAGTCTCCCTCTTCTCCACTCCCCACGCGCCCTTGAATGCTCCCTGCGGTGCCCGTCCTCACCGATCCCTCCGGCCATGGCGCCCGGTCGGTCGGCTAGCCGCTGCCGCCGTCAAGCCCCCCACGCGCCGAAGCTCTGCCGGTCCTGCCTGAGGCTGCCGCCGCGTCGCGCTCGCTACTCCGGCCGGCGAGGCCCCCGCCTCCTCGCCTCTGGCCCTCCAGCCAGGCCGCGCGGCCGCGCCCTCCCCGACGCGTGGTCACCGCGGCCCCTCCTCCACCAAGGCGCCAGCGTGCCCCATGCTTCCTCCTCCTCTACGGGCGAAGGCCACCGCGCCACTTCCTCCTCTAGCCGCGCCCGAGCGCCTCGCCTCTCGGTTCCCTCGTCCGGGCCGCCCGCGCTGGTTGCCACAGCGGCCCCGAGCGCCTTCTCCTCGCTCCAGCGCCGCCGCGAGCGCCACGCCATGGAGCCCCTGTTCCGTCCCCAAGTCGCCCGCACCAGCACGCCGTGGCCTCTCCTCCAGGGCGCCGTCCCCTGCTGCCTCCTCTGCTGCCTCAAGCCGTGACCGAGGCTGTTTGTGTTGTGTTTTGTTTTTGTTTTGTGTTGCCTGTGCTGTAATTTTTGACAGATGACCCGTGTACGACTACCGACGCCCGGAAACACCAAGTACCCCTCCGATGGCATGTACCTCTACGAACGGGAACGCCTACACGACTACACGATGACTCGCCAAGTACCACGACATGACAGATGAACATCTACAAAACGTGTACCACGACGACCGAGTACAACTACGACCGGGACCGAGACCGGCAAGTTCATCTACGACCGAGTACACCTACACGACGAACGCCAACGTGTTCCACTACCGTCGCCGAAGACCCGTGAACAACTACTTCCTCTTCGGCCGTGTACCACTACTTCCTCTACGAACGTGTACCCCGACTCGCGAGAACGCCTTCTTCCTCTACGTCTCGAACCGCCCCGAGACGCACGCTTCAAAGGTATAACCCGAGACGTGACTTGTGGAATGCTTGTTGTGGTTGTATGAAATGTTTCCCGTGTGTGCTCCGTGTCCGTTTCGTCCTTTTGTCATGTTCCTCGGTTGCCTCGTCACCGACTCGTGGGAACCCGGCAACGGGATCGTCCCACCTTTCATCTCGTTTGACTCGTTCACGCCGCCCTTCATCTTTTGCACCGGACTCTCAACGAGTTTCCGGCACCGATATGTTGCCGTGGCATCATCTTCGGAATCGTTGCCGTGGCACCCTTTCTTTCCACCACGGTGACAAAACTTCTTGTCACCTTCTTGTTAACCTTTTAATAAAACTTGCATAAAACTTGTTCATGTCATCCGCATCATTTAACAACATTATAATGTGTGTTTGTTGTTGTTTTATAATTATTAAACATGCTCATGGGGATTTTTCGGATATGTTGTTGTTATTTTCCGGCCACATTTAAATTGTCTAAATAGTGTAGTTTTATTATGCTTCACCTCTTGCCATGTTAAAAACATTTCATCTTGTCTTGTAAATAAATGAGAGTCAACTAAATAATTAAATGTGGTGTTTCGTCAATATGCAACTCGTTGCATATTGAGCTCCACTTAACTTGTAGTTTTGTTTGTGCACTTTGCCATGCCATGCATATTTAAACCGGACATGCATCATACTTGTTTGTGCATCGTATGCCATGTTAATGATTGTGTGTTTACCGTGTTGTTCTTTCTTTCCGGTTGCTTCTCTTGTTAGCTTCGGTTTCGTTCCGGAGTTGTGAGGTTTCTCTCGTCAGTGTTGCTCCGTCTACTTCGTGGATCCGTTCTTCTTCCTTGTGGAATCCCAGGCAAGATGACCGAACCCGGATACCATTACTATCTTTGCCTATTGCTAGAGTATCGCTCTATAGTTTTGCCTCGATGCCCATGTTTTCCTGTCAGCCTCCTATTGTAACCATGAACCTGTCTAACCACCCTACCTATGCAAACCGTTGAATGGCTAAGTACGCTTCGCTCAGCCCCTCTTATAGCATTGTTAGTTGCAGGTGAAGATTGAAGATGCTTGCTTCATGTTGAAGTTTGGATGGGTTATATCACACTATATAAAAGCTTAAAAATGAAATCATCTATATATTGGCAAGGGTGGAAGGCTAAGCCTTTTGCTTGGTGATTTGTTCCACTCATGCCGTTAGGAACCGTATAAACCGGTGTTATGTTCCTTGATTATGCGTTCCTAACACGGTTGGGGTGTATGGGACCCCCTTGATAAACCGCTAAGTGCTAAGTCTTTTCCAGCAAGTCCCAACATTGGTACTATTTGCCTAATAACTAATAAAACTTGCATGTGGACTAGCTATCCCTTTTATTTTAATTCAACCCCCCGGGCCAGTGCTCCACATGAGTGTTGGTCCGAACTGGGCAACCTGCGGGGCCACCTCGAGGAAACTCAAGGTCTGGTAAAAACCCGTAGCTTGTCCCATCCGGTCGTGGCCTGAGACGAGATACGTGCGGCTACTATCAGGGTGTCGGAACGCCGGGAGGATTTGCTGGATTAGCCTTACCTTAGTTCGGTTTAACTTGAGCACGGGATTCCGAGAATACTCGGGTCTTCCCACCTATGGAGTTGCGACTCCGCGGATCGTGGGCTTGTAATGGGTCAAGTTGGAACACCCCTGCAGGGTTTGAACTTTCGAAAGCCGTGCCCACGGTTATGTGGCAGATGGGAGCTTGTTAATATCCGGTTGTAGATAACTTGACACAATGTTTCAATACACTACCAGCGTGTGTACCGTGACTGTCAATTTCCGAATAGGGATTCGGGAGTTGAACACGGTGGGGTTATGTTTGTTGAGCTTTAGCTAGGATCACTTCGTGATCATCTCTCGACCGAGGCACTTTCTCTTCTCGCTCTCTTTTACGTAAGTTAGTGCTAGTTGCTGCTGCAGACTCTTGTTTTTCCTTCACCTCTTATTCTTTCTTCAGCCTTATCCACACCCAAGGCTTAAATAGTCTTGTTACCCGGGAACGGGATTGCCGAGTCCTCTGTGGCTCACAGTTACTTCACCACACCAGATGCAGGTTCAGCCGAGTTTGATGCAGGAGTTGGATCAGTTCTTCACTGGGAGCTCGATGAAGAGTGTGTCCGTTTGCTTGTGACGTTTCGACGATCAGTAGTGGTTTCTACTAGGATTTCGATCCTGACCTGTGGCTTTATGTTGTTTTGGTATCTTTCTTTTGGATCTTCACCCGTAGTCGGGTTGTGATGTTTTGAATGATGTTTTGCTCATGTAATGTATTGTGTGAAGTGGCGAGTGTAAGCCAACTATCTTCTTTTGCAATTTAATCCCTCTTTTACATGAGTCGTGCAAAGATACCAAACTTGAGATCATTCTAGGATGGGCTTATATCTTTAAGTCGTGCCTCGACACATAGGAGATATAGTCCCATCCTGGGCATTACAGTACTCACCGGCTTGTCCCTGGCTATTGTCTTGGCCAGATTTCTTGCATGGAGAGGAGCATTACAATGACAGCCCCGGAGCCTGCATAATGGTGATAGCAGCCTCGCAAAGATAGGAGTTATCCTGGTCAGCTGTTCCCGTGGGAAATGGAGTCCCATTGACACCGAAGAACCACAAACTGCTTCCGCCATCACCCACTAGAAAACCATCTGTTGTACTCATAGACCAGACTAGTCTTGTACTACATATTTTGTATTTGCTTGGAATTTCTTTATCAAGTTGGTGCCTCATCAGCTAATAGTAATCCTGGGGCTGATGAGCACAAGGGCCATTTTTGGGAAATTGATAACCCGAAAATCCGGTCCTTGGTATCAGAGCCAAGCTGACCATTGGCTAATCCTATCTTAGCCAGGTCGAAAAACCTAGGTTAACCTACCCACCAGACCTTAACCTAACCCCATCCAAGCTTCTCGTGTAAGATACCCACACAGTGACCCGACACCTTTTGAAAGTCGGCGCCCAACCTATCAACCTAGCCCATCGATCACGCGCCAGTGACCGACACCTAAATTGTCTCATTCGCAAGCGTGCGAAGGAAGACTCCATCCCTTTTTTCTATAAAAAGGGCACGCTAGCCTCAACCCAGCACAGCACAACCTCTACTCCAAATCGAGCTAAAATGCGAGGACTCATTGTTCACAATGAAACCATAGCAACCAACATTGGAGGTTTTGTGACCGTGCTAGCAAACCTCACCCGACGTGCCTTTGCATTAGAAGAGCCCCCAGAATATGTTGTGTACCAAGGACCCATGGGCGGTGAGGGCCGTCAATTCTGGGCCATTGTGCACGTCTATGGTAGGGGTCTATCGCCAGAACGCCCCTACAGGTTCACCGGAAGGACAACTTCCTTTGAGCCACAAGCCATCCAACTAGCTGGTCGAGAGGCTATAGTTCAACTCCGACACTTGTCGCCCAGAGTTAACTGTCACTCGTTCTACTACTACCCCAGCCGTGACGGGTATGGTAGGCCACCCCAGGTTACCATCGGAGATCACGAGACGGACCCTACATTGTTGCATCTGGTGCGCTATGTAAGGGCACTAGAGGAACTATTCGATCAAATCCCTCTTGATCTGATCGCAGCTCGAGGAGAACTGGTTCGCCGAGCCCCGGCAAGAGGAGAAGATGATCCCAACGCTGAGAACCCAGTCGTGCTGTTCAGACAACTGATCGAGTCCTTGAGGTCTGCCCCAGCCATCGACCAAAATGCTTTGGTGTCCCCATAAGTGATTCGTCGCCTTTTTGGAGCACGCTCCAACGGGATTGTAGCCAACAACCCCCGCGATGGTCATCATCGCTACCCCGACCCTCCAGTCCCTCAACCGCCTCCAGCTAACCCCGACGGTGAAGCCCTTGGAGAAGCCTCGGCATCCACAAGGCACGCCCGCTTAGATATAAACGAGGTAGACTAAATCCCTCGAGTAGCGCCGAGTCTTAGTATGTCCACGCCCTGGAATTGTGTGATCTTGCATCACCATAATTAAATGATGTCTGCTTGTGCGCCATTTTTTTATAGTAGCCATGCATAAGTATGTTGGTGTACGATTGCATTTTTAATTCCGGGCGTAGCTTCCAAAAACCACTCCCGACGATTCCCACAGTAATGCGTCACTTTTGCGAGATATGTATCTGTAGCATTGACCCCGACCCCATAGAGCAGAACCGACAAACTAGTTGCCCATCACCGTGAATTAATAACCCAGCCCAGTTGCTATATAAAAGGCCACCTCATGACCTTGCAAAGCACCCCTCACCTTGTGCATAAACCTCACAACCATTCCCTTGCCATGCCAAGCCATATTATTTATCTGAGAACCCCAGATGCCACCCCGGGCAATTTTGTTAAAATATTGTGGGACTTTACCTGGAGTACCATGAGTTCCATCCTTCCACCCTAGTACGAGTTGCTCAAATCGAGGATCACCCCATCCACCTCGAAATATTGGGCAGTGGTGCACATCCCTCCCGCGAACCCAAACCAAGACCCAACAGAAGTCTCCTTCGTGGGGAAATCTATGCCGACTCCGCATATGGCCGTAGAAGCTGCTGCGTATGAAGCGCTTGCTCGTCTTCGATTCGCGGTGCCCTATGCCAGCGAACAAGGATATTATTACTTCCCGAGCCGTGCAGCACCCGGAGAAGTAGCATCTTTTCCTAATGGGCGAAATGAGAGAGACCCAGTACTGGCCAACCTTGCCCAGTATGTCATTGCTCAAGAGCATATGACCTAGCGGGTAATGGGTTATCTGCAGAGCCTCGTTGAGTTAAATCCTCAGATCGCCATCGGCAGACCACTGAGGCCCGGACAGGAGAGATGCATTCACCGACTAGTCAATCCGCTTCCTCCGATAGAAGAAGAGTGTGCCCTAGTACCAGAGACGTTTTCTCAGGACTCTGTCTATTTACCATTTTCATTGTAGACGTCGCTGCTAGGTTTATTACCCAACATTTATTTGTGAGATGCAACTTATGCATGGTATCCTGGATT
This sequence comes from Secale cereale, assembly GCA_902687465.1. Taxonomy (NCBI): domain Eukaryota; kingdom Viridiplantae; phylum Streptophyta; class Magnoliopsida; order Poales; family Poaceae; genus Secale; species Secale cereale. The sequence continues at coordinate 821,333,751 of LR738711.1, read as the reverse complement.
TCTGCGATAAACTAAATATTGGGTTTCAATAAATGGGAGTAGTTTTTACTGCTGTAATTTTTTTTTTGATTAACTAAACTCGCTCTCGGTAAACCTTGGAGTGAGATTTTTCCCGGAATCGTTGCAACATATATCTCTGCATGACATAGATTTTTTTTTTTCACGCAGCACCATGGCAACAGGCTCATAACCCCAACCACTCAATCGCGCACACTGATTGCATGTTGCATCTGACTGTTTACCTCCCTGACTAAACACAGTCTCTGAAGGAGAGATTTGTGGGTAATTATTCGGGTACAAGTTGCCTACATCACGCTGACAGCCGTTAGCACCCAAAACCAGCACCTAATCATCATGATCGCCACCGCCGCGAAGAGCTAGCACTCGAGCAGCAGCATCACGACGATCATCGAGGATCATCACGCACAAGAGCGCGGAGAACCCCAGCAATGGCGCCAACCCTCCACACACCAGGATCATGCACCAGTCCGGCATCACCTCCGCCATTAGAGCCTCGTCCCGAGCTCCTGCAAACAGAAATGGAGGGAAGGAATGAAGAGGAGAAGCGATACCAGGTGTGAGGAAGAAGAAAGGAGCACCTCGGTCATTTTATAGCTCGAGATCAGTGTACGGTGGGCGACGTCCACCAGCGCCGCTAGTCGCTCGATCGCCGGTGTTCGGAGGCGAATCCGCGAGCAATGCCGATAGCGCACTGGCCCGTGAGGTGAGTGCACGCTGCATCGGCAGCTAGCACGCCGCGCACTACCGCAGTACGGCCTAGATGCCCTATGCGCTAGACGTCGCCGGTGGAGAAAGCGCGGGAAAGCGCGCGAGAGAGAAGAAGAAGAGAGAGCCAGAGGTAGAAGAAGAGACTGACAGTGGGCCCCGGGTCCACCTGTCAGCCAGAAAGAGCACTGTGCTCTCGGGTGCGACCAGCGTATTTTAGGAATTTAGAAATTTTAATCTAAATTCACTCTAACTGAAAATAGAAGTATCTTGTTTTCCCCAACCGTAGATTTTTCCACGCAGCGCTAGTACTCCACACTGTAGTTTTACACCACTTATTGTCCACTCACTGTAGCAACTTTTTATTGCATAAGTAGGACGGTTATTTTGTGATAATACTTTGTGATAGTAGGAGTAATTCTTTTCATAACAGCCTTTAGCAAATCTCGAGGACGAGATTTTTCTTAAGGGGGGTAGTGTTGTAACACCCCAAAATTTTTGACCATGATTTATTAATTAAAACTTTGCCATGATAGATTTAAATTTTTACTTTCTGGATTTTCTTTGATTTCAGAACCACTCCTTTCTTTGATATTATGGAGTTTTTACCCCAAGTGAAAACTTTTCAAATATATTATTGGACTTGTTTACCCTCTCAAGAAAAACATTTCTATTATCAGTGGATTTATTTGCATAATTATTTCTCTCTGAGCTTTATTCCTTAAAGTGATTTTTCATTAGTTTTAGAGCTCTATTTGCACCACAACCCTTTGGTAAATTTATTTAAAAATTCCACCAAAATTTGGGATATCATGTGAAGTTTCTACATCACTTTTATGCAAAAACCCATTGGTGTTCTTTGGAAAATTTGAGCAAATCATCCTCTTTTGCTCTCTGGTCCAGTTTAGCATTTTCTACTACAACCATGTGTTAACTTGACCTTTTACCCATGATCCTTTTCCCTATTCATAGACCACTCTACCAAACCCTTAAGTCCAGGAGATTGGATCCATTGGTATATTTTTGGTCCATGCAATAATGCGTTTTATTTTCTGTCCAGATCTGATTTTCTCAAAAACTTACACTAACAAGTTTCTGGCTTTGCCTAACTAATCTTACCACCCTCTTTATCACCTAAAGAGACTATGATCTGGAGTTTTTGGCCACCCCAAGAGTTGCCTAGATGCCCATGGCTTTCAGTCAAACACCTTGGGTGCATGGCCAATTTTGGCATGATTTTGGGTTTGCATTACAAGCTTGATCAACTGACCCAGCAACCTTATCCACTAAACTCCTAGATGCCTCTAACCTAGACCTGTTAATCCCTAGCCCCACCCAAGCCTCCTAGCATGCCTTGGCATTTTGCCGAACAGTTGGCGTGCGTGCTCTGGGCGCGGCCAGAGCATGCATTTTGCACGTGCGTGCGCCCGAGCCGCCGCGTCTTGCCCCCTAGCCTTCGCTCACCCGCAGAGCCACGCCTCGCTCCCATCCACTCGCCAGAGCCCGCCAAGCCACCCTGGCACCTTACAGCGCCGCCGTCAGAGCTCTCTTGGTGGCACGCCGGCATCCACAACGCGCCCCTGCCATGGACGGTGCCGCCCGAGCCACAGCAGCACGCCAGTTGCCCCCTGGAGCAGCTCAAGCTTATCCTCGAGCCCGTCCACTAGCGCCCGTCGCCGCCACGTCGCCCTGCAAGCTACGGCGAGGCGGTTCGCCGATCCTATCTCCGGCCGCCGCGGAACCGACCTCGAACGCCTATATAAGGGAACCCCGAGCTCGACCAAGCACTCAGGCAATCTCGTACTATCCCCCTAGTGCCCCAACACCCAGCAATCGACGGTGGGAAGCCTTCTCCCTCGTCTCCGGCCAGTTCGGCCGTCACCCCACTCCGGGCCGTGCGTCACGAACAGAGCTTCTCCAGCCCATCCAGTGCCACCATCCTTCAGCCCTCGACCCTGCGGAGCCGCCCAGCCTCTCAAACGTGATCGAAAACCACCGCAGCCAAAACCCCCAAATCCACCCGAAGCCTCCTCCGCCGCGGAGCTCGCCGCCGGCGACTCTCTCCGTCCCCGCCAACCCTTCAACCACCGGAAGGACCGCCCTGGTCTGGCAGATCTATCCCTGTCCTTGGATCCTCGTGGGGAGCCGTCGTTCGTCGGCGGCGATCGCCGGAGCCCCGCCCCGCTCGGACAGAGGAGGAAGGAGACGCGGGCGACTGGTCAAACCTGACCAGTGAGGGACCCATTGTTAGTGACCCGAGGTGGGACACGCTGGTTTAAGTGGAGGCGTAAACCCCTGAAGTACGTCTCCTCTACTCGAAAGCGTATTCTCCCCGAAGCGTTTTCTTTTTCTGGTTTGATTTAAATACAGAATATTGACTAAACTTTGACTGGCTATAACTTTTTAAAAATAATTCCAAATGACTTGATTTTTTTCCTGTTGTTCCTCAAATTTGGTCTAGTCTATTTTCATATTTATTTGAAAAGTTTCCAAACAACTTTTTTGTGCAGTTTTGAAACTATGTGTTGATTTCAAATCTTCTTAAATAGGATTTTTGGAGAAGGAAGAAACTTTCTAAAGTTTTGGGAATGCACCCTGCCTCTCCACAAGTCGAAGGAAAGCATTCTGAACCCCTAGCATAATAATTTTGTGTGTTGTCAATACGATTACAACACCACCTTGACTTGGAGCATTCGTTATTCTATGTGATGATATGATCATGCTCATGAGTGCATGATGTAGATTCTTTGCTGTTGAAAATTAATATGCTTGTGATGGTAACCTCCCTTGTATGCCTTTCATGCCTACCAGAAGGAAGCCGGGAAAGTCGCTGTCTAGTGTGGACACGAGCTTGTCCCTAGTTCCTCGTCGAGATGGTTGTGCCCAGTATGGCATGGTGAGGTATGATGAGTGGTGGTTCCGTCTGTTGGTGTGGAATATATTGGTTATGCTAATCATGCAAGTGATGCTTTAACCTCCTGAGTCGACCGTAGATCGAGTCTTGTTCTAGTAACCCCCACACTTGTTTCGTACTACCGCTTGTCCCTGCCATGGGTAGGGTACGGTTCATTAAGTTGTCAACCCCTTTCTAGCGCACACCGTACAGAGAGGCCATGGTGGAAGATACCGGCTGCATCCGGTAGGCATGCCACCTGGTCCGGGGGCATGGGTGTTTTCGGTTGGAGCCGAAGGGGGTAGCTCCCCCAGTTTGCGCGCGTTATAAATTTTGTGATCCCATGCTAGTCGAGGTTGTAGCCTCCCCACTTAGAGTTTTGCTTAACGGGTGTCGTGGGTGATTCCAGACACCGGTAAGTTAGGTTGGTGTGTGCGGTCAGGTGTGTTTTCAATTAAAAGACCGTAGATGGAATTAGTCCCGATGGACTAAAGGAATATGTTACTCGTTGGTAAAGAGTACACCCTCTGCAGACATTATATCTTTTTGAATAGCCATGTCCATGGGTTAGGACTACAGTCTAGGATGGGTCAAGTGTCGGTCTTAGTGTCGGTCTTCGGAGGAGAAACTGCTAAAATAGAACATGGATCATGACTTCTGACTTGTGATGATTATTATTAATATTATTATGGACTAACCATTTACATTAATTGAGTTATTGAGTATCCCTGGGACGGTTCTACCTCCTGGATATTCACTGTGATTATTCTTATATAAGCCCTTTATGTGGTGTCCCTGAGACGCCCGACTGTGGCATGCTTGTTATTATTTTCTTTATAAACCCTTTATGTTGCATTGCACAGACGCCCGACGGTGGCCTGCTGTTACTTAATTATCCTTATAAGCCCTTTATGTGGTGTCGCTAAGACGCCCGACTGTGGCATGCTTGTTATTATTTTCTTTATAAGCCCTTTATGTGGCGTTGCACAGACGCCCGACTGTGGCCCGCTATTACTTATTTATCCTTATAAGCCCTTTTTGTGGTGTCGCTCAGACGCCCTACTGAGGCATACTTTATTTTGTTATCCTTTCGAGGCGTCGCTTCAGACACCCGATCGGTGCATTTTATTTTTATTCTCGGAATGCTTATTCATGTTTTATATGAATAACCTGCTTGCGTGCATTATGGATTTTTATTTCGTGACTGACGTTGTGATCATGAAATATTTCAGAGCATGATTATTTTTTGTTATATTGTACCTGTGTTCATAAGGTTTGTGAGTACATTCAAAGTACTCACCGGCTTGTCCCTTGCTATTGTCTTGGCTAGATTTCTTGCATGGAGAGGAGCATTACGATGACAACCCCGGAACCTGCATAATGGTGATAGCAGCCTTGCAAAGATAAGAGTTATCCTGGTCAGCTGTTCCCGTGAGAAATGTAGTCCCATAGACACCGAAGAACCACAAACCGCTTCCGTCATCAGCCACTAGAAAACCATCTGTTGTACTCATACACTAGAATGGTCTTGTACTACATATTTTGTATTTGCTTGGAATTTCTGTATCAAGTTGGTGCCTCATAAGCTAATAGTAATCCTGGGGCTGGTGAGCACAAGGGCCATTTTTGGGGAAATGATAACCCGAAAATCCGGTCCTGACAGGATTCCTATTCCTACTAGGAGTAGGAATCCTACTCCCCTTGGCGTGCCAGGCTTGGGCCGGCCGGCCTCCCCCTTGCTCCTTTATATACGGAGCAGGGGGCACCTCTAGACACACAAGTTAAATTCTCCAGCCGTGTGCGGTGCCCCCCTCCACAGAAACACACCTCGGTCATACCGTTGCAGTGCTTAGGCGAAGCCCTGCGCCGGTAACTTCATCATATCCGTCACCACGCCGTCGTGCTGACGAAACTCCCTCGTGAAGCTCAACTGGATCAAGAGCTCGTTGGACGTCATCAAGCTGAACGTGTGCTGAACGCAGAGGTACTGTACATTCGGTGCTTGATCGGTTGAATCGCGAAGAAGTTCGACTACATCAACCGCGTCACTTGACACTTTCGCTTTCGGTCGACGAGGGTACGTAGACACACTCTCCCCTCTCATTGCTATGCATATGGTAGATAGATCTTGCATGATCGTAGGAAAAATTTTAAATACTACGTTCCCCAACACCGTCCTGCCTTCGGGCGCTGCGTGCTATCGCTCAACAGTGGCATGGTGGCGCTCAATGACCAGTTTGCCGGCAAAGTGCCGATGTTAACCATCAACGGCGACCGGCCTCCCGTCTTGCCGGATGACCTTGTCAAAGCTCTTGGCGTTGCGCACGACATCCAAGTAAGTGACTTGCTTGTGGAAGTCTGTCCGCCACCGGCTGATTTCTTCGTCAGGTTCTGTAAAACTTTCAAATGCAATTATGTGTTCGAATCGTCCTGGTGTTTGTTGTGCGATGGCGTGCTGGTGAGCTTTGATCAGTGGCACCCTAGATGGGGCTCGATGCCCTCTCAGCTTGAGTTTGTAACAAAGCTTACCTTCCACAGCATACCTCGACGTGCTTGGAAGACCAAGTCCATGAATGAGCTTATCAACGACCTTGGAGGTGAGCTTGGAAGTATGTTTGTTCCTCTAGACAGCTGGTCTCTGACGGTTATAGCATGGATGAAGAAGCCATCCACCATACCGATGGTGATTGGTGTTGAGATACCAGTGCAGGAACCGGGGTTGTACTATTCATCACCACCAAGGCCGCCGCGGACCACGTTAGGGATGTACCTGTATCGAGTGTTCGTGCATGTCGAAGAAGTGGTCAATTCATCAATCGAAGTCCTGCCGCCGCTGCTCCTGCCAGGGTCCGTCCATGACGTCCATTATAGGAGTCAACGTTAGACTTTCCCCGTGTTGCTTGGAACGATGGATGGCACACGGCCTACTCCATCGCGCGGTGGAGGCCACTACTTCTTTGGGAGAAGAGGCAGGGCTTGCTTCCTTGATGTGCTCTAATATGAGGTAACAACAGAATGTTCTCACATACTAGTTAAATCCGAGCTATCGGTGTGAAGTACTGATGTGCCAGTACATTTGATTGTGACCTGTTCTATTTTTGTACCTGAACTTTTTTAGAAAGGGGTGTACGTCAACTTAATGTGCCAGCAGAACTTATTGTATTGTTTGCCTGTTTTTTTGCACAACATTCAAGATATTTCCCCGTCATTGATAAAGACGACGAACCGTTATGTACGAGTTTGTTGGTTTCAACATAGCCCTACCCGTAGCGATCCACTGCTTCTACCCTGATTGCGCCACATGTGTGAAATATTTGTATGCAAGTTCAGTGTGCTATGATGTTCCATATGATTGTGTCAACTATATAAGTTTTTATTGAGCATCAGCAATGCATATGGCTGAAAGATGTATTTACAAGCATCGATCGACGTCTCTCTCTCTCTCTCTCTCTCTCTCTCTCTGTCACACACACACGCACACACGCACACACACACACACACACACACACACACACAAGTGGGACCCGGTGAATTATTTCTTCGCTCGTGACAGCTTTTAATTAGGTTCCACTGTACTCTAACTTATTTCTTAAGTTATTGGTTGAGCTCAGTAACTTGCAAAGGTTGAACAAAATCCTTGTTTGGGCCTTTTCATGCATCGTTGAATGTGGGTTGAGTAGCCATGTAAAGTTGTAATGTACTACACATGAGATTTTTGTTGAACATTAGCAATGCAACGGGGCCGATTGTTGTACACACTAGCTTTTAATAAGCGCAGCCTAGCCTGTGTTTCTTTTAATAAAATGCGCAACCCAGTTCATTTTTTATATAATAAGATTACAAAGCCCAACTTAATTTTTTAATAATATTGCAACTCAATATTATTTTTTATACGAAATGCTCAGTCCAGACCATCATTGTTTTTTCACCCATCCCAGAAACTGGGTCCATTTCTACTAAAATCAAATGGCTTGTAAATTATCAGAAATGATAAATGCGTTGCATGTATGCAATATTAGTTTTCACCCAGCTCAGTAAATAGGTGTATTCGAATAAATAATCAAATGCGCTGTAAATAATATATTTTATTATTTAATTTGTATTTATTTATTGTATTGTACCTTAATATCTTGATTTGTCAAAAATCGGATATTATTATTTTTACCCAGCCCTGGAAATAGATTATTTTTTGAGTCAAAGCCCCGGAAATAGATGTATTGGAAAACAAAATGAAATGGACTGTAAAACCTAAATAAATGGGCTGCATTCCGCCACAACTTTCGAAGCTGACTTTGTTGGCCCAGTAGACGAAGTCTGCGCAAGGTGTTTTCCATTTAGTGAACAAAACGATTTAATGGTCTAAAACAAAAAGTCAACAAATTATTCTGACATCTGTAATTGTTGGATTGACATCCAACGGCGACCCTGCTTCTTCAATCTCTCATCTAGTTGTCTTGCTCCAGCCACCGTAACCATCGCCGGCTGAAGAGCCTGCATCTGCTTCCCGTGGTCGCCTGTGCTGACACGCAGGCCTTGCCGCCCCACCCTACTCCAAGTGGTGGCCAGGTCATACTTGTACTCACCCACACTTCTATTATTCTCCAGTGAAGGCAGCCAAACTAGTCCCACGTACTCCCCTCTGCCAGTGACTCCAGTGCCCCTTGTTCCACGACTCCAGATTGTTCCCATCTTAGGCCTCGCCGTCGTCCATCGCCTTGGTGCTCTCGGCGGGGCGTGGTCAACGTGGTCAAGGAACGACTTCCATCGGAAGAGGACTATACATGGAGAGACTGACAGCTAGGTTCATGGCCGCAGCAAGGAAGGGCCTCCTTATTACACACAAAATAATGATTCCTCCACCTGACAGTGGGACCTACCGGAATGGCCTCGAAAAAAACGTTTTCCCTCTGACAGCTGGGACCCACCAGCTACATCTTTGCACACAAGGAAGTGCATCCATATTACGGGCAAAAAAATGATTCTCCCCCCTGACCGCTGGGACCCACCATCAATAACTTCACACTTAAGGAAGTGCCTCCTTATCCTCCCTGAGGGTCGGGACCCACCTGGTCGAAGCGTACGTAGTGTTGTCATTCTGGTCACGAACGTGTATGCACACACTAGTCGATCGGTCTCTCTGCAACGACGAACCGTTGTCGAGAAAGCAGCTGCACATGTAGTAGTAGAGACCCCGACGTAGAAGTTCAGGCAGTCCAGTCTAAACTGTGTACACGTATGTACAACCAGATGCTTACAAATACGACCACATACGTACATATGGGAGGGGTCTCGAACGCCTAGCTACTCACGCATATGTACGGCCACGACACATGTACAAGGAGAGACAACAGACGGCAGCAACAACGTCTTGTTCATCAGTAGGCAATCGGCTGGGTCGGAACAGAGAAACAACATCCTGTTCATCGAGAGAGAAGCCACTGGGTCGGAACACGTCGTGTTTAACGGGATCCAACCGGCTTGGACAGAACAGCCGGAACGGGGTCTGGCTTACCACAAAAGGGAGGAAAACGGCCTTCTGTTCGACCGCGTACGACCGAAACGGGGTCCTGTTCATCGGGAAGGGTCTGGCGTACCGCAGAACGGAGGAAACAGACTTGTGTTCGAGCTCCTACAGTCGAAACGGGGTCCTGTTGATCGGGAGGGGTGTGACGTACAACAAAACGGAGGAAACGGACTTCTCTTCAACCTCCTAAAGTCGAAACGGGGGCCTTGTTCATCGGGAGGGGTGTGGTGTACCGCAAAACGGGATTCCAGGAGCTACTGTTCATCCACCGTCTACTACCTCCCTGCAGCCTCCGTGGGCTACTGTTCAAACACCGTCGACTTCCTCCAGCATCCACCTGCTACTGTTCATCCACCGTCGACTTCCTCTCGCCTCCACCAGCTACTGTTCACCATGGGTATTGTTCATCCAGCTGCCACCGGCTACTGTCCAACTAGCCCTCCACACGGGGGTCCTGTTCAACCAACCCTCCATAGGGTCCTATTCATCCACCCCAACCGACTCGGGTGTGTGGTGGCCTCCTCTCGATCGGGGTCCTGTTCATCCAGCGGCAACGACCTCTACTGCCACGGGGTGCTATTCATCCAACCCCACCGAGAATTGTTCATCCTACCCCAACAACGGCCACTATTCATCAAGAGGCAGCAGCAGGGTTTGACCGACTTCAGTTAGCAGCAATAGTGAAGGAATCGATCGGGTTCAGTTAGCAGCTAGCAGGGATCGATCGCTCGGGTTCAATAACTTGGCTAGTGCAATCGCTCGGCTTCAGTAAGCGAATGCCTCGCTCGGGTTCAGTTAGAGCCCAACATCTCGCACATACACGCGACGTGTACGAGACAAACGCTCTAACCTCCGTGCATCGCTCCGCCCCGACCACACCAACTGTAACCGGGAACTCCTCGAAGTTTTCCTCGCCCTTGCTTCTACCACGATTATTTCCGTCATGGACGGCCCAAAGAATGTCATGCAGGTGCGTCCTCGGCCCGCCCAGGATGAAAAGCCCATTTTCTATCATGAGTTTTTGTCATAGAAGTAGGAGCCCACCACATCTATGATGATACGGGTTTTTGTCACAATTATCGTCATAGAAGTGTCATAAGCAAGACAGAAAAATATTTCGTTCGGGACAAAAGGTCATGGATGTGTCTTTTTTTTGTAGTGTAGCTTTGTCACATTCTTCATGTTGAATGCGAGGGCACTATTGTCCATGAGGATTAAGTTTTTTGACAAGAAATTTCTCACGGAGGCAAGTGTTGAAAAACATAAAAAGAAGTTTCAGGTGGACCTAAGGGCTTCTGATCGTGCTTGGTTTCTATTTACAACAGCTTGTCGTCATCATGGAACACTAGAATTTTTGTGTTGGGATCTTGATTTTATGGATCGGACGATCCATTTGATTGTGATTGCCGACAACTTTGGTTGAGTTAGATGTCATTGTCTTGTTCAATCTGGATTTTTTCTAAGCCTGATGAGAAATTAATCCTCGCGATTTTGTACTGTTTGTAAGCTGGAGTTAGATATTGTCGCCCTTTTCAACTTGGCTTTGGCCCATATTTTCTTTCATACTGGGCCAATGGCTTTCCATTTCTTTAATTAAGACATACTACCTCCGTCCTGGTTTATTGGTCCCCATTGTACTTTGTGCCAAATTTTGACCATAAATTTAACTAACAAAATGTTCATGCATGTCACCAAAAATTATATCATTGAAAACTATGTTCAAATACGAATACAATGATGTCATTTTTGTTGACATGTATTAATATTTTATTAGGTAAATTTTTAGTCAAAATTTGACACAAACTACAAAGGGGGCGAATAAACTAGGACGGAGGTCGTAAATATTATAAGCATTCACAACATAGGGAAAGAATATCACCCTCGCTGGATCCTTGAGATCTTTGTTCATTATAGAACCCACAAGTTCTTAGCGCGCACCAGCACCCACGAACTTATGTTCATATAGCACACCAAATGGGCTATAATTCTTAGTAAGAAAATTGCATGGTAGTGACATATTTGGATTTGTCATTTGGAACCCACGAGGAAAAAGCCTATCCAGGGCGGTGCCTACTCGACAGTAAACATTGAGAAACTTGTTCCGAAAATTACTGTAAATCCAAAACTCGCCTCAAAATCATGAAACTTGGCATGGTGTTATGACATGGCACCAACATGCCATGGTAAATAATTAGTCCAATTTGGGACAAGTTTTGGTATGAACTTCTTACAAACCGGAGCTTCTCTCAAAAAGGCTAATGGTTCCGAGAGGGAACTTGTCGCCTATGTGTGCAAAACGACATACGAGGTCTCTTCCTCCCTTGATTTATTTTACAGAGGCAACATGCAACTATAGCAGCGTCGTAATAAAAATATGAAATTATTTAGGGTTCATTTTGCCTTTTTATACATTATTTGAGTTTTCTAGGCATTTTGGAACATATTTTGGTGTGTGCAAAGGTCATGTGTGTACTAGCCACCTATGTAGTTGGATGTTGAATCTGTTTATGAAATCAAGTCCTTATAAGTTATAAGTACATATGGTGTTGTTCTACGTGCAACAACATCGCACACGGACCATACTAGGGAACCCGTCGGTGATGATTTCATCAATCACTGACAATTGTATACCAGCAAGCATTTGCCCACAACACACATGGCTTATTAGCAGCAATTCTCTGTTTTATTATCGGTTTTCGCACACATTTTCGACTACAGACCTGTTTGCCGCGTATCACACACATCTTGTTAAATTGAACTGTTTTTGTTCTCTTGGCTCTACGCAAATAGTTCATCTGAGTAAACTGTATGCCGTATATTGCACACACCTTGATCTGGCTGATCGTATCTTTTCTGTTGCCTAATCACTAACAGTTCATCCGAGTGAACTGTATCCGTATATCGCACACAACTTTATCTGGTTGCCCGTTTCTGTTGTTCTGCCTCATCGCAATCAGTTCGCTAAACTGAACCGTATGCCCCGCATCGCACATGCAACTAAAATCTGAACCATGTTTGATGTATCCGCCATCGCAAATGTTTTGCACCTTTTTGGATGGTTTTTACATCACCGTTTACAATTAATGCATCGCAAATAGTTTCGTCGAAGGGTGTCTGATTGTAGTGTCGCGTTACGAGCATCCTGCAATATTGGCTATGTCATCCATTATTTCTTGATACAAAATAAAAGGAATAACACTCACACTAGCACCTATATCACATAAACCATCATAACAATGATCTCCTATTTTGAATGAGACAACAGGCATGCCAACAACCGGTCTATGTTTGTCCTTTTCATCAGGTTTGGCAATTCTAGCTTCTTCATCACAGAAGTAAATGACATGCCCATCAATATTTTCTACCAGGACATCTTTAACCATATCAACACTAGGTTCTACTTTACTCTGCTCAGGGGTTTTAGGTGCTTTAATATTACTTTTTCGAACCACAGTTGAATCCTTAACATGTTCCTTTATCCTAATAGGGAAAGGAGGTTTTTCAATATAAGCAGTAGGGACAACTGGATCAACATTGTAAATGATAGTTTCCTCTTTAGCTATAAGAGGTTCTTTAATTTCTTGTTTAATAGGGGGGTGATATTTAAACCCTTATCCTTAGGGAGATCAACATGAGTACCAAATGATTCGCAAAGAGAGGCTACTATCTCAGAGTCAAGTCCATATTTAGTGCTAAACTTTTGAAAAAGCATCGGTATTCATAAAATATTTAACACAATCAAACTCAAGCATAATACTTGACTCTTTACCTTCGTTGAGTTCCCAATCTTCAGAGTTGCGTTTAATTCTTTCTAAGAGATCCCACCTGAATTCAATAGTATTCTTCATAAAAGTAGTAGTACAAGAAGTATCGAGCATGGATTGATCATCACGAGAAAACTGAGCATAAAATTTCTGAATGGTAATTTCTCTTGAGAGCTCATGACTAGGTCATGAATATAACATTGACTTAAGACTCCCCCAAGCTAGAGCGGTACTTTCTCCTTCACGAGGCGAAAAATTATATATGTAATTCCGATCACGATGAACTAGATGCATATGATATTTTTTTTGGTGAAATTCCAATTTCAATCGATTCCTGTTCCAAGATCCAATATCATCGCATAGCCTATACCATTTCAATGTATTTCCCTTCAAAGAGAAAGGGAAAACCTTCTTCTTAGCTTCATCTCCGGGTAAACCTGTAAGCTACAATAATCCACAAATTTCATCCACATATATGAAGTGCATATCCGGATGTTCGGTTCCATATCCTGCATAAGGATTAGCTTGCAGTTGTTCTATGATACCCGAAGGAATTTCATAACCAATATTTTCAGTATGTGTAGTAGGTTGAGGGGCAACTAATTGTGCTTCCGGTCGAGGTGTTGATACCTCGAACAAACCCCTCAAAGGATTGTTCTCCATAGTAACAACTAACAATAAATTTAAGCACGTAGTAATAATTTTTCCTTACCAATTTCCACATACCAAGATTGCTTCACTCCTCGGCAACGGCGCCAGAAAAGAGTATTGATGACCCACAAGTATAGGGGGTCAATCGTAGTCCTTTGGATAAGTAAGAGTGTCGAACCCAACGAGGAGCAGAAGGAAATGACAACTAGTTTTCAGCTAGGTAATTTATGCAAGCACTGAAATTGTAGGTAATGAGCAGTTTGATAGCAAGATAATTTGTAACGAGCAAGTAAATGTAATGGTAAATAATATGCAGCAAGGTAGCCCAATCCTTTTGTAGCAATGGACATGCCAAAATGGTTTCTTATAATAAGCAAAGCATTCTTGAGGAGACAGGGGAATTTCAATGAGTCACTTTCACTATGTTGGTTTGATTTGTGTTCGCTACTTTGATAATTTGATATGTGGGTGGACCGGTGCTTAGGTGCTGTTCTTACTTGAAAAATCATCCAACTTATGATTAACCCCTTCGCGAGCATCCGCAACTACGAGAAAAGTATTAAGATAAAATCTAACCATAACATAAACCATTTGGATCCAAATCAGCCCCTTACGAAGTAGTACATAAACTAGGGTTTAAGCTTCTGTCACTCTAGCAACCCATCATCTAATAATTACTCCACAATGCATTCCCTTGGGCCCAAATATGGTGAAGTGTCATTGTGGGGACCCCGACTCATAAGTCGTGATCACCGAATGTACGTGTACAGTGATCCTAGAGATCAATGCTCACTGAACAAACAGAAGCTGAATAACAAGAGTTTTACATCCATTTATATATCGTGTTATACAAATTGTGACCAATATATTCAAGTCTTGAGTATACATCACCGCATGGGAAATCTTCAATAACAACTTGGACCCATGATGTCACATCCCTAGTTAGCACTTGCCTTAGAACCTAGCTAGAGTGTGCATCATGTCTACTTTCAAAGAAACTTGAAATGGGATTAACAGAAACCCCAGCACCCCTCTTCTAACAACTAGGGTTTGCTAAAATATTTTCCAATGTACCCAAAATGCCCTTCAAAAATGTCCATCATTTCTGCCTTGGTCTCAAACCTCTGCCAAAAATGGTGCACAATTTTCTAGGATACTCAAGGGCTTTGGATTAAATCATATGGTATTTGTATTTAGACATTTAAATACTTTAAAATATTTTAAATGCTCAAATAATCATGAACTATAATGTTTCCTACTGTTCATATTATATACAGTGGGCACGACAAGTTTCATGAGTTATAAAAATGTTTAGGCATTTTTATTAATTGAACAAAGCAGCAAAAGAAACGAAACAGAAAAGTAAATAGAAAAAAATAGGAAGAAGTAGTTTTACCTGAGCCCACTTACCTGCTGGCCCAGACGGCCCAGCCCACCAGGGGCATCCCCGTCTTCTTTGCCGCGCCAGCGCACGAAGCATCTCGGTGGCGAGCGCCGCCGACGCGCCGGCCACCTCCTGCCTGCCTGGCTGGCCCTTTGACCCTCTGGATGGACCTGGACGACGCCACGCAGACCCCTCGACCGTTTCCCCTCTCCCCTGTGTCCTTTCCCCTCCTCTCTCCCTTCCGCCGAGCTCCACCGAGCGAGCTCGTCGCCGTCGATCGCTGCCACCGCGCCCTACGCCACCCCCTCGCCTCCCCGATGCACCACTAGCTCCGCCGCATCGCCCCGAAGCTCCCCACCGACGCACACGACGCCAGAAGCCCCGCAACGCCCTCCCCGCCGTCGTCTTCAACCTTCGGCACCGGAGATCGCCGCCGCCCGTATGCCGCCGTCCGACCTTCCCCGAGCTCGCTTCGACGCCCTCTGCGACCGCTGTGAGCTCACGCTTCGAACCCCTCTCTCCACGGGCTCGATTATGCCGTGTAGCCGCCGCTCTGTTGATCACCGAATGCACCGCCGCCGTGCTCGCCGCCGGTGATGCTCCGGTGACCATTTGGTCACCGGCACCCGTCCATCACACTCACCGTAGCACGTAGATGCGATAGGTGCTACGCACGCATCGCCTAGGCCCCTGCAGCCGCATCTCCACACACGCCCGACGCCGGTCGCCGCCGTCGAGCTTGTTGCCGTCATCTCCGGCCACCCCAGGTCCGGCGACCACCACCATCCGACGCGCAAGAGCAAGAGCTCTCCAACGCGCCTAGCCGCAGCTCGAGCCGTGCACCGTAGACGTTTTCCGAAGCACGCCGCCGCACTTGGCCTCGCCGGCGTCACGTCGCCGGCGGGTTTGACCTATTTGACCAGGGGGTTGACTACCCCTGGGTCACTGACGTGTGGGCCACCTTCTGCTAATCAGATAGTTTAATTAAGTTTCTGTTAACTTAATTAGTTAATTAGTTTAGTCACTAACCAGTGGGCCCAGGCCCCACTGACAGCTAATTAGTTTTAGTTTAACTCTAATTAACTTAGTTAATTAGCTGTGACACTGACATGCAGGGCCCACATGTCATGTTTGACTTGGACTAGCTCCTGTTGACTGACTGACGTCAGCATGATGTCATGCTGACGCAGTAAAGGTTTTCTGGGATTTTTAGATTAAAAATAATTCAGGAAATTCCAGAAAATGCCTAAACTTCAAAAAAATCATATAAATTCAACAGTAGCTCAGATGGAAAAGATTTATATATGAAAAATGATCAGAAAAATCCAATCTTTCCAATGGCACTGGTTTCATGCATGTTTGAACAAGTTAACTTGTTGTATACATCAAAAACATGATAATGCACTTATTTAAATAATAGTTTGAACTCCAATTTGAATCTTTGATTCAAATAGGTTCAAACCCTTCTGGTTTTAGTTGCATTAGCCAACACACATGCATCTTGCCATGTCATGAGCATGCATCATATTGTTGCATTTGTTTGTTAATGATTGTATCGCCGGTATTCCCTGTGTTAGGTCCTGCTCCCGAGGATACTGCTGCGTATCCAGTTGAAGAGCAGTACCCGACAACTACCTTGTCAGGCAAGCAATCATTGATCATTCCGATACAAACCCAATCTTCTCGCTCCTGCTCTCTTTTACTGCATTAAGGCAACAGCGTGTGAACTGCTACTTGCTGCGGTAGTTGAACCCTATCCCTTGCATGACCTGTCATTGCCACAGTAAATAGTTGAAACCCACTAGCATGTGTAGGAGTTGATTGAGCCATGTGATGTGTGATCCACCATGCTATTTGTTTATGTTGCCTGCTATGCTTAGAGTTGTGTCTGATCTAGTTCATCTGGGTGATGGATCAGAGTGAAATGATCATACCGATAATGAGAAGGAAGTGTGGAATACGCTTGGTAAAGGTATCGATGAAAGGCCATGTAGGAGTACATGGTGGGTTGTTTCATTGGAATCGTCCTTAGGACCCGAGATCTGTATGTGTGGTTCAAGTTACAGCTACTACCACACATTGGGATCCTTAATTGACCCTCTCGGCTTATTAATTACCCTTGATCTCTGTCCAGGAGTTGCAACTAGTTTCTGGTGTTTATAGCTTACTGGAGGTCGTGCACAACGCTGACCCTCGGGGTGGGTTGTGATGCGACAGGTACGTGGCACGGTGTACCGGTTGCCCGTTTGGTGACTCGGGAACCCTGTACACATCGTTTGGGGCCGTGAGCGACACCCCGGCCGGATCTCCCCACGGATGGAACCCAAATAGGCGATAAACCTGGACGAGAGACTTGAGTAGTTAGTCAGGTTGTGGCCGACACCCCCGCTGGGCTTCCGCTTGAAGGTTGCCGAGTACACGCCGAGTAATCGGCGATAAGTGGTGAAAGCGTGTGTGAAGAGGTACACCCCTGCAGGGTTATCAAACCATTCGAATAGCCGTTGTTCGCGGTACGGACTACTTGGTTACTCTTACAGTTCATAGACAAATTGATGGATACTACTAAAAGCCTCAAGATAAGTGTGAGTGCCGTGGATGGCCCTTCCGTAGGATGACGGAAGAGGATCCTCGGTAGTGTATTGATGTGGTGAGTAGAGGACTCGTGTTCGTAATAACATCTTGCAGTCTGTTGAAAGTTGTAGTATAGGTTAGCCAAGGTCAAAGCTGGCATTCTGCTATGAACTCCACTACCCCCCTTTGATAATGTTGCATGTATGATAGGTTCTGTGGTAAGACTTGCTGAGTACCTTTGTACTCATGTTTGCTTAATAACTGTTGCAGAGGAGAACCCTGCCCCTGCTGAGGGATTCTACATAGACGTTGACGTCGACGAGTAGCTTGACACCCAGACGGAGATCTGGAGCTTGTGAAGGGCCTTGTAGATAGTCAGGCTACACCAAACCTGTTTTATTTTGTAAGTTGTCTGTACTCAGACATGTAGCTTCCGCTTGTGCTTGTATGACTGTATGACTTGAGTGTTGGGTCATGTGACCCCTACCTATATGGATATGTTATGTATGGCTCTTGGAGCCTTTTAAATAAAGTACTTTGAGTCATAGAGTTTTGTTGTGATGCAATGTTGTATTTGCACATATTGAGCATATTGCGTGTATGATTGAAATTCTTGGTATGTGTGGGATCCGACACCTAGTTGTTTTCCTTTGGTAGCCTATCTTACAGGGAAATGCCTCCTAGTGTCTCCAATGAGCCTTGGTAGCTTGCTACTGCTCGGAACACGTAGGCTGGCTGGCATGTGTCCTTCTTCGTTCCTGTGTCTGTCCCTTAGGGGAAATGTCATGCGTTGTTCCTTTAAGTCCATGTAGCTTGCTACGACTTGGGTTCATACGTTGATGACCGACACGTTCGTTGCTGGGTCATGGATGCCTGTCTCTGTAATTTAGTGCCACTTTTGGTTTATAACTAGCCATGTCGGCCCGGGTTCTCTGTCATATGGATGCTAGCGACACTGTCATATACGTGTGCCAAAATGCGCAAACGGTCCCGGGCCAGGTAAGGTGGCACCCGTGGGGTTACCGTGCGTGAGGCCGCAAAGTGATATGACGTGTTACAGCTAGATCGGTGTGACTTAGGATCGGGGTCCTGACACATGACATCTTCCTTAACCCTACATGCATTCTGACTGGGAAGCATCCTAGCTTGCATGTTCGTCGCCAAAGCGATCTTCATCTTACACCTGTTCTCTCATGCCTGTACAATAAAAAAGCTAGTGGCAAGCCGATAAGTACTTTGAATGTACTCGCAAGCAACCCAAGTGTGATGACAGAATAATTATGCAATGCTTTACTACTAAATTGGCATTTTTGCATAAGGCTTGTTTTTCATATGCAAGTATGATCAACATCTATCAAGGATATGAATGCGTCTACATCAAGTATAGGAGTTTACAGACATCAACATCGAGAAAGAGTTATGAACAACTCATGCTCAAGCTCATCGTGACTTCCTCAAGAATGACATCATCAATATCACCGAACCGTGTTGTTTTGCTCAGACACAAACCAGGTTTCGCAAACATTGGACGTAGCCCAAGAGCGGTGACCCAACTTTCCTTGACCATGGACAGGGCTATTCAAATAGTTTTACACTCTGCAGAGGTTGCACACTTCACCCACAAGATCCGGGGAACTTCTGTGTCATCCACGACCCGTGGTACCTCAAGTACCCAGGGTAAGCACCAGATTACTATCTTTCCCTAGATGACACTAACATAGAGTCCACTCGATTGGTAGCAACCCCCGTGCACAACATTTCACATCTTAAAATTGTGGTGCCTCGCTCCCATATTCATCACATACCACTGGCACGGGGTACCAACGGTGTGTCCGGTCCCTTGTGAAAACAGTCATGGCCGCCTATCCAAGCACGACCCCGTCCCGAGAGTGACCTCGTGTCACCCCCGTCACTAGTAATGCGGGCACCATGCTAGTATCAGCCTAGGTAATCAATAATGCCCTTTCCCATATAAGGGTAGAGTGGTTGCGCACGTAAGGTTCGAATAACGGTCGCAACTTAAACCAATGTGTTTTGAAAACAACACACACACTTGCCTCGGTACACCACTTCGTCATCAAGTGGTTACCCAACTCGTTATCTCCCTCGGGCATAAGTGGCACCAGACGGGGTTTTCGACAAGTCTTTGTAAAGTGCTCTACCTCCTTCACCATGCATATTCCCGTCCCATTTGTGTAGCCACTACTATAACATCCTATCTAATCCCACCCGCATAACCCTCATAGGAAGGTAGGGTCATGCTTGATGCAAGATTCAATTGGAAAGTAACAAAGGCAACAACAAAAGTGGTCACCACCTCAACATGTTTCTGATGCATCGATAATAGGGTGTTATATGACATGCATAAAAAGGTTTCTCAAACATGGTCAAAGGACTGCTTGCATGTCTTAACCAAGTCCTTGGGGTCTACAAATCCTCTGGTCCTTCTCCGAGTACTCCGTATACTTCGTCAACTAACATCGGAAATAATCACAATAAGCAACACAACAAGGCAAAAATAAAAAGTGCTCGAAAAATGCGAGTTTGACTTTTCCAGGATACTTTTGGTCATCCGAGGAATGACCAAAGTGGTTTCATTGGGATTTGATCAATGGATATCTCTAAACATTTCAATATGATGTAATCAGGGGATTTGTGGATTTGCAAGAAGTGTATAGAAGAATTATTTTGAAAAAAAATGAGAAAAGGCATCCATTTAGCAGGGAATGATTTTAGGAGCATCTAGGAGTTGGTTTCACTAGATTTTGAGTTCAAATGATTTTCTATGATTTTGCAAAGTTGGCTATACATGGATAAATGAACAAATATTTTATGATATAGGGAAAGCATAAGGAAAAATGTTCATAAACTAGGTTAGGATCTTAGAAGTGCCTAGAAATTTGAATCAATGGATTTGGATCAACTATGAGCTCTCTGTGATTTTCTAAAGTTCATCACAGAAATGGGAAAATAGCATTTTGATAAATATTTGTGAAGGAAATGTTTTTGGAAAAATGTGTAAATAGCACCATGTGATAGAGCATGATTTATAGAGTCCTTGGAAATTTGAATTACCAAATTTGGAGTTCAAATGAATTGTTTAAGGATTTTACAAGTTGTCTGGAAAAGAAAAAGGGAAATTAGGCTTTAACCTTATCTTTCGCACAGGGCGGCAGATAGCCCGCGGGCTGGCCCAGCTGCATGACCGCACGGGGCGACAGCGGTGACGTTGAAAGCGCCCAGGCGGGAGTACGCCTTCGCGCAAGGGAGGCGGATCTGGCGAATCCGTTTCCATTTAAACGGTCGGCGGCTCGGCTCCGGCCTAGGAGGAGGCTGGAGGGCATGAGGGAGAGAGAGGGTTAGTCCAGAGGGGTTGTAGAAGTGAGGGGGAGTAGATGGGGTGGAGAGGAGGACCCGGGGCGGCCTTATATAGAGGAGGGTATGGTGCACCGCGGGGCCATGCGCCGACAAGGCCGTAGCCATCCCTGTAGGCCACGGGAGGGCTTGGCTTCAAGTCGGGGGGTCTTCCTGGGCGTGGTCTATGATCAGGGAAAGAGAGAGGGAGAGAGGAGCAAGCATGAGGCAGGCCACAGACGCGGGCGCGACACTGGCCGAACGGGGCGGCGACGGACATGAGCTGCAGTGGAGAGAGGAGGGATAGGGAGGAAGGGGCCAACAGCTAGCCGTGTCGCAGACGTCGAGGTGGCCTCGGGGGACATAATCACAACGCCCTAGGCGGTCGTGTGCCTCGCGTAGGACGTAGCTACAGTGCGGGGGCATATTGTAGTGCGCTTGAGAGCGCCCGTATGGCCGACATCGCCATGCCCGCACGCGCTCTGGACGTGGCCACCTTGTCCATTTGCTACTGGCTGGTCTGGAGATGCCCTCTGGTAGCTTAGGGTGTAAGCCAAGTGTAATAGTAAGAGGAGGGGAAGAGAGAAGTTCTGCCATGGTAAAAACAGAGATGTATATGGGGGTTTTACCCCCTCCAATGATTGAGCTGAGGGCGTGGGTGAGAACTGGAGGTAGCACGTGACTAGGGGAGGCTCTAGTAAAAAGCTTAGCTCATGGAGAACAAGGACAGGGGTGAAAATAGCAGTTTTGGAAAATCACCAAAAGGTGTTTGATGATGTTTTGGGCAAGCAAATGGAGTCCAAATGACATGAGACTTAACAGGATCAAATACCATAGAGAAATAGGATGTTCCACCAAGTTTGAGCTCATTTGGGCAAAGTTGCAATGTAACTTTGGTAAACCCTATAAATCAACATGAAAGGATTTTCCAAGATTTAGTCATGCAAATCATCCCCCTTAATGCACCACTTGGTGCAGTGTCATCATGCGGGGCTGTGAGCATGTCCACAAAATTTGAGGTCACAAGTAAAAAGTTGGTAATGTAGAGTTGTTCAAATTTGAATCTGGTCAGAAAGGGTTTTGGTGCAATTTGGTCAGGTTATCCTTGTCCCAAACTTGTGCCATTTGGTATAGATGCATAATTATACCATTTTAGCATGGGCACCAAGTTTGAGAACATTTGGACATGTTTGGCAATGTAAAGTTGCTGAAACTTCAAAATGGACATAAATGGTTTTGAGGGGGGTTTGATGATGTTTTCTTGATCTTCAAGGCATGAGGCTTTGCAAGATCATCAAATATGTCATAACTTACATGCTAGAGTTTTCTTGGAATTAATCAAGAAAATTTTCTTTGTAAATATTTCAAAAGCTTGAAATATCCAGAAAGGGTTTTTGAAGGATTTGTCCAATATTTTGAACATGACCATGTGTTGAAACTCTTATATATGGACAATATATGTCCTATGAGCTTCCCACAATTTTATCAAATATTTTTGAAACAGTTAAATAATTTTAACATATTAAAGACCATTTCTGGCCTAAAGAAAATCCTTTAAATAAAATAAGAGAATAACTTTTAAAATTATATTTTTGTGGTTTTGGGGAGTCCTATATCTAGTAGGAGACAAATATACTTTTTGAAAGATTTTTCACAACCCAAATCAAGTACTTGTAGTGCAAACCTTAATTTAGGGGTTTTTGGAAAACTAATTTTAGAAAATACTTTTGGGCCAAAATATTTTTGTAAGAAAATACTATTACATCCTATACACATGGCATAATCATGGGGAAGAGGTTT
Source organism: Secale cereale (assembly GCA_902687465.1). NCBI lineage: Eukaryota > Viridiplantae > Streptophyta > Magnoliopsida > Poales > Poaceae > Secale > Secale cereale. Next base: position 821,311,084 of record LR738711.1, on the reverse strand, counting down.
TGGATCAAGGAGAAGGAGTATAAGAGTAGGAGGATTTATTTTATTTTTAGAGCACTTGCAAACAGCAAACAGAAAACCAAATCAACTATAGTACAAATCACTCAAAAGTTTTTGTCAAACCATATTTTAGCATGATTATTAGCTTAAGTGTTGAGGCATGAAAATCAGGGTGTGAAGTCATGTAGTCGACGTTCACATGACACTACCAAGGGAATCACAACATACATATCATCAAAATATCGAACACATATCAATTTCACATGATTACTTGCAACAAGATTTCTCCTGTGACCTCAAGAACAAAAGTAATTACTCACAAATGATAAACATGCTCAAGGTCAGAGGGATATTAAATAGCATAATGGATCTGAACATATAATCTTCCACCAAATAAACCATATAGTATCTCACCCACCACGTTTCGAGAAACACTAGTTCTCTCTCGAAGGCGATTTGGGGGCGATTCTAGGGTTTTCGCCGGCGCTGGGTGGAGTGTGGATCGGCGTTCGTGAGCGGCTGGTCTCCGAAGCGTCGAGGGAGGTGCGGCGGTCCCGGCGGTGACGGGGAGGCCGTTGTTGCTGTAGCCTTTCAAGCGCGAGGGGGAGATTTGCTGGATGGCGGAAGTGGGAGGCTCACAGTCTGGATCCGGGGAGGAGGTAACAAAAATCTTGACGCGGCTGGAGAATATGAAGCTGATGGAGAAGGAGGCGTCGGGGCTGGTAATAGATGGCTTGAAGGAGGATCTGGAGGTGAGTCCAAAGTGGTGTGTAGTGGGAGTGGTGCTGGCGGAGCGGCAAGTCAATGCGGCGGGGCTGGAGCGGTGTATGATAAAGGCTTGGGGGCTTCATCAGAGTGCTTCGTTCAGGCATCTTGGGGCGAACAGGTTCACAGTGCAGCTAGCCTCCGAAGGGGATTGGAGGCATGTCATGAATAATGGTCCATGGCAATTTGAGGGCAACGCTGTTGTTCTAAAAAAGTTGGAAGGCCATGTCAGACCATCTGAGGTGAGCTTCGATTCTCTTGCGGTGTGGGTGCAGTTTTTGGATCTCCCTCCGAATATGGTGAATAAGAAGTATGGGGAGATCTTGGGTGGCTGGCTGGGAAAGGTTGTGGCTGTTGATGCTGATGAGGAAGGAAAGGTTTGGGCGGAAGTGTTACGGGTTCGTGTAGAACTGCCGATCGAGGAGCCTCTTGTTCGTGCACTTAATGTGAAATTGAGCCCAGAAGATAAAGTGGGAGTGTGGTATGAAGTTAAATACGAGAAAATTCCCCATTTCTGTTTCAGTTGTGGGAAACTCTTCCATGGAAACAGGGGTTGTTCATCTGAAGGGATGGAGAAGGAGTGGGGAGGTTGGTTGCGTGCTTCACCGAAGAAATCAAGGAACACCTCCCTTAATTCGAAGCAGAGTGTTTCAAGCAGCTTTGGTAGCAGAACACTCTCTTCAGCTTCAAATTCTGCAACAAGGGGGGGTGTAGTTGTGAGGGATCTTCCGTCTCGTCGTCCTCTATTCGCCTCCAGCTCTGAATCAAAGAGTGAGATGGGGAGAAGAGTTGAGAAGGAAGTCACCAGCCCTTTGAAAAAAGAAAGTATTCCGTGTGGTGGTGCCACTTCTAATAATAGTAAGGGGAAGGTGCTAGCTTTTGGGAAGTATAACAACGCAGGGCCCAATGAGGTTAACAAAAACAGCAAGAGTAAGTATGTCAGGAAGCCCAGGCCACAAAAGTTTAGTGGAGCCGAAGGTGAAACGGAGAAGAAGTCGCCGTTATCGAAAAAGAGAAGTGTTAGAAAGATATGGGTGCCTGTTCAGCTAGGGACGGTGGAGATTGCGGGGGAGATGGTGGAGCCTGGAGTGGAAGAAGGTAGCAAGAGGCAGAGAACAGAGGAAGCAGGGTCAGAGGAACACCAGATTTCTACAGCGGCGGGGCCTGCATGTGTGGAGCAGGCCCGCCGGGAGCCATGAAAATATTGGTGTGGAACTGTCGGGGTCTGGGGTTGGCCCCGACAGTTGGAGAATTAAGGGATCTTGTGAGGTCCCTCAACCCCAGCCTGGTGTTCCTATGTGAAACCAAGAAGAGGGTGCGAGAAATGAATAGGATGAAATGGAGCTTGGGTTTTTCAAATGGGGAAGCGGTGGATTGTATAGGGAGAGGAGGCGGTCTAGCGTTGTGGTGGAGAGACGACATTTCTGTGCAGTTCAAGCCCTACTCTCAGTACCATATGGATATATATATCGAAGAGGAGGGGAGAATGTGGCGTTTTTCTGGAATTTATGGAGAATCACGCACTGAACTCCGAGATAAAACATGGAGTATTATGCGCTACCTTAGGTCCCAATCTGACCTTCCTTGGTTATGCGCGGGTGATTTTAATGAAATTTTAAAAGCCTCGGAGCAGTTGGGCCCAAATGACAGGAGTAATGCGCAGATGGACAAGTTCAGGGAGTGTGTGGATCTATGTGGATTGCAGGATCTTGGATTTTCTGGGTATCCGTTCACGTGGAATAACAAGAGAGAGAACCCGGAGAATGTCCAAGTTAGGCTTGATAGAGCCTTTGGCAATGCTGGTTTATTCGAGATGTTCCAAGACATTTCAGTCCAGCATATTGCTACTGAAGAATCTGACCATATGGCACTTCTAATTGATGTGGAACCTATGAGGAAAAATAACAAAGCTTCTCGATGCAGACCATTCCAGTATGAAGAGATGTGGGGGAGACATGAAGACTATCAAAGAATGATAAATGATGTGTGGGAAAGTAGTAGTTCTAGAGGCTCAGGAGCGAAGGGTCTGTGGAGCAGGTTGCAGGAAGTGTTGGAAAGAATGCAAACGTGGAGTAGAGAAATTTTCGGGTCAGTCCGGGGGGAGCTAAAGAAGTTGAGACAACAACTTTCAGAAGCAAGGGTAAATAATCTTTATGAGGATAATGCAGAGGAGGTTAAAGCAATTGAAGCCCGTATGAATGAAGTATTGGAGAGGGAGGAGATTATGTATAGGCAAAGATCAAGGCAGGAATGGCTCAAAGCGGGAGACCGTAACACAAAATATTTCCAGGCCCGTGCTACCCATCGCATGAGAAAGAACACTGTGAGATATCTATGCACCCCGGAAGGAATACGATTCACAACTGATGATAGAATGAGAAAGTATGCGATGGAGTTTTTTAAAAACTTGTACACTTCAGAGGGTGTGGAAGGTATGGAGCAGGTGCTTGATTCTATACAATCTTTTGTTACTAATGATATGTTGATTGAGCTAGATGCATATATTACCGATAAGGAAATTTATCTAGCGCTATCCCAGATGGGGGCTACAAAAGCACCGGGTCCAGACGGTCTGCCGGCTTTGTTCTATCAGAAACATTGGGATCTGATTGGAAAAGAGGTTTGTGAAGCGGTGAGGGATTTCTTAGAGGGGAGGGAATACCCTCCAGAGCTAAATGACACTACCCTTGTGTTAATCCCAAAGATCCCGGGGCCAGAACAACTTTCCCAGTTTAGACCCATAAGCCTATGTAATGTGTTGTACAAGCTGGCTTCAAAGGTGTTGGCAAATAGACTGAAGAGAGTCTTACCTTTCCTTATTTCAGAGGAACAAAGTGCGTTTGTTCCAGGACGACTTATCACTGACAACGTCTTCATTGCGTATGAGTGTCTTCACTCAATCAGGAGCTGGAACCAGAAGAAGAAGCTATGTGCTATCAAACTAGATATGATGAAGGCGTATGATAGGGTGGAATGGGATTACCTGCAACGTGCCTTGTTCCGGATGGGATTCTCTGATAGGTGGACTCAAATGGTGATGAGATGCGTGAGATCTGTTAGATTCAAGGTGAAACTGAATGGCAATTTCTCCGAGTGCTTCCTTCCCTCTCGCGGCTTGAGGCAGGGAGACCCAATTTCTCCCTACCTCTTCATCCTCTGTGCGGAAGGTTTTTCGGGCTTGATTCGTAGAGAGCAGGAAGAGAGAAGGATAAAGGGGGTAAAGTTTGGAAGAGACGGCCCCCATATTACACACCTGCTCTTTGCTGATGATAGCTTGGTTTTTCTTGAAGCTTCACGGGAGAATATGCTTGCTCTGAAATCGGTTCTTCACAAATATGAAGTCAGCTCGGGTCAGAGAGTGAATTTGCAGAAGTCTTCAATTTTTTTTGGACCAGGAGTGACAGAAGACTCAAGAGAAGAGCTTAAGAGTATTGTGGGTATTAACTCGGAAGCCATAAATGAAAGATACTTGGGGCTTCCAACTATGGTGGGAAGGTCAAAATATGGAGCCTTTAAACACATTGTTGAGAGAGCCTGGAGTAAAGTCCAAGGATGGAAGGGACAAGGATTATCAAAAGCAGCTAAGGAGATCCTCGTAAAATCAGTGCTTCAAGCCGTTCCAGCGTACACTATGAGTTGTTTTGCCTTCACGAAGTTCCTGTGCAAGCAACTCACCACGGTCATGGCAAAGTTCTGGTGGGGATCCTGCAATGGCCAGCGAAAGGTGCACTGGATTAGCTGGGAAAAGCTATCCTTGTCAAAGAGGTGTGGCGGAGTAGGCTTCAGGGACATGGCAGTTTTTAACCAAGCTCTTTTGGCTCGACAAGGGTGGAGGATATTGACCTGCCCGGCCTCTCTTTGTGCTCGAGTTTTAAAAGCCCGCTATTTCAGGCATACTGATTTTCTGGAAGCATGTTGCTCCCCAAGGGCCGCCTCGTTAACATGGCGTAGCATCTTACATGGAAGAAAACTTCTTAAACAGGGGATCACTTGGCGAATAGCAAATGGTGAAAAGGTGAAGATCTGGGAGGATAACTGGCTTCCCCGGAATGGCTGCAGACACCCTATAGGAAGGAAGGTTGAAACGGATATCCGTGTGGTAGCTGACTTGCTGTTGCCGGGCACAAAGTTGTGGAATGAAGAGCTCATTAGAGATACTTTCCATGAAGCGGATGCAGAGGACATTTTACAGATAAAAATTGGAGACTGGGATGGCAAGGACTTCATCTCATGGAATTGGACTTCGAATGGTATATTCACGGTAAGATCGGCTTATCATGCAAAAAAAATCGTTGACCGGCTGGCGAGCATAGATAAGAAGGGAAGTTCCTCTTCAACGTTTGCTACTCACAAGGGATGGTTGAAATTATGGCATACAAATGTCCCTGGCAAGATCAAAATTCATGTTTGGCGTCTCATGAATCAGAGTGTTGCAGTGGGGAATGAACTCGAATATCGGAAGATTAGATTTAATGTGAAGTGCCCATATTGCTGCAGAGCTGAGTCCTTTGCACACTGTTTCTGGAACTGTATATATGTCAAAGGAGGCATGGGAAAAACTGGAGCAATTATGCAACATGCAGTGGCCAAAACTTGATGAAAGAAAAAGAGAAGCCTCTAATATTCAGGAATGGATGTTGCTGAATCTTCACGCTATGCGAGGTGATAAACTATGCATATTTCTATTTATGCTATATGAGATCTGGCAGACAAGAAATGATGTTGTTCATGGGGGGAAATTACAGAGTCCAAATGAAGTGGCTTGGAGAGCTCATCAGAGGGCTGAGGAGTGGGCTGCTGTAAATCCTTCACCATGTCAAAATATGCAGAAGCCTGTGGAGCGATGGTGTCCTCCCCCAAGTGGGTGGCACAAAGGCAATGCTGACGGTAGTTTAAATCTAGAAGCAGGTGATGGAGGGGGTGGCGCTATTATCAGACGAGAAGATGGAAAATTTGTTGCAGCAAGCAGTACAAAATTCCCAGGTGTTCGTGACCCTGAGCTGGCAGAGCTACTAGCAGCACGTGAAGCCATCGTACTTGCGGAGCAGGTCGGGATCTCCAGGTTGCTACTAGAGCTGGACTCCAGAGAAGTAGTGACGAAACTGGAAAACTCAGAGCTGGACCGCTCTATTCATGCGACGCTGGTGCAGGAGATAAAAGATAGATGCAGGCGTTTTGTTGACTTCTGTGTTGTGTGGTGCCGTAGATCGGCGAATGGATGTGCTCATGTATTAGCAAAGGCTGGCTGTAATAATTTAAGTTCTGTGGTGTGGTTTGATGCTCCACCGGAGATGATTGTGCCTGTGTTTTGTAAAGAACTTTGTGGGGTTGATGTTTAATGAATACAACAACCTTTTTCTCAACAAAAAAATAAAAATAAACCATATAGTAATCAACTACAAGATGTAATCAACACTAGCTACTAGTCACCCATAGGTACCAATATGAGGTTTCGGTACAAAGATTGAATACAAGAGATGAACTAGGGTTTGAGAAGAGATGGTGCTGCAGAATAAGATTGGCTTCCCAAAGATGAGAGGGTTGTTGGTGATGACGATGGCTTCGATTTTCGCCTCCGGGAGGGAAGTTCCCCCGGCGGAATTGCTCCATTGGAGGGCAAAAGTGCTCCTGCCCAAGTTCTACCTCGAGACGGCAGCGCTCCATCCCAAAATTCCTCTCTATATTTTTTCTAAGTCAAAATGACTTATATACCAGAAGAGGGGCGTCGGAGGTCGGCCGACGAGAGCACAATCCACCATGATGCGCCTAGGGGCCCTCTCGCGCCCAGGTGGGTTGTGCCCACCTGGTGTGCCCCCTGTGGTAGTTATTTGCTCCATTATTCTTCATATATTCCAAAAAAATTCTTCGTAATTTTTTAGCTCATTTGGAGATGTGCAGAATAGGTGGTCTGATGTAGCTTTTCCAGGTCCAGAACTCCAGCTGCCTGTAATCTCCCTCTTTGTGTAAACCTTTCATATTATGAGAGAAAAGGCATTAGAATTACTCTATAAAGCATTATTGTCCATAAAACCATTATAAATAATAGTTGGAAAACATGATGCAAAATGGACGTATCAGATAGACCCAAGATCATTCCCTCTAAGACTAGGGGAGGTAAGGAACTGTTATCTAGTTCTGCACTTGATTCATGTTCTGTTTTGAGTAAGCTTGCAACACCACCACCTGCTATTAATTCTGATATGTCGCAAGTAATTGATGATGCTTCTTCTACTCTTGATGATACTAGTACTTTGCTTGATAAGAATGTGCCACTAGGTGAATTTCTTGATGAACAACTTGCTAGAGCTAAAGAAATTGAGAATGCTAAAACTGATGAAGCTATTGAAACTAGAAATTATGAAACACCTATTAGACCTAGCTCTCCTAGAAATGAATTGCCTGAGATACCTGAGGGTTATTTTATGGAAGGATATGTAGCTAGGGACTTTCTTTCTTGTAAGGATAGAGATGATCTTATGAAATTGCTATGCAAGTTGAAAGAAAAAACTTTTAATGCTAGAGTGAATCATGGTCCCAAGTATGCTACTTCTCCTATCTTTGTACTGATAAGGATTATGAATTCTCTATTTACTTAGCTAGATTTAATTACTTTGGTTGAATCTGAACCTTTCCATGGCTATGAAAATGAAACTGTTGTGGCACATCTTACTAAATTAAATGATGTATCCACCCTATATGCTCATGAAGAAAAAATTCGCTATTACTATATTCTCGAGCTACTTCCTTTCTCGTAAAAGGGTGATGATAAGATATGATATAATGCTCTTGCTCCAGGTTGTGTGCATAGTCCCCATGATATGATTTATTACTTCTATGAAAAATATTTTTTTGCCCATAAGAAACAAGCTGCCTTACAGGAAATATTTAACTTTGTTCAAATTTAAGAAGAGAGTCTCCCACTAGCTTGGGGGAGGCTTTTCCAATTACTTAATGCTTTGATTGATCATCCTCTTAAGAAAAATGAAATACTTAACATCTTTTATAATGGACTAACCTATGCTTCGAGGGACTACCTAGATAGTTGTGCTGGTTGTGTTTTCGGTGAACGAACTATTGAAAAAGCTGAGGGGCTATTGAATATTATATTGAAGAATGATAATGATTGGACACTTCCTGAACCGCCTTCTAAAACCACTCCGAAGCAGAGGGGTATTTATTTCTCAATCCTGAAGATATGCAAGACGCAAAGAAATGTATGAAAGAAAAGGGTATTAAAGCTAAAGACGTTAAGAATTTACCACCTATTGAAGAAATGCATGGTCTTGACACACCACCCCGGGTGGTAGTGGTAAACTCCCTTATAAAGTTTGATGAAGGTGATATACCTTATAGTAAATCTCCTAGTCAATGCTTGTATGAATTTGACAGCTACATTATTAAGCAAGATCACTTCAATGCAAATGTTATGAAACAATTGAAACAAAATTCCTACATGATTGGTCACTTGAGTGACTTGTTGCCAAGAATTGTCAAAGATATCAAAGGAGTTAGAAAACATGCTTCTATGGTCCAAACTCAGCTATAACCACTTGCTAAATCTCATGGTGAATTGCTCAAAGAAATGAATAATAATACGAATGATCATGTTGTTAGAGTAATGACTAGGGGAGGTAAAATGACCGAGGAGCCACTTTATCCTGAAGGTCACCCTACAAGAATTGAACAAGATACTCAAACACTAGTACGCGTCGATGCCATACAAACGATTTTAAACCCCTTTCCGCGACGACATTTGGTACCATCGCCTAGTGAGTGACAGCAATAGGGGGTCCTCCCTGCACGACCTAGAGAACGTCGGGGATATGCCCTCATGGCACACACGCTTGTCAAAATGAGGTCGTGTGCGACCGGCGAGCAATCAAATACGAAAATACGTATAGTGGAGCTAATAAAACAATTATACAGGCGAAATTGTTTCCGATCGCAAGTACATCCCACACAGTCAGTCCCCGCTAAACCTTTCTGTTCGTATGTACATCCCACACAGTCGCTCCAAGGAAAACGTTTCCGTTCCCAGGTACATCACACACATTTTTCTCGTTAGATCGTTTGTGATAGCGTTGCCATTGCACATGATATTAAAAAAATTATCATTTGCGTTATTGAATGCATCACACACATTGCATAGAAGAAACTGTGTGGCAAAGGCTATCCGTCACACACAATTTTTATGAGGATGTTGTGTGTGCAGTGGAGATTGATCGCACATGTAGTGAATCCTAGAAACGTTTCTGACCTCCACGTCGATCGCAGACGTTTCTCTTTCACAAACCGTGTGCAGTATAATCCCTAATTAATCTCTAATTTAAAATCACATGTTCTGAATTTGAAAGTAGGTAATCACTTATTTCATATCCAACCATGTTTATTACCAATATAGGTTCAACCACGAATGCATAATTTGATGCGCAGGTACATATACTGAAGAACTACAAAAGCACCAAGTAAAGAATGATGAACCACATTGGTACTAAATACTATACAGAGAGAGGCGAAAGACATTCTGGTTACTAGAGAAGGTGAAGCGGAATGCCCATATTGTGCCCTCCTCCATGCGTAATGCGTGCACGACTCTAGGCCAACCCCTTGTGATGGTTGCCCGTCCATCCTTCACTGTCTTCATTACGACTTCTCGATGCTTATTGTAGTCTGGATGAAATACTTTAACCTTCATTGTGTGTCCACCAATCATATACTTTGCGAGGTAATCTTGAGTGAAATGCTTTGGGAACCACTGGGAACGAAAAATATTCAGACATTATTGTCTAACAACTCATTATGGGCAGTAAAAGGAGAAGGCTGCAGAGTTTGTAGTTACCATCCTACAGCTCACTGTTGTGTTGGATAGATCATAAACAAATAATTTTCTTACTACCATTCGTATATTTTTGCTAATAATCCTTATCAGTTTCCTCACTTGATGCTTGTTCATGAATATCTCATTGCCCCATATGCAAAAATGGTCGATGCATGGATCCTTGCCAAGGGCATATGTACCTATAAGCAGCAAGTCAATATTAGAAGCTAACAAGTGTCCAGGTCTGGATCTATATGCACTACATTATGGAACAACGGGGGGAGTACAAGCCGAGGGATGAAGCTAACCTCGGCGGAAAATGGTAGTCACTCCCGTTGTTGTCCTACATAAGTAGTGGAAAGGCATGTCAAATACAACAACCTTAACATCAAACAAATATAGCAAAGGTAAACAACATCATCTCCAAATGATAGCTTGAATGTGTTGGTTTCAGCATGTTGTTAAAGAAGATATAAAATGGAAGACAATGTTACCGACAGCAGGCTTAACAGCCATCAAATATTTTAATTCAAACTGGTATTGTTGAAAATTAATAGAACGTAGGTAATGTTTAAACATCACACTGGGTAAATGTGCAAAACAGAAATAAAGGACATCTGGTAACTACACCAGGAATAACTGGAACCAAATATAGCCGTTCAAACTGGTATTGATGTAGTCGAGCGGCAGAGTTCCGACTTGCACATAATGAACAACACATTGTGAATGACTGAAATAAACATGACATAAATGACCAGTATAACAACCAAATATAGCCATTGAAAACTGGGCAGAGTCTCACTGCAACCAACCTAACAAGCAAATACAGATAAACATGGCATATGTTTAAAAACTGGACAAATGCTCACTGCAAACAACCTAACAAGCAGATAAAGATAAACAAGGCATCTGCTCGATAACTGGACAACTGCTAAAAATAGCAACCTAACAACCAAATATAGATAAACAAGGCATCTGCTTGATAACTGGACAAATGCTAAAAAAAGCAACCTAACAACCAAATATAGATAAACAAGGCATCTGCTAGATAACTAGACAAATGCTCACTGCAACCAAACTAAGAACCAAATACATATAAACAAGACATCTGCTCGATAACTGGAAAAATGCTCACTCCAACCAACCTAACAACCAAATACAAATAAACAAGGCATCTACCCACTATAGACAACCAAATATATCCATTCATGAAACTGAAGTGGACAATTCATACTTAAACAACACATAGCCCTATTGAACAATACATTTTTGCATAACTGAAATAATTAAACATGACATAGTTAAAGCTGATAGAATGTTGCCTCACATTTCATGGACGGGATCCTTCCAGTTGGAAGAGCACAAACCCATGGTGCACTCTCTGATGTCACAGATGGGCTGTTTCACCTTGGAAGAACCTTCGTGGGTGCCCTCATCGTGGTCGTGGTCGTGTACGATGAGATCTAACTTGGAAATTGAAGATCCCAAACCGCCGCCATAGAACGTGTCCTTCAAAAATGACAAAATGGGCTCGACGGTGTATAAAGCTTGCAAATCCTTGACCACTTGGCAGAGCAGATCAGTGACAGGGCCGTCCAAGAGCTCGATGGCGGTTGAACCAGAGGGGTTGGGGATGGACCATTTAACATGTGACATGGCACACGTGAAGCCGTCACTGTGGACGAGCTTGATGTCGTAGCCAGCTTTCCCGAGATACAGTAATATGCTAGCCCGCTGACATGAAGCCTTCGGCATGGCAACATAGTCAACGCCTTCGCCAGCTTCCGCAGCGACGTGTTGCTCCAAGATAGATAGGTCGGGGCGAACATCGGCCACCTCGCCAACGTCCACCGGAGAGGCCATGATAAACCTCTTCTTGGCCGAGCGCTCGTCGGGCTCCCCGGGATACGTGGTCGAGCTTAGGCTGCGACATTTTGGAGCAAGGGATGTGGATCTCGTGGGGAGGGACACCGCAAGCCTCATCTAAAAACTCAGGGGAGTGGAGAGATAATATGGGAATCGCTGGGTAACCTGAACTTTATTATCTAAGCTAGGAGGAAAGGACAAACTGGCAAGGGTTTGCGACGGCACCAGCGGCGGCCGTGAGCTAGGGTTCGAGGGGGGGTGGATGGCGGACTGTGGAGGGGGGGTGGTGTTTGAGGATACGCCACGACTACTGAAAAATTTAGTAATGGTGGGTGGAGATGGTGGTGGACAAGGGAGGGCAACGGTTCAAATGCCTCGGCTACTTTAGTTTTACACCGCACACGGTTAAGCTAGTACCTCCACCGTTTGCTCGCGCTTGCGCGGTCATGGTGATTTTACAGCGCACTTGCATCACACACGGTTGAGCCAGTACCCCCACCTTTGCTCGCACTTGCACAGGCGTGGTGATTCACGCTGGTCACCCTATGGGACCAACTCGCTCCTATCACACACATTGTGATTTAAGAAATTGTGTGGGATATTTTACATGGCCAGTGTGTCGCCGTTGGCCTTCAATGAGCACTGACACTGGTAGCGGGAAAACGATGGGAGAAGAGGCGGGCAACCGATGAGAGAAGTGGCGAGAAACGGTAGCCTGTTTCGAAAACCTAGTAGCGATGGAAGGGTGAGCTAGCACGACGCATGCGCACAGTGCTTACCCATGTACTGTAGGTGCTGTCGAAAGGGCTCAGGGTTGCCGTTCAATCTGGGAGCATCCAACGGTGCACACGTACAATCCATGGGGTTTGTGTTCTGGCCAATCAGAACGCACGACACAGATCGCGTGCGCAGCAGGGGGAGAATATCATACAAAAACCAACATTCGGTGGAAATCGGTTTAAACCACGAGAAAAGGATGTTTTGAAGTTTCAAATTTTTTTTTGAAAAAATGCGGGATGTTAAGAGGATGATGTTTTATTGCCACACAAAATTTCAAGTTGAAATAAATTACGAGATGTGAGCTATGAAAAAGACAAAACCAGCATTGAATAGTGCTGAATAGTAATGTCACTATTCAGGGCTGAATTTGTCTTTTTCATAGCTCACATCTCGTAATGTTTTTCAACTTGAAATTTTGTGTCGCAATAAAAGATCGCATTCTTAACATCCCACATTTTTTTCAGATTTTTATGAAACTTTAAAATATGGTTTCCATGAAGCTTTCATCGATTATCGGCTTTCGTGAGTGAACCGTATGCTATTTGAAAACATTTCATGAGAAGAATATCGGTTTTAAATCCCTGTAAATCCAAAACTAAGCCAAAAATCATGAAACTTGGCATGGTGTCACGATATGGCACTTATATGTTGAGGAAATTTTTTCGTCCATTGTGGCGCAAGTTTTATTACAAGCCTCTTACAAACCGGAGCTTCTCTCAAAGAAAGCCTCGTGGTTCCGATAGGGACACGTGTCCGCCTTGTGGGTGAAACGTAATCACTGCGTCTTTTCGCCTTGTATTTTCTTGTACGGGAAACATGGAATGACAAGATATCTGTGCTGAAATTAAAACTTATTCAGGGTTCGTTTGGCCTTTTTATGCACTAATTGTGTTTCCTAGGCATTTAATGTCCATAATTCAAATCTGAACTACAAATACATGCTCCAGTTCACCAAAATGGCTAAAAAATTATACATGTGTCCTTGGGTGCATGTTTAGGTCCCATGCCAGGAATGGGAACGAATTACAACCGTACCCGCGTCCTGGATCATCCTCAAACATTTTGAATCGCGGTTTTAAAGTCCCCATAAATCTAAAACTCACAAGAAACTCATGAAAGGTGGCATGGTGTCACGTCATGGCACATATATGTCGTGGTAAAAACATTGTCCAATTTGGGACAAGATTTATTACAAACCTCTTACAACAACCGGAGCTTCTCTCAAAGAAGGCTTGTGGTTCCGATAGGCAAACATGTTCCCCTTGTGGGCAAAACGTAATCACTGCCTCTTTTCGCCTTGTATTTTCTTCCACGGGCAACATGGAACGACATGATATCCATGCTGTAGTTTAAACTTATTCAGGGTTTGTTCGGCCCTTTTATACACTAATTGAGTTTCATAGGCATTTAATGTCCATAATTCAAATCTAAACTACAAATACATGCTCCAGTTCACCAAAATGGCTAGAAAAATTATACATGTGTCCTTGGGTGCATGTTTAGGTCCCAGGCCAGGAATGGAAACGAATTACAATCGTACCCGCGTCCTGGCACGTCCTCAAATATTTTGAATCTCGGTTTTTAAGTCCCCATAAATCCAAAACTGACCAGAAAGTCATCAAAGGTGGCATGGTGTCACGTCATGGCACATATATGTCATGGTAAAAACTTTGTCCAATTTGGGCCAAGCTTTATTACAAACCTCTTAGAAAAACTAGAGCTTCTCTCAAAGAAGCCTCATGGTTCCGATATGGAAACGCGTTCCCCTTGAGGGCGAAACATAATCACTGCCTCTTTTCACCTTGTATTTTCTTCCACGAGCAACATGGAACGACATGATATCCGTGCTATTATTTAAACTTATTCATGGTTCGTTTGGCTTTTTTATACACTAATTGAGTGTCGTAGGTATTTAATCCATAATTCAAATCTAAACTACAAATACATGCTCCAGTTAACAAAAATGGCTAGAAAAATTATACATGTGTCCATGGGTGCATGTTTAGGTCCCATGCTAGGAATGGGAACAAATTACAACTGTAACGGTGTCCTGGCTTGCCCTCAAACATTTCAAATCTCCGTTTTTAAGTCCCCATAAATCCAAAACTCACTAGAAAGTCATAAAAGGTGGCATGGTGTCATGTCATGGCACACATATGTCGTGGTAAAAATATTGCCAATTTGGGCCAAGCTTTATTACAAACCTCTTACAAACCGGAGCCTGTCTCAAGAAATCTCGTGGTTTCGATAGGGAAACGTGTCCCCTTGTGGGCCAAACTATAATCACTCCCTCTTCTAGCCTCATATTTTCTTCTACACGCGACACGGAACAACGGGAGATTCGCGCTGAACTTGGAAATTATTCAGGGTTCGTTTGACCTTTTTATTCATTAATTGAGTTTTCTATGCATTTAATGTCCATAATTCAAATCCGAACTACACATACATCCTCCAGTGTACCAAAATGGCTAGAAAAAACATACATGTTTCCTTGGGGTGCATGTTTAGGTCCCATGGAACGAATGTGAACGAATTCAACCGTCTCGCTGTCCTGGCTTGGCCACAAACATTGCGAATCTTGGTTTTTAAATCTCTGTAAATCCAAAAGTCATCAGGAAATCAAGAAACTGTTGGGTAAACTAGTATTCAAAAAATTTCCTATGATCACACAAGATCTATCTAGGGGAAGCATAACAACGAGTGGGGAGAGTGTGTCTACATATCCTCGTCGACCGAAAGCGGAAGTGTCTAGTGATGCGGTTGATGTAGTCGAACGTCTTCGCGATCCAACCGATCCAAGCACCGAACGTACAGACCTCCACGTTCAGCACACGTTCAGCTGATGACGTCCCACGAGCTCTTGATCCAGTTGAGCGTCACGGGAGAGTTTCGTCAGCACGACGACGTGGTGACGGTGATGATGAAGTACTGACACAGGGCTTCTCCTAAGCACTGCAACGATATGACCGAGGTGTGTAACTGTGGAGGGGGGCACCACACACGTCTTGCAAATCAACTTGTGTGTCCATGGGGTGCCCCCTCCCCACGTATATAAATGAGGTAGGGAGGAGGGTGCGGCTAGGGAGAGGGTGCGCCAAGAGGGGGAGTCCTACTCCCACTAGGAGTTGGACTCCTCCTTTTCTTAGTAGGAGTAGGAGAGGGGGACGGAAGGGAGAGGAGGAGAAGGAAAGAGGGGGCCGACCCCCTTGCCCTAAACCAATTCAATTTGGGGCTTGGGGAGCGCGCCCCCACACTCCCCATGCTGCCCTCTATTTCCACTAAGGCCCATGTAGGCCCATTAACCTCGGGGGAAGGGGGGGGGGGTTCCAGTAACCTCCCGGTACTCAGGTATTTATCCGGTGACCCCGGAACCCTTCCAGTGTCTGAATATAACCTTCCAATATATCAATCGTTATGTCTCGACCATTTCAAGACTCCTCGTCATGTCCGTGTTCACATCCGGGACTCCGAACAACCTTTGGTACATCAAAATACATAAACTCATAATACCGATCGTCATCGAACGTTAAGCGTGCGGACCCTACGGGTTCGAGAACTATGTAGACATGACCGAGACTCATGTCTGGTCAATAACCAATAGTATAACCTGGATGCTCATATTGGTTCTTACATATTCTACGAAGATCTTTATTGGTCAAACTGCATAACAACATACGTTGTTCCCTTTGTCATCGGTATGTTACTTGCCCGAGATTTGATCGTCGGTATCATCATACCTAGTTCAATCTCGTCACCGGCAAGTCTCTTTACTCATTCTGTAATACATCATCTCGTGACTAACTCATTAGTCATTTGCTTTCAAGACTTATTACGATGTGTATTATCGAGAGGGCCCAGAGATACATCTCCGACACTCAGAGTGACAAATCCTATGGTCGATCTATGCCAACACCACAAAAACCTTCGGAGACACCTGTAGAGCATCTTTATAATCACCCATTACGTTGTGACATTTGATAGCACACAAGGTGTTCCTCCGGTATTTGGGAGTTGCATAATCTCATAGTCATAGGAACATGTATAAGTCATGAAGAAAGCAATAGCAGAAAAACTAAACGATCAAGTTCCTAAGCTAACAGATGGGTCTTGTCCATCACATCATTCTCCTAATGATGTGATCCCATTGATCAAATGATAACTCATGTCTATGGTTAGGAAACATAACCATCTTTGATTAACGAGCTAGTCTAGTAGAGGCATACTAGGGACACTTTGTTTCGTCTATGTATTCACACATGTATCAAGTTTCCGGTTAATACAATTCTAGCATGAATAAAAGACATTTATCATGATATATAAGGAAATATAATAACAACTTTATTATTGCCTCTTGGGCATATTTCCTTCAGTCTCCCACTTGCACTAGAGCCAAGGCTATTGCTCCAGTGTTGTCACAAAAGATTTTCATTTGACCCGATGCACTAGGTATTACACCTAGATCGGATATGAACTCCTTCATCCAGACTCCTTCATTTGCTGCTTTCGAAATAGCTATGTACTCCGCTTCGCACGTAGATCCCGCCACGACGCTCTGCTTTGAACTGCACCAACTGACAGCTCCATCATTCAATAAAATACATATCCGGTTTGTGACTTAGAGTCATCCGGATCAGCATCAAAGCTGGAACTGACGTAACCGTTTACGATGAGCTCTTTGTCACCTCCATAAATGAGAAACATATCCTTTGTCCTTTTCAGGTACTTTAGGAAGTTCTTGACCGTGTCCAGTGATCCACTTCTGGATTACTTTGGTACCTCCCTGCTAAACTTATAGCTAGACACACATCAGGTCTGGTACACAGCATTGCATACATGATAAATCCTATGGCTGAGGCATAGGGAATGCGTTTCATTTTCTCTCTATCTTCTGCAGTGGTCGGGCATTGAGTCTTACTCAACTTCACACCTTATAAGACATGCAAGAACCCTTTCTTTGACTGATCCATTTTGAACTTCTTCAAAACTTTATCAAGGTATGTGCTTTGTGAAAGTCCAATTAAACGTCTTGATCTATCTCTATAGATCTTGATGCCTAATATATATAAGCAGCTTCACCGAGGTCTTTTTATTGAAAAATTCTTATTCAAGTATCCCTTTATGCAATCTAGAAATTATATATAATTTCCAATCAACAATATGTCATCCACATATAATATCAGAAATGCTACAGAGCTCCCACTCACTTTCTTGTAAATACAAGCTTCTCCAAAAGTCTGTATAAAACCATATGCTTTGATCACCTCATCAAAGCATATATTCCAACTCCGAGATGCTTGCACCAGTCCATAGATGGATCACTGGAGTTTGCATACTTTGTTAGCATATTTAAGATCGACAAGACCTTCTGGTTGCATCATATACAACTCCTCTTTGAGGTATCCATTAAGGAATGCAGTTTTGACATACATTTGCCAGATTTCATAATCATAAAATGCGGCAATTGCTAACATGATTCGGATAGACTTAAGCACCGCTACGGGTGAAAAAGTCTCATCGTAGTAAACTCCATGAACTTGTCGAAAACCTTTCGCAAAAGGTCGAGCTTTGTAGATAGTAACATTACCATCGGCGTCACTCTTCCTCTTAAAGATCCATTTATTTTAAATGGCTTGCCGATCATCGAGCAAGTCAACCACTTTGTTCTCATGCCTGGATCCCATCTCAGATTTCATGTCCTCAAGCCATTTTGTGGAATCTGGGCTCATCATCGCTTCCTCATAGTTCGTAGGTTCATCGTGGTCTAGTAACATGACTTCCAGAACCGGGTTACCGTACCACTCTAGCGTGGAATGAACTCTGGTTAACCTACGAGATTCAGTAGTAACTTGATCGGAAGTTTCATGATCATCATCATTAGCTTCCTGGTTGATTGGTATAGGAATCACTGGAACTAGTTTCTATGATGTACTACTTTCCAATTCCAGAGAAGGTACACTTACCTCATCAAGTTCTACTTTCCTCCCACTCACTTCTTTCAAGAGAAACTCCTTCTCTAGAAAGGATCCATTCTTAGCAACGAATATCTTGCCTTCAGATCTGTGATAGAAGGTGTACCCAACAGTTTCCTTTGGGTATCCTATGAAGACACATTTCTCCGACTTGGGTTGGAGCTTATCAGGTTGAAGCTTTTTCACATAAGCATCGCAGCCCCAAACTTGAAGAAACGACAACTTTGGTTTCTTGCCAAACCACAGTTCATAAGGCGTATTCTCAATGGATTTAGATGGTGCCCTCTTTAACGTGAAAGAAGTTGTCTCTAAAGCACAACCCCAAAATGATAGTGGTAAAACGGTAAGAGACATCATAGATCGCACCATATCTAATAAAGTACGGTTACGATATTCGGACACACCATTACGCTATGGTGTTCCGGGTGGCGTGAGCTATGAAACTATTCCACATTGTTTCAAATGAAGACCAAACTCGTAACTCAAATATTCGCCTACATGATCAGATCGTAGAAACTTTATTTTCTTGTTACGATGATTCTCTACTTCACCATGAAATTCTTTGAACTTTTCAAATGTTTCAGACTTGTGCTTCATTAAGTAGATATACCCATATATGCTTAAATCATCAGTGAAGGTCAAAAAATAACGATACCCGCCGCGAGCCTCAATACTCTTCGGTCCACATACATCAGTATGTATGATTTCCAAAAACATTGTTGCTCGCTCCATTGTTCCGGAGAACGGAGTTTTAGTCATCTTGCCCATGAGGCATGGTTCGCAAGCACCAAGTGATTCATAATCAAGTGATTCCGAAAGTCCATATGCATGGAGTTTCTTCATGCGCTTTACACCAATATGACCTAAACGGTAGTGCCACAAATAAGTTGCACTATCATTATCAACCTTGCATCTTTTGGTTTCAATATTATGAAGATGTGTATCACTACGATCGAGATCCAATAAGAATAGACCACTCCTCAAGGGTGCATGACCATAAAAGATATAACTCATAAAAATAGAACAACCATTATTCTCAGATTTAAATAAATAACCGTCTCACAGCAAACAAGATCCAGATATAATGTTCATGCTCAACGCTGGCACCAAATAATTATTATTTAGGTCTAAAACTAATCTCGAAGGTAGATGTAGAGGTAGCGTGCCGACGACGATCACATCAACTTTGGAACCATTTCCCACGCGCATCGTCACCTCGTCCTTAGCTAATCTTCTTTTAATCCGTAGCCCCTGTTTCGACTTACAAATCTTAGCAACCAAACCAGTATCAAATACCCAGGTGCTACTACGAGCATTAGTAAGGTACACATCAATAACATGTATATCCAATATACCTTTGTTCACTTTGCCATCTTTCTTATCCGCCAAATACTTGGGGTAGTTCCGCTTCCAGTGTCCAGTCCCTTTGTAGTAGAAGCACTCAGTTTAAGGCTTGGCTCCAGAGTTGGGTTTCCTCGCGGCAGTAGCAACTGTCTTGCTATTCTTTTGAAGTTCCCCTTCTTTCCCTTGCCCTTTTTCTTGAAACTAGTGGTCTTATTAACCATCAGCACTTGATGCTCCTTTTTTATTTCTACCTCCACAGCTTTGAGCATAGCGAAGAGCTCGGGAATTGTTTTCAGCATCCCTTGCATATTATAGTTCATCACGAAGCCTTTATAGCTTGGTGGCAGTGATTGAAGAACTCTACCAATATTACTATCTTCGTCAACTTTGCAACCAAGTTGAGTCTATGATTGTAGTACCCAGACATTCTGAGCAAGTGTTCACTGATAGAACTGTTCTCCTCCATCTTGTAGCTATAGAACTTATTGGAGACTTCATATCTCTCAATTCGGTCATTTGCTTGAAATATTAACTTCAACTCTTGGAACATCTCATATGCTCCATGTCGTTCAAAACGTCGTTGAAGTCTCGATTCTAAGCCATAAAGGATGGCACACTGAACTATCAAGTAGTCATTAGACCGCGTCTGCTAGACGTTCAAAGCGTCTACATTAGCGGGAGGGGGCTTGTCACCTAGAGGTGCTTCAAGGACATAATTCTTCTATGAAGCAATGAGGATAATCCTCAAGTTACGGACCCAGTCCGTCTAGTTGCTAGCATCATCTTTCAACTTAGCTTTCTCTAGGAACGCATTAAAATTCAAGGGAACAGTAGCAAGGGCTATTGATCTACAACAACATAGATATGCAAAAACTATCAGGACTAAGTTCATGATAAATTAAAGTTCAATTAATCATATTACTAAAGAACTCCCACTTAGATAGACATCCCTCTAGTCATCTAAATGATCACGTGATCCAAATCAACTAAACCATGTCCGATCATCACGTGAGATGGAGTAGTTTTCAATGGTGAACATCTTATGTTGATCATATCTACTATATGATTCATGCTCGACCTTTCAGTCTCAAGTGTTCCGAGGCCATGTCTGTACATGCTAGGCTCGTCAAGTTTAACCCGAGTATTCTGCAGGTGCAAAACTGTCTTACACCATTGTATTTGAACATAGAGCTTATCACACCCGATCATCACGTAGTGTCTCGGCACGACAAACTTTCGCAATGGTGCATACTCAGGGAGAACACTTGTACCTTGAAATTTTGTAAGGGATCATTTTACAATGCTACTATCGTACTAAGAAAAATGAGAAGCATAATAAGATAAACGTCGCATGCAATCAAAATATGTGACATGACATGGCCATCTTCATCTCTCCAAAGCAACATCATGATCTCCATCGTCACCGTCTTGACACCATGATCTTCATCGTTGCGTCGTGGTCGTCTCGCCAACTATTGCTACTACAACTATCGCTAATTCATAGTGATAAAGTAAAGCAATTACATGGCCCTCGTAATTCATACAATAAAGAGACAACCATATGGCTCCTGCCTGTTGCCGATAATTTAGATGTCCTCTATTTTGTTGTTGCAAGTTTTACATGGCTGCTACGGGCTTAGCAAGAACCGTTCTTACCTACGCATACAAAACCACAACGATTTTTTGTCAAGTGTGATGTTTTAACCTTCACAAGGATCGGGCGTAGCCACACTCTATTCAACTAAAGTGAGAGAGACAGATACCCTCTGGTCACCTTTAAGCAACGGGTGCTCGCAACGCTGAAACCAGTCTCGCGTAAGCGTACGCGTAATGTCGGTCCGGGCCGCTACATCTCACAATACTGCCGAATCAAAGTATGACATGCTGGTAAGCAGTATGACTATTATCGCCCACAACTCATTGTGTTCTACTCGTGCATATCATCTATGCATAGACCTGGCTCATGATGCCACTGTTGGGTAACATAGTATTCAAAAAAATTCCTACGATCACACAAGATCTATCTAGGAGAAGCATAGCAACGAGCGGGGAGAGTGTGTCTACATACACTCGTAGACCGAAAGCGGAAGCGTCTAGTGACGCGGTTGATGTAGTCAAACATCTTTGCGATCCAACCGATCCAAGCACCGAACGTACGGCACCTCTGCGTTTAGCACACGTTCAGCTCGATGACGTCCCATGATGTCTTGATCCAGTTGAGCATCATGGGAGAGTTTTGTCAGCACGATGGCGTGGTGACGGTGATGATGAAGTTACCGACGCAGGCTTCGCCTAAGCACTGCGATGATATGACCGAGGTGTGTAACTGTGGAGGGGGGCACCGCACACGGCTTGCAAATCAACTTGTGTGTCTATGGGGTGCCCCCTCCCCATGTATATAAAGTAGGGAGGGACGAGGGTGCGGCCAGGGAGAGGGCGCGCCAAGAGGGGGAGTCCTACTCCCACTAGTAGGACTCCTCCTTTTACTAGTAGGAGTAGGAGAGGGGGAAGGAAGAGAGAGGAGGAGAAGGAAAGAGGGGCCCGACCCCCCTTGCCATAAACCAATTCAGTTTGGGGCTTGGGGGGGGCGCCCACACTCCCCTTGTTGCCCTCTATTTCCACTAAGGCCCATGTAGGCCCATTAACCCCCCGAGGGGTTCCGGTAACCTCCCGATACTTAGGTATTTATCCGGTGACCCCCGGAACCCTTCCGGTTTCCGAATATAACCTTCTAATATATCAACCTTTATGTCTCGACCATTTCGAGACTCCTCGTCATGTCTGTGATCACATCCGAGACTCTGAACAACCTTCGGTACATCAAAACACATAAACTCATAATACCGATCGTCATCGAACGTTAAGCGTACGGACCCTATGGGTTCGAGAACTATGTAGACATGACTGAGACTCATCTCTGGTCAATAACCAATAGCAGAACCTGGATGCTCATATTGGTTCCTACATATTCTATGAAGATCTTTATAGTTCAAACCGCATAACAACATACGTTGTTCCCTTTGTCATCGGTATGTTACTTGCCCGAGATTCGATTGTCGGTATCATCATACCTATTTCAATCTCCTCGCCGGAAAGTCTCTTTACTCGTTCTGTAATATATCATCTTGTGACTAACTCATTAGTCATTTGATAGCACACAAGGTGTTCCTCCGGTATTCGGGAGTTGCATAATCTCATAGTCATAGGAACATGTATAAGTCATGAAGAAAGCAATAGCAGAAAAACTAAACGATCAAGTTCCTAAGCTAACAGATGGGTCTTGTCCATAACATCATTCTCCTAATGATGAGATCCTGTTGATCAAATGACAACTCATGTCTATGGTTAGGAAACATAACCATCTTTGATTAACGAGCTAGTCTAGTAGAGGCATACTAGGGACACTCTGTTTCGTCTATTTATTCACACATGTATCAAGTTTCCGGTTAATACAATTCTAGCATGAATAAAAGACATTTATCATGATATATAAGGAAATATAAATAACAACTTTATTATTGCCTCTAGGGCATATTTCCTTCAGAAACTTGGCATGGTGTCACTACATGGTACATATAATTGTCCAATTTGTGTGAAGCTATATTACAAGCCACTTACAAACCGGTGCCTGTCGCAACCCTCTCGGTTCCGGTAGGGAAACATGCCCCTCTTGTGGGCAAAACGATAATCACTGCCTCTTGTGGGCAAAACGATAATCACTGCCTCTTCTCGCCTTGAACTTTGTTTTCAACAGGCAACATAGAATAACAGGAGTGTCGGGCTGAATTTGAAATTGCTCAGGGTTTGTTTGGCCATTGTATATATATTACTAATTACTAAGTTTTCTATGCATTTAACGTAGTCCATAATTCAAATTTGAACTACAAGCACATGCTCCAGTGAAGCAAAATGGGTGGGAAATCGTACATGTGTCATTGGATGCATGTTTAGGTCTCATTTAAGGAATGGGAATGAATTACAAACTTGTCATCATCCTGAAACATTGAGAATCTCAGTTTTTAAATCCAAGTAAATAAAAAACTCACCCAAAAAACATGAGACTTGGCATGGTTTCATGACATGGCACATAAATGCGATGGTAAAAAAAAGTCCAGTTTGAGAAGAGGCACACACATTAGTAGCCAATGAAGTCCTTTTCGAAACAAAAAGCTGACATGTTAATATCGCAAATGGTTGTATTATATTAACCGTGTCGAAATTTAACCATACTCGATGGCATGCGTGCAGCTGTTTGATTAGACGGGAGGAGCGCGAGAAGTCTGCCGTGCAGGCTTGACGGGACGCGTGCGAGCAGTCCGCCATGCAGGCTGGACGGGACGTGTGCATCCTGTCCACCTCACAGGCTCGCCGGGACACGTGCGAGCAGCAAGGCCGCCCATGCTCACCGAGAACCACGCTCTTTGACCTCCATGTACCAGTCGCCGCCCGCCTCGCTCACAACTTCTCCATTAATGGGTTAATTAAAGCACCTGGACGGAGGGTGTTTGCTTGAGATCCCATGGTAGCATTTGCTTTGTTCGTGTTTTCAACTCGTATTCCGGCCTAATTTAAATTGCCACATAGGGCAGCGGATAATACAACCACAAATAAAATGGCAACGGATTATACGATGACAAATTTACAATGGCGCAGATAATAATTGTCTTACATATTTTGGATAATTTAAAATTCCACATGCGGCAAAGCCCAGAAGACACGGGAGCAAGAGAAGAAGGAAATTGCAGACAACAATCTGGGTCGCTACTGTCTCTATTCGTCGATGGATCGCTAGGCGACGACATCCTCCACCTCCTTCTTCAATTCCTCATGACTTTGCTTGAAAGCAGTCACAGATTCCTCCATGTCCTGCTCGCGCTCGATCCGGAGCTTCCTCAAGTCACCCATCAGTTCCTCGATAACCGCAGTCAGTGTCATCCCCAAGGCACTGCTCTGCTCATGCAGCATCTTCCAGCCAGCGGCCTCCTCCTCCTTCTCGGCAAGCGCCTTGAGGAGCTTCACATTGTCACCCATGAGTTGCTCGACGAGGCCGGTCGCCTTGTCAACCGAGGCATCGCTGATCTTGAGCAGCTTCATCAAGCCATCGACCAGCTCCTGCTGCGTAGTGACGCCAGCGAGAATGTCGTTGTTGCCGGCCAAGGACTTCAGGAACTCCGGCTCGTTGCAATGGCCGAAACCACGAATGCGCTTGTGACAGCCCTTGCGTTCCCATGAGAGCTCGTTCGAGGGCTATGCGCTGTGCCGGGACCTCTCTGCTCCGGCTGTGGTTTCGCGGTGGGACCTCTCTAGTGCTTCCGCAGCCTTGGTCTTTTTTGCCTGGTTCTACGTCCACCCTAAATTCCTCCTACCGGTCATGGCGGAACGAATTTACAGGAAAGACCTAGTTTTGTGGGTGATGAGGAGAGGAACTATGAAGTAATTTTCGAGTGGGTAGTTTTTATAGCCCGGTGCTAAGTGTGAACACATATTAGTTTGATAGGTGTGAATAGATTTGCAATTACTTATTACATTGTAATCTGCAATGTGACGAGAAAGAAGGTCACAATTTATTTATGGCAGAAGGTTGACCACGTAGTTGCTCACCGTTGAGTCGGCTATTTTCCACGTATCAAACACATCTTGTTAAGTTGAACCGTTTCTGTTGTGTTCGCTAATTGAAAATAGTTCGTCCGAGTGAACCGTATGCCCTATATCACACACACCTTGATCTGGCTAACCCTTCCTGTTGCACTCCCTAATGGCAAACAGTTCATCAGAGCAAACTGTATGCCGTATATCGCACACAAATTGATCTGGCTGCCCGTTTTTGTTGTTATGCCTCATCGCAAACAATTCGAACGTCTCAACCGTGTGCCATGGATTGCACACACAACTACAATCTAAACCGTGTTTGATGTATCATTCATCGCAAATGTTTCTCACCTTTTTTGATGGGTTTTTACACCATCGTTTGTGATTATTGCATCGCACACAGTTTCGTCGAAGGGTCTCTGATCGTAGTGTCGCATTAGTAGCAACCTGCAGTAGTGAAAGAATTAATATTGATGGACCTAGTCCATCTGAAAAGAAAAAGAAAAATTATAGGACTTTGCACACTTCTACTGAATGAGAGATAGAAAAACCTTCTGCGCATAGTAATGGTATCTCTATTTCTGATGCTGAAACTCAATCTGGTAATGAGCAATCACCTAGTAATAATGAAAATGATAATGATGATGTTCATGTAGATGCTCAACTAGACAATGATAAAGAACTAGAAAATGATGTTGAAATAGAACCTGCTGTTGATCTTGATAACCCACCTTCCAAAAATAAACATTATGTCAAAAGAGATTTTGCTGCTAGAAAATATGGTAAAGAAAGAGAACCATGGGTCCAAAAACCCATGCCCTTTCCACCTAAACCATCTAAGAAAAAGGATGAGGAAGAATTTGAACGCTTTGCTGAAATGCTTAGGCCAGTATTTTTGCGTACTCGCTTGACTGATATTTTAAAGATGGACCCATATGCTAAATACATGAACGATATTGTCACTAATACAAGAAAAATACGTGAAATAGAAATCACCACCATGCCTACAAACTATTATTTTAAGGACGGAGTACCAAAGAAATTAGGAGATCCAAGAATACCAACTATACCTTGGCCCATCAAAAGAAATTTTGTCAAAACTGCTTTATGTGATTTAGGAGCTGGTGTTAGCACTACAAAAAAATCACTTCCATGACAATACGTGTTTGTCATAGTAGGCCACGTTTTCTGTCATGCATGTACATCCATGACGATTTTATAACAGAATCAAGATAGTCATACCCGTGTTGTCGTAGAAGTGTTCCATGACAATACCAAAATTATCATCACGGAAGTGTCCACTTCCATGACGATAAATGACGCATCATGGAACTGCTATCGTCAAGGATGACCGACACGTGGCTGATATGTCTCCAACGTATCTATAATTTTTGATTGTTCCATGCTGTTATATTATCATTCTTGGATGTTTTACAATCATTTTATAGTTATTTTATATCATTTTTTTTAATAACCTATTGACATAGTGTCATGTGTCAGTTGCTGTTTTCTGCATGTTTTTTACATAGCAGGAAATCAATACCAAACGGAGTCCAAACACAGCGAAACTTTTTGTGGATTTTTTTTTTGACCAGAACACATCCAGTGGGCCGGAGAAGCACCTGGGGGTGCTCCGAGGGGAGCACAACCAACCAGGGCGCGCCAGGAGGCCCATGCGTGCCCTGGTGGGTTGTGCCCACCTCGGGTGCCCCCTGGACCGCCTCTTTGCTCTATATATACCCCGATATTCTAGAAACCCTAGGGGAGTCGACGAAAATCAATTTCTAGCCGCCGCAAGTTCCAGAACCACCAGATCCAATCTAGACACCATCATGGAGGGGTTCACCACTTCCATTGGTGCCTCTCCGATGATGCGTGCGTAGTTCCTTGTAGACCTATGGGTCCGTAGTTAGTAGCTAGATGGCTTCTTCTCTCTCTTTTTATTATCAATACAATGGTCTCTTGGACATCCATATGATATAACTCTTTTGTGGCGTGTTTGTTGGGATCCGATGAACGTTGAGTTTATGATCAGATCTATCTTTTTTTATCCATGAAAGTTATTTGAGTCTACTTTGATCTCTTATATGCATGATTGCTTATAGCCTCGTATTTCTTCTCCGATATTTGGGTTTTGTTTGGCCAACTTGATCTATTTATCTTTCAATGGGAAGAGGTGCTTTGTAGTGGGTTCGATCTTACGATGCTTGATCCCTGTGACAGAAGGACTAAGGATAAAACGATGGGGTCTATTTCTATATAAATAGATCTTGTCTACATCATGTCATCGTTCTTATTGCATTACTCCATTTTTCCATGAACTAAATACACTAGATGCATACTGGATAGTGGTTGATGTGTGGAGTAATAGTAGTAGATGCAGGCAGGAGTCGGTCTACTAATCTTGGACATGATGCCCATATAATGATCATTGTTCGGATATCGTCATGATTATTTTAAGTTCTATCAATTGCCTAACGATAATTGTTCACCCATCGTTTGCTATTTTCTCGAGAGAAGCCACTAGTGAAATCTACGGCCCCTGGGTCTCTTCTTTAATATATTTGCCTTTGCGATCTATTTTCCCGTGCTTTTATTTTCAGATCTATTAAACCAAAAACCCAAAAATACCTTGTTGCAATTTATCTTATTTGGCGTTCGATCTATCAATATTTACAACTTTATCACGTCTGTTACCCGAAAGGGATTGACAACCCCTTTTACACGTTGGGTTGTGCTACCTCTTGAGCTTGTGTTGTATTCCCTCAAAGAGGAAAGGGAGATGTAGCACAGTAGTGTAAGTATTTCCCTTAATTTTTGAGAACGAAGGTATCAATCCAGTAGGAGACCACGCGCCAGTCCCTCGCACATGCACAAACAAATAAGAACTTCGCAGCCAACGCGATAAGGGGTTGTCAATCCCTTTACGGTCACTTACGAGAGTGAGATCTGATAGAGATGATGATTATATATTTTTGGTTCAATAAAACAGCAAATAAAAGCAAGAAAAGTAAAGTAGATGTAGATTAATATGTTGAGAATAGACCCGGGGGCCATAGTTTTCTCTAGTGGCTTCTCTCATGATAGCGATATTCTACGACGGGTAAACAAATTACTGTCAAGCAATTGATAGAAAAGCGAATAATTATGAGACTATCTAGGCATGATCATTGTATATAGGCATCACGCCCGAGACAAGTAGACCGAAATAATTCTGCATCTACTACTATTACTCCACACATCGACCGCTATCCAGCATGCATTTAGTGTATTGAGTTCATACGAACATAGTAACGCCTTAAGAAAGATGACATGATGTAGAGGGATAAACTCAAGCAATATGATGAAACCCACATCTTTTTATCCTCGATGGCAACAATACAATATGTGCCTTGTTGCCCCTACTGTCACTGGGAAAGGACACAGCAAGAATGAACCAAAAGCCAAGCACTTCTCCCATTGCAAGAACTATAGATCTAGTAGGCCAAACCAAACCAATAATTTGACGAGACTTGCAAGGATATTATGAGCACACATAAAAAGTTCAGAGAATAACAAAATATCTTTCATAGATAACCTTGATCATAAACTCACAATTCATTGGATCTCGTCAAACACACCGCAAAAAGAGATTACATTGAATAGATCTCCTGAAGATCGAGGAGAACTTTGTATTGAGATCCAGAGAGAGAGAGAAGAAGCCATCTAGATACTAGCTATGGACCCGAAGTTCTGTAGTAAACTACTCACATGTCATGGTGAGGGCGATGATGATGATGGTGAAGGCCTCCGTGATGGATCCCCCTCCCGGAACAGACTCCAAGATGGGATCTCCATGGGAACAGAAGCTACGGCGGTGGAATTAGGGTTTTCTCTCTGCGTATGGAGTTTCTGGGGTACGTAGGTATATATAGGAAGAAGGAGGGCCCCGGGGGCCACACGGGCCGGCCTCGAAGCAGGGGGCACGCCCTGGGAGGGGGCGCGCCCCCACCCTCGAGGGCAGCCCTTCTGTCCCCTGACTTGGTCCTGACATTTCCCGTGCGTGATTTTCTCCAAAAATATCTCTCGCGAAGGTTTCATTCCGTTTCGACTCCGTTTGATATTCCTTTTCTGCAAAACCCTGAAATAGGCAAAAAACAACAATCTAGACTGGGCCTTTGGGTTAGTAGGTTAGTCCCAAAAATGATATAAAAGTGGAAGATAAAGCCCATTAAACATCCAAGACTTCATAAATAATAGCATTGAACAATCAAAAATTATAGATACGTTGGAGACGTATCAAGCATCCCCAAGCTTAATTCCTACTCGTCCTCTAGTAGGTAAATGATAAACAAATATTTTTTTCATGTGGAATGATAACCAATATAGTTTTTCAATGTAATTCTCTTAATTGTGGCATGAATGTTTAGATCTGAAAGATTCAAGATAAAAGTCTATATTGACCAATGTTGAGGATATCGCTTATCGTTATCGTCTCGGACAGCTGTGGATTAGAGATTAATTGGAAATCATCCTATTAATCGATTTTATCGGTCGACTATTAATCGGCCATTTTTTTCAAATCTCAGGTTCCAAACACTAAAATATGCTATGTTCAACACCAAAACAATATTGGACAGAAGTGTTACCTTGATTCCTAGCCTTTGAATCCTTGTAGAATAACGAACAAAATATGGCAATAGTACATATTACGTAACAAGGTCCACAAAATGCGAATAAACATAGTTTTTGCAAAAATAGTGCTATGAATAGGCCCGATTTATCGGTAGATTCCTGATAAATCGCTTGTCATAACGATAAATCGACCCAAACGATAAATGATGAAGATAAGGCATAATCTTATCGGTCACCCCAAGAGTGGCGATAAATCGCTGAATCGGAAGATTTCTTGAACAGTGATATTGACAGAAGAAATAACAATACTTCAAGCAATACTAGCAAATCAATCATGCCTTCTTAAAATACTATGGCTAAAGAAATTTATCCCTACAAAATCATATAGTGTTGGCTATGCTCCCTTATTATCACACAATAATATTAATATTATGCACAACCCCGATTTCAGCCAAGCATTTGTTTTCATGCTCTATCTTTTCAAACCTTTCAACTTTCACGCAATACATGAGCGTGAGCCATGGATATAGCACTATGGGTGCAATATAGGTGGTTGTGGAGAAGACAAAAAAGGGAGATTGTCTCACATCGACTAGGCGTATCAACGGGCTATGGAGATGCCCATCAATAGATATCAATGTGAGTGAGTAGGGATTGCCATGCAACAGATGCACTCGAGCTAAATCTGAATGAAAGCTCAACAAAAGAAACTAGTGGGTGTGCATCCAACTTGTTTGCTCAGGAAGACCTAGGGCATTTGAGGAAGCCCATCGTTGGAATATACAAGCCAAGTTCTATAATGAAAATTCCCACTAGTATATGAAAGTGACTAAGCATGAGACTCTCTACAATGAAGAACATGGTGTTACTTTGAAGCACAAGTGTGGAAAAAGATAGGTAGCAATTGTCCCTTTTTTCTTTTCCTTTTTTTATTTTTTCCCCTTTTTTGGGCCTTTCCTTTTTTCTTTGGCCTTTTTCTTTTCTTTTCTTTTTTTTTCTTTTTTACGGAGGGGCTTTATAGATTCAGCCTTTCCTCCCATGGGACAATGCTCTAATAATGATGATCATCACACTTTCATTACTACAACAACAAAGTATGACTCTATATGAATGCCTTCGGCGGTGTACTGGTATGTGCAATGAAACAAGAGTGACATGTATGAAAAGAGTATGCATGGTGGCTTTGCCACAAATACGATGTGAACTACATGATCATGCATGGCAATATGACAATATGATGTGTGTCATATAAACGGAACGGTGGAAAGTTGCATGGCAATATATCTCGGAATGGCTATGGAAATGCCATGATAGGTAGGTATGGTGGCTGTTTTGAGGAACAATATGGTGGATGGTTTGAGGAAGGATATATAGTGGGTTTATGGCAC
Organism: Secale cereale; assembly: GCA_902687465.1. Classification (NCBI taxonomy): domain Eukaryota; kingdom Viridiplantae; phylum Streptophyta; class Magnoliopsida; order Poales; family Poaceae; genus Secale; species Secale cereale. The sequence goes on along the minus strand of LR738711.1, from coordinate 821,279,954 downwards.
AGGCAAAAGTTGCGCGGTACAAGAGAGGCTAGCAATGGTGGAAGGGTGAGAGTGCGTATAATCCATGGACTCAACATTAGTCACAAGAACTCATATACTTATTGCAAAAATTTATAAGCCATCAAAACAAAGCAATCAACGCATGCTCCTAGGGGGAGGTTGGTAGGAGTTAACCATCACGCGCCCCCGACCTCCACACAAAGGTTGGCACTCTACAAATACCTCATGCTCTAACTTAGTCACACAACGGTTCACCATACGTGCATGCTATGGGAATCACTAACCTTAACACAAGTATTTCTCAATTTCATAATAACTCCACTAGCATGACTCTAATATCACTATCCTCATGTCTCAAAACAATTATCAAGCATCCAACATCTCTTTCTATTCGATGCACTTGATGTGAATTTTTTTACTACATTGACATTGGATGATTATCATGTGAAGACTAGTTTCATTAGCCTAATAACTTTACCATTCTTTTTTGATAGACTCTCAAATAGATATAATTGAAGCATGAGAGTTCAACAATTTTTACAAAATATTACCACCACCGTGCTCTAAAAGATATAAGTGAAGCGCTAGAGCAAAAACTATTCAACTCAAAAGATATAAGTGAAGCACATAGAGTGTTCTAATAATTTCTAGGGCATATTAACTCTCTCAAATAGTTGTGTCCAGCAAGTATGATTGTGGAAAACTAACAAGCAAAGACTCAAATTATACAAGACGCTCCAAGTAAAACACATAACATGTTGCGAATAAAAATATAGCTCCAAGTATAGTTACCGATGTATGAAGATGGAAGAGGGGATGCCTTCCCGGGGCATCCCCAAGTTTAGGTTTTTGATTATCTTGAATTTACTTGGGGTGCCATGGGCATCCCCAAGCTTAGGCCTTTGCTACTCCTTGTTCCATAGTCCATTAAAGCAATACTGAAAACTTGAAAACTTCACAACACAAAACTTAGACAAAAATTCTCGTGAGCTCCGTTAGTATGAGAAAGCAAACCACTACTCAAAGGTACAGCAATGAATTCGTTATTTGTTTATATTGGTGTTAAACATACTGTACTCCAACTTCTCTATGGTTTATATCCTCCAATATTACTCATAGATGCATCGGAATAAGCAAACAACACATGAAAAACAGAATCTGTGAAAGATAGAACATTCTGTAGTAATCTGCAGGGTTCGCCTACTTCTGGAACTCCAAAAAATTAAAAATAAATTGGTAAATTTGCGCAATATGTCTACAAATCAGCAGCAAAAAGAATCAACTAAAAAGCACGCTCCAGTAAATTCCCACGACTACTTTAGCGAGCGCTAACGATTGTGTTTTTCACAGCAAGATCATATAAACTTCACACAAGTCTTCCCAAAGGTTCTACTTGGCACAAACACTAAACAAAACATGAAACCACATCTAATCAGAGGTTAGATGCAATATTTATTTCCTAACAGCAACAAAAGAAAAAAACATAAAATTGGGTTGCTTCCCAACAAGCGCTATCGTTTTACGCCCCTAGCTAGGCACGATAATTCAATGATGCTCACATAAAGGACAAGGATTGAAGCACAAGGAGAGCATCATAAGACATGTGACAAACACATATAAGTCTAACATACTTCCTATGCATAGGCATCTTATAGGAAAACAAATTACCAAGACAAGTAAGATCTAGCATATGCAAGGAAGGAGAAAGAAACATGTAACACCCCAAATTTTTTTTGAGTTGGTTTTTCTCCCAAACTTTTGGCCTTTTTGGAAGAGGGTTGTTTGATCTTTTCTTAAGCCTCTTCTAAAATCTTTCTGGCCAAAGTTTTTGGTGATTTCTCAAGCTTGGTTTTTGATCTTGAAGATTTTCTCTTGTGTTGGCTCAAGCCCTAGTTGAGTTTCAAAGAGGTTGTTTGAATTTCTCCCCTACTTGAATTATGCCTCTCAAGTTTGACCTTGGACTATTCTTCCTCTCCATTCTCCATCTTGCCATGACCCCAACAGAAATATTTCTCTCCAAGACCCTCTCCACACCTTGGAACAAGTCTCTCATCAATTCCAGTAAGTTTTGACCTTATTGGGATTTTTCCTCTATTTATTTCACTCCAAAACTATTTCTGTCTTTTATAGTGGACCTTGGTGATTTACAAAGGAACCACCATGCCTAGCTTGTTATTTGATTCCAAACCAACTTTCCTAGATAGTCCTTAGTACGCACAACCTAGATCCATCTTGTTTCACTGGTCCACAGTTCAAAATTTTCAAATTTCACCTGCTGCAAGTTTGGACCAGATTTGCAAAATTTGGTAAAATTCATATTTATCTTCTTCCAAAAATTCTGTGAAAAATCAGACAGCCTCTAGATGCATCAAGAGGCCACTCCACCAAATATCAGCACCAGAAATATTTCACACATGCCAGAAACCTTTCATCAAACACTTAGCATGCACTATGCTATCAGGTTCAGAAACTGTTAACTGAAACTGTCGACAGACAGTTCGATAGTTCGTCAGTTTCGTCAGGCAGCTTCGACAATCTCACCAGTACCCACCTTGGCTCGATGCTGCACTGCACCATCTTCTTATCTAGAGTGCCGCACGGTTGCTTGGCTCCTTCTGGGCGTCAGTGGCGCCCTGGCCCGACCGCGCCGGCGACTGCCACGGCAACAGCATCGCCTGTGGCGGCTAACAGAAGCCACCCCGCGGCTCAACGCCGTTTGGCGCCGCCCAAATCGCCCCAGCGCTCCGTGTGGCCATCTCCACAGCCAGCGCACGCCTGCCGCACCGTTGCCGTGGCCTGGCGCGAGTAGAGCACGTTTTCTGCCGCCGACGTGCCGCGCGGCCGTTCCGTCGAGGACAGCCCGTAACCTTCTCTCCCCCGCTGAGTTAGGCACGGGAATGGAACCACTACACCTCCTAGTCGATGATCAAGCCCCTAAACCCATCGTCACGTCACTGCCTCGCCTTAATCGACTCGCCGGACTTATACATTCACGGCAACCGCCTCGGGCCGGCTATATAAGGCACCCCTGAGCTCGTTCTCAAGCCCGCACACCTCCACTACCTCCCTAGACCACGCCCAGCCTCTGGAAGAGCCTCGAGGGGCCCTTCTTCTCCAGCTCCGGCCAACTCCCTCCGTCTCGGGCTCCAGCAGCATTCACTCCGGTGAGAGCTCCTCCGCCACCGTGGACTCGAGCGTAGCACCCTGGCACCCACCTAGACCTAACCCCCACTTCAATTCGACCCCAGGAACTCTCCACGACGAGGCCCACGACCACCCGAGCCGCCGTTCGCCGGAGACAGGGTCGCCGTCGACGTGGGGCTCGCCGACGCTCAACTCCACCACCATTCGACGCGGAAGATCACCAAGAAGCGGTACGTATCACTCCCCTCCCCTAACTCGCCGTGGATCGGCGCCGGCGACCACCGCAGCACCGGCGCCGGCGCGACTCTGTTCCAGATTTCAAACCCGACGTGTGGGGCCCCTTGTCAGCCTCACACCTCTCCCTCGAACCGTTTTTCTGTAAGCACCTTCGGGCAAAGTACGTTTCCTCTTTCAGTTGACATACTGCATACCGGTTCGCTTTGCTGTTTTCTGTTCTAGCCCCTGGAACTTTTCTGTTTCATTACAGATGAGTCCCTGGACAGAAACTCTAATATCTTTTTAACTAAAGATGATTTTGAGTTGATTCTTTTTCTGTCCTCTTTAGTTTTCTGTCTAGTTTTTTGTCATATTTATGTGGAAATTTTTGGAGCAACTTTATTTGCACGCGCGGTATTTATGTTAGTATCTGTTTGTTTGAATACGTAGATACCGAAGGACGTGACGGAGCCGCGAACCACACCGAGTTAGACTCCGACTTCTCAAAACCAGGCAAGCATGTTTGAACCTTTGATATGATGAGTGCGTTGCATGTTTGCTCGAGTAGTCCTTTTCATAAGCATGGTCATATAAGCATATGTGTATGGTTATATTTCATGCAAGCAAGCTTCGGGTGAGCCCCGAATGATAATGTTTGAACCACCTCGATCATGTGGTGACATGATGGGTGGAATGCTGGTATTGTTGGAGCATGCCAGTAGTTGGTTAACTCAGTCTCAACGGAGATCATGTCGTGATTCCGTTCACCTCCTTTTTGGTACTATCATAGGCCGTCTGTTGAGATTACGGTCTAGTCAGTTGTAAACCACTTCCCGAGTACACACCAAGTAGAGGGGCCGGGATGAGGGTTCCATGGCCCTGGATTAAAGCCCGTCATCCGGTCAGGGGGCATGGGTGTTTCCGGTTGGGACCGAGAGGGGGGCACCCCTTAGAGCGCGCATATATAAATTTGATCCCATGCTATTCGAGGTTGTAGCCTCCCCGTCTTTAAGTTTTTCGTGAATGTTGTCGCGGGTGATTCCGGACAGCAGGATGTTAAATAGGTGTGTACTAGTTAGTTGGGTTTCTACTAAAACACCGTAGACGGAACTAGTTCCCGTGGCTAGCATAACCCGTTGGCTATGAGTTAATAGTACAAGCTCTGCAGAGTTAAATTCTTCCAGTAGCCATGTTTATGGCCTAGGGTCAAATCTTCGTGTCAACCGATGACCGTCTCTAGTAAATTCTTGATGGTAACAAGAGCAGTGATTTCATCAAGATCATTTGGTAGATGAACTCACCATCTATCTCTGAATTAATTTACTTCCAGAAGTATTTCATCATTTTACTCTTGTTCCATATAAGCCCTTTATGTGATGTCGCTTAGACGCCCGACTGTGGCATTCTTGTTCTTTATAAGCCCTTTATGTGATGTCGCTCGGACGTCCGACTGTGGCATTCTTTTTATTTATAAGTCCTTTGTGTGATGTCGCTCAGACATCCGACTGTGGCATTCTTTTTATTTATAAGTCCTTTATGTGATGTCGCTCAGACGTCCGACTGTGGCATTCTTTTTATTTATAAGCCCTTTATGCGATGTCGCTCAGACGTCCGACTGAGGCATTCTTGTTATTTATTTTTGCTATAAGCCCTTTATGTGGTGTCGCTCAGACGCCCGACTGTGGCCTGCTATCTTTTATTATTTTCCTACGAGGTGTCACTCAGACACTCGTTTGGTCTCCTTCTATTTATCTAATGAATTTCGGGAGGATTACCGCCCGACTTCTATCATTGCATACAGCACATTAATATTTTATTCCGGTCGCATTTTTTGCTGGAATACCCATATGCTTCATGTTGGCATTTGTTATATCTTAAGTCTGAACTGTCTTGCGAGTACATTCAAAGTACTCACCTGGCTTGTTGATTTGGCCAGATGTGGATGAAGGCGATCTCATGGATGAAGAGTTCGATAGCGAGTCCGACGTCTGGTGGAGTCTCAGTCAGTCCCTTGCGATCCTGGAGTTGATCACTGTTTTATAACCGCTTCCGCCTACCACCAAATAAATTCATCGGGTCTCACTCCGACACTCGATGAACTGTAATTTATTGGGGTCACGTCACCCACTTCACTGTGACATATCCACCACCTTTTATTACGAGTTAGTAGTATGCCACCCTGCCTTGTGTCATATCCGCCTTTATGTACTATATTGGCGCGCTTGTAATAAAATTTGTTGAGCAACCCCAGCTCAACCTTGTATATTATTCAGTGTACTGGAATTCTGTATCAGGGATTTGTCTGCCAGCAGGTAATAATATTCCTCGCTGGTTTAATAAAAAGGTCGGTCTTCGGATAATTATTTTTACTGAAGGACCGGTCCTGACAAAACAATAGCAATCCTAACATAACAAGAGGTAATTTAGTAACATGAAAATTTCTACAACCATATTTCCCTCTCTCATAATAATTGCATGTAGGATCATGATCAAATTCAACAAAATAGCTATCACATAACATATTCTCAACACGATCCACATGCATGCAAAGTTTACACTCTTCCAAAATAGTGGGATTAACATTAACTAAAGTCATGACCTCTCCAAACCCACTTTTATCAAAAAATTCATAAGATTGAACATTCTACAAATATGTGGGATCTAAAGTTGACAATCTTCCAAACCCACTTTCAATATTATGGCAAACATTATTATCAATCTCATATTCATGATGGGGTTTAAATAAATTTTCAAGATCGAAAGAATCATCACCACAATCTTGATCATTGCAACAAGTAGTGGGCATAGCAAAATAAGCATCCCCAAGCTTAGGGTTTTTCATATCATTAACACAATTAACATTAACAATAACATCATTGCAATCATGCTTTTTATTTAACAAACTAACACGAATCACTTTTTCTTTTAGCAATTCCTCACAATTTTCATATTCATAAATTTCGAGCAAAGCCTCATAAAGATAATCTAGTGCACGCAACTCACTAGCAATAGGTTCAACATAGTTGGATCTCTTAAAGAGAGTAGCAAGTGGATGAGGATGCATAATTTAGCAAGAGAAGATGCAGGCTAATTGAGGGCACATAGCACACAAGCAAACAAGAGGCAAGCGAACGATAAACACACGTCAGAAGAAGGGCAAATACAACGACAAGGGTGAAGTGGGGGAGAGGAAAACGAGAGGCAAAAAAATGTAATGCGAAGCATAAGTGTTTGTGATAGGTACCTGGTATATGACTTTTGCGTAAGCCTCCCCGGCAACAGCGCAAGAAATTCTTCTTGCTACCTCTTGAGATTGCGTTGTATTCCCTCAAAGAGAAAAGGGAGATGCAGCACAGTAGCGTAAGTATTTACCTTAGTTTTTGAGAACCAAGGTATCAATCCAGTAGGAGACCACGCGCCAGTCCCTTGCACCTGCACAAACAAATAAGAACTTCGCAGCCAACGCGATAAGGGGTTGTCAATCCCTTTACGGTCACTTACGAGAGTGAGATCTGATAGAGATGATAATTATATATTTTTGGTATTTTTTGTTTAATAAAACGGAAAATAAAAGCAAGAAAAGTAAAGTAGATGTAGATTGATATGTTGAGAATAGAACCGGGGGCCATTGTTTTCTCTAGTGGCTTCTCTAATGATACAGATATTCTACTGCTGGTAAACAAATTACTGTCGAGCAATTGATAGAAAAGCGAATAATTATGAGACTATCTTGGCATGATCATTGTATATAGGCATCACGTCCGAGACAAGTAGACCGAAACGATTCTGCATCTTCTACTATTACTCCACATATCGACCGCTATCCAGCATGCATCTAGTGTATTGAGTTCATACGAACAGAGTAACGCCTTAAGAAAGATGACATGATGTAGAGGGAGAAACTCAAGCATATAAAGTTTGTAAAATTTGGAGCTTATAAAGTAAAAATAATAACTAAATAACCATAGCTCCAAATTTAACAAACTTTATATGCTTTTGGGGTGGAAAAATGTGTAGATTAATGTGGTGTTGTTACTTTGCATGTTTAACAACTTTATAATATGACTTTCTCAGATCTGTCCTAATTGTATTTATATGAATATCGGAGTTTCCGGAAAATGTTGTTTGTTCTTTCCAGCCCATTTAAATTGCTAGCATATTGCTGTTAGTCCTAGTTGCACCCCTTGCCATGTTAAACAACTGATAAAACTTGTTGGGTGCTTGTTTAAAACATCTACATAACCACTTGTGGCCATGTTAGTTTTTTTTTCAATTGCTTGGTTCCTACATGTGTGTGATCTTGTTTATTGCCATGTTGCTTTTGCACTCTTCTTGTCCCCAGGAGTTGCATCATATCCTACCCATGTTCATATGCATCATGTCATGCATCATGTGTTTGAGCATTCATGATGATTGATTGTTGTTCCGATGTTTGCATTGTTGTGTTGGTTAGAGCCCGTTGACGATTCAGAGTTCGAGGTTCCTTTCGAGGCTGAGTTTGAGGAGCAAGGTTACGATCCCTCCGTGGACTCAACATGCAAGATGACCATTCCCAAATATCACCTCTATCTTTGCCTATGCTAGATGTCTCGTTCTTTTAGATATGCCTCGATGCCCATTCCTATTTGCCAGCCCCCCTATTGTTGCCATGAAACACTCTAACCGCCTTCCTAGCAAACCGTTGTTTGGCTAAGTATGCATCGCTCAGCCCCTCTTATAGCGTTGTTAGTTGCAGGTGAAGGTTTTGAAGATTGCTCCATGATGAACCTGTTATTGGGATAACACAATATTATACCTGTTAAACTTATTCACCTATATATTGGTAATTGGTGGAAGGCTAAGCCTTTCTGCTTGGTGTTTTGTTCCACTCATGCCACCTTAGGAACCTATAAACCGGTGTTATGTTCCTTGATTTTGCATTCCTAACACGGTTGGGGTTTATGGGCCCCCCCTTGATATTTTGCTCTGTTTAAAGATTTTCCAGCAAGGCCCAACATTGGTTTTACAGTTGCCTAATAACTAAAACTTGCATAGGACGTTGAAAACCCGAGCTCTTAATTAACAACCAGGGCCAGTGCTCCTCATGAGTGTTGGTCCAAACTGGGCAGACTGCGGGGCCACCATGGGGAAACCCGAGGTCTGGTATACACATGTAGATGTCCCATCCGATCGCGGCCTGAGACGAGATACGGGCGGCTACTATCAGGGTGTCGCCATGCCGGGAGGTCTTGCTGGATTAGTTTTACCTTTGTCGAAATATCTTGAGCACGAGATTCTGAGGATACTTAGGTCTTCCCACTTTGGAGTTGTGACTCCGCAGATCATGAGCTTGTGATGGGCTAAGTTTGGACACCCTTGCAGGGTTTGATCTTTCAAAAACCATGCCCGCGGTTATGTGGCAGATGGGAATTTGTTAATATCTGGTTGTAGATAACTTGACACCTTATTCGTAAGAATACACTACCTGTGTGTGTAACCGTGGTGGTCTCTTTCCGAAGGGCTTCGGGAACTGAACACGGTGGGGTTATGTTTGATCGTGTGTAGTTAGGATCACTTCTTGATCAACTTGGCGATCGTTGGCACTTGTTCTCTTGTCGCTCTAAACTCGTAAGATAGTGCTAGTGCTTGCTGCAACCCTTGTTTATAGCCTTTCCACACCTAAGGCTTTGGTAGTTTTGATACCCGGGAACGGGATTCCTGAGTCCTTTGTGGCTCACAGATTCAACACACACTAGATGCAGGTACCACTGAGAACAATGCAGGAGGTGGTTCGGAACTTCACTGGGAGTTCTATGAAGAGCGTGGTCGTTACTATGTTTCGTATCTCGACGATCGGTAGTGGTTCTTAGTAGGAGGATCTGGGCTTGTGTTTTGGTATCTTTCGCATTTGGATTTTAGTCCGTAGTTGGACCCTGTGTTCTTGGATGATGTATGCTATTGTATTCATTGTGTGACGTGGCGAGTGTAAGCCAACTATCTTTTACAATTTCATCCCTGAATTTTACATGAGATGTGCAAAGATACCATACTTGAGATCATTCTAGTATGTGCTTATGTCTTTAAGTCGTGCCTCGACACGTGGGAGACATAGTCGCTGAGGTGGTAGAGTGGGTGTGTGAGTGGGTAGAAGTGGCGTAGAGAGGCTGACCGGTGGGACCGGCCTGTCAGTGTCACAGATAAATGCAAAAAAGGGGGGATAGCCACTGTCCCCGCGCGGAATCGAACCCGCGTCGCTGGTTATCTGACGAAGAGACACACCACAGGGCTATGCTTGTGCATCTGACAGAGAAGGGGCATGTTGCGTTAAGTGTTAACTGGAGATGCAGAAAGCAGAGAGGAAACAGAGCCCGACGGAGGAGCTCGTCAGAGCTGCTCCGGCGACCAAAGCAGCCGGCGGAGTGGTGCGATGTGCTCCTGGAGGAGTTCTGCACCCGTGACGTGAACTTGCAGCACCTAACGATGTCTACAACGTCTCCGGCGACAAGCAACAGAGGCGGCAGCGACGAACTACGGCACGGCAAAGCACGGGCCCTAATGGAGCGGCGAGAGCACAGGCAGGTCCTACTCGACACGGCGAAGCTGATGGACACCAGCAGAACAGCTATGGTGGTCGGGGCACTCGCCGGAGACGAGGCCCGACGGCGACGAGCTCGGGCGCGCGCGGCTAACGTAGCTAGAGCAAGCGAACAAGGAAGAAGAGGTGTCGGGGAGGTGCACGATCTTACCACAAGCACGGAGGTGTGCTTGGTTAGCCGCGAGGAGGTCGGAGGCGACGGAATCTCGTCGGAGAAGAATGGAGGCCGACACGGGGGAGCTCGACGAGGAAGTAGTCGAACTTGGCGTCCCATGGGCCGTAGATGTAGCAGGAGACGGAGTTGACGACGACGAACTTGACGGACACGGTCTCCAAGGCGACGGTGGCCTTAGAGCACGTCGGCGACGAGGACGACCACTCTGCTGCACTCGGGACGACAGAGGAGCGGTGGATCTGGGGATCTTGGTGGCCTGGCGGCGGGCGAGGAAGGAGGAGGGAACACTAGAGGGTTGGTTGGACAAGGTTGGTGCTTAAAAGGGAGGCCAGAGCGATGACGGAGCGGCGACAGCGTCGTGCTCGCGGTCCCCATGGCGACGGCGCGAGGAGGACGAAAAGGTGGGTGCGCGACTCGCCACAGACGCTGACGTGCCGGCCCTTCCTGGCCACATGGGCGCGAGTCAGCGGGGGTAAGCGGGGGCCCGGGTGGGAAATGGTAGCAGGGACGCGCGCGGGCTGCTGCTGGGCTGCTGGCGCGGGCTGGCTGCTAGGCCGAGGGGGGGAACTCGCCCAGGTGGCTGCTGGGCTGCGCTGTGGCTCATGCACCTGTTGCTTTTTCTTTTTCTTTTTCCCGAACAGAAAAACAAAAGAAAAAGCACAGGCTAAAATAAAAGGAATCTGGAGGAAAATAAAATATCCCCAAGCTCCTGGATTTATGCCCTATTTAATAAAAAATGACTTGGGCATTTTTTTAGAGGTAGAAAAATAAAATAAGTTTGAATATGGTTCAAACTTCTATCATTTTTAACCTGACCAAATCATTTTAAAATGGGGCAAGGCTTTGCAATGTGACTCATGCCAAAGTACCAAAGATGTGGGGAGGAGATGAACATTTTAAGAAGAGGGTAAGTCACTTGCAAAAATGTTTAAAGAATGGAAAGAAAAGAAGGAAGGAGAAGAAGAGGTGCAAGAAGAAAGGGGTAGGGTAGGTTAGCATGGCCATGGTCTCTATCACCACCAACATAAGAACAAGATGCACCCACATGACAAGCTAGGACAAGGACCAACACAACACAAGTAAAAGTATACTATGATGATCATGATGCAATGGTGATGATGAGTAATGCATGAATGCAAAGAAAAATAAGATGACAATGCAATGACAATAAGAATGCATAATTGAAAAAGAACCCCCAAGGAAAGGACAAGGATCAAATTGATAAAGCTTTATTGCCATATATGGAAGGTATCACATATGGGGTGTTCCAATCTTCAGCATATACCAGGTTCCTAATCACAAATCTCATCTCCTCGGAATTTACATTATTTGCCATTCGCCTCTCGTTTTCATCTCCCCCACTTCACAAAAATTTGCCGTTTTTATTCGCCCTTTTTTTCGTACTTCGTTTTCTCGTCAGATCTATTCTTTGCTTGCAATCATGAGTGATTTCGGTATGGTACCAACAGATGATGGCCTAACTCCTAAGATTGGACGTACGGGCAATCTAGATGCTAAATTTTTTATCTTGGGGCAAGGGAATGTTATGGGAAAAGAACGTATACAAGAATTTTTAAGTTGTGTTGGGAATCTAAGTCTTGATGATGCTCCCATACTTAGAACTACTAGATTTATGCGGATGCTATTTCAGCACTAGTTCTGAAACTTGAAAGTAAATTTATCCTTACTCACCCCACTTTGCAAAGATTGTTTTTTGAGCTTCCCAATATAAAAAATCCTAGGGCTAAAAGGTTGGCCACTCTTGTCCTTATGAATGAATTTGACTACATAGTACGAGAAGCTAGAGAAATCTTTGATTTTTATGGTATGAATCATAAACAACCCGTGATAGATGAAATTATTGACAATAGTGATTATTCATTAAGGCATTTTCTTGGGGAGAATAGAATATTTGATGAGAATCTTAAGAAGGAAGTTCCCATTTTAGATATAATCCAACAAGTTTTCAATAATGTTAACCAACATCACTCTTGGATTGTTGCTGGAAATCAAAGGGGATATGATGAAAACCAAATTAGAAATGCTAAGGTGTCTATGGATAATATGTTCTATGTTGTCTTTACAAAATCTCATGACGAGAATACCCCTAAGGAATTGGCCAACAAGGATGAGAAAACTTAGATCATTGCATCACGCCTAGCTAAGGGCGTAAAACGATAGCGCTTGTTGGGAGGCAACCCAACTTGTATCTTTTTGCTTTTTGATTTCCTTGTTGTTTTCAATAAAATACCCTTTAATCCTCTGTTTAGATGTGTTTTTTTGTTTGAATAAAGGTTTGTGCCAAGCAAAGCCTTAGTATCATGTTGAGTGATAGTAGATTTGATCTTGATGACAAAACATGAACTTTTGTGCTAACAAGAAAATTACCATTTTTTACAAAAGAGTGCTTTTGAGTTGATTCTATTTGCAGAAGATTAATATACAAATTTTTCATGGGGTCCTATTTTGTTCAAGATTTTTAGAGTTAAAGAAGTATTTGAAATTTCCAAATTTCTATAGACTGTTCTATTTTTGACAGATTCTGTTTCCTTTGCGTTGTGTGCTTATTTTTATGATTCTATGGTTTTCTTTAATGAGTTTTCGCCGTAGAAAGTTGGAATACAGTAGATATAATTCAAGAATAGAATAAGAATTGGTTTGCTACATTACTTATAGTAGTGATTTGTTTTCTTATACTAACGGATCTCACGAAAGTTTTGTTGAGTTTTGTGTGATTGAAAATTTCAAGTTTTGGGTTATCTTAGGATGCATGGAGGAATAAGGAGTAAGAAGAGCCTAAGCTTGGGGATTCCCATTGCATCCCAAGCTATTATCCAAAGAGAAGCAAGCAACTAAGCTTGGGGATGCCCCCGAGTGGCATCCCCTGTCGGATTGTGGGTTCCAGCAAACCCTTGAGGTTCGAACACTAGGGTGCACATGAAGATCTCCCATTTCTGCCCTAGCTCGCTCTCGCACCAATTCCTAGGCCTAGCTCATTGAACCTGAAGAACAAGAGACACAAGGGTTTATACTGGTTCGGGCCACCATGTGGTGTAACACCCTAATCCAGTGTGGTGTGGTGGATTGCCTTGTAGGCTGAGGATGAACTAATACATGGGACGGACAGCCTCTTGAGGAGAGGAGTTCTTGTGCTCAACGAGCTACTGGGTGTAAGGGTGGTCTCAATTATTCGATCCCCTTCTATGGTGGTGGCTAGTCCTATTTATAGGGGCCCGGGTCCTCTTCCCAAATATTGAGCGGGAAGGGGTCCCACAATGGCCAAGTTTGAAAGGGGACAACTAGTACAAGCTATCCTGACAAAAGGTGGTCTTCGCCTGCCAAAGACTCTGGTGGTGACGCCGCCATGGGCTCCTCTATGACCTTCGCTCTGTCATCCTACTCGTCTTGGTCTTGTTGCACCGATATGGAAACCTTTGCCTGATGCCTCGGGACCCCTTGCCTGTGCCTCCCCCTTTAGCACCAAAGAGGAAACTGGCATCCTACGCCCGCTTGTCGGATTACGGGCTCCGCAAACCAAAGAAGTTCGAACATAGGGGCATGAACGAAGATCTCTCCCACTCACGTCTACCTAGCGTCTCGCCCTCATCCGGTGAAGAGATTCAAGCGAACAATAAGTAAAGCACACACGAATTTACCCAGGTTCAGGCCACCTTGCGGTGTAAAACCCTAGTTCCTGCTTTGGTGGATTGGCCTCGGGAGGGCTTGAGTATGAATGAGTATAGTGGTTCCTGAGCTCAGGAGGGTCAGGAGGCAAGGGTTCTTGCTCTGTTGTGCGAGGGCAGAGTTTCTGGATCTGATCCCTTTTGATAGTGGAGATCCTAGCTACTTATATAGGCAGCCAGGGTCCTCTTCCGCCGAAATGTTTAGGAGGGAAGGGATCCCACAACGGCTATTTTAAGTGGGAACACAAGGATGTTCCTATCCTGACAAAAGTGGTCTTCACCTGCAAAGGGATCAGGTGGTGACGCGGTGGTGGGCTTGGCGGTGACATCCTCCCTATCGTCCTTGCGGTCTTCGGTCTTGTTGCACCAATGGGGAAACCTTTGTCCCACTCCTGAGGAACCTGCGCCTCCGCTGTCTCCTTTGCACCAAAACGGCAACTGCACCGCTGGCACCCGCTGGCGCGATGCGTCACTTCTTGCGTCACTGCCTCCTCCTGAGGCAGGCTTGGCCTTGGATTCTCCGCCCCTCCGGAGCAACCTAGCCGAGGCCGTTCCTGAGGGGGTCTTGACATCGTTCTCCTCGCAAGGACTAGCCCCCTCGCGAGGGTCTTGAGCAGCTGGTCGATCAGCTGGACCGTAGCAGGCCATGGTAGGAGCGCGTCACGGCCCGCAGACAGGCAAGTCTAGGTACCCTGGTTCCCAAGACGCCGACAGTAGCCCCAGGGCCCAAGGCGCGCGCGGAGTTGGCTTTGGGGCGAAGCCTTAGTCGAGGACGAAGCGCCGTGGGCCCCAAAAGGTTGTGGGTCAAGCTGGTGCGTGATGGTTGGATGGGATGTGGGCGACTCCGGTTCCCACGCAGCCTTGGCAGTCGTGCGTTTTGACAATCACACAACCGATAGGCGGACTTCCTGCTGCCGCCCCTGCGTTCTTGCCCTTCAATCGCCTCCTCCCCGTCCTTGCCTTCTCTGGCCCCTCCTTCCTTGCCGTCATGCCGCGCAGGACGAAGAAGAGGGGAACCGGTGAGTCTGCCACGCCGCCGCCGGGGCTCGAGCCGGCGCTGGGTCGTTCCCTCGTGGTGAACCAGGAGGGTTTGGACAAGGTGCGCCGTGCCTTGGCTGATGCATCTAACGAGTGGGGGCCGACCCGGGTCTGGCTTGCCTCCCGGCCGATGGCGGAGCTAAACGCCAATGACATCAAGCTCCACCTCCATGCCATCTTCAGGGGTCTCCTCCCCCCCTTTTTCCGCCTTCTTCTCTGCGGTGCACACACACTACCGGATTCGGGTGCTGCACTTGGGCCCGGGGTCCATCATGCTCCTCTCCGGCTTTGAGTTTCTGTGCAAAGCTTTCGTCGGTGTTTCCCCATCCGTGACCCTGCTTCGCCACTTCTTCACCCTCCACTTGGTCGACGGGGGGCAGCGCTCGGGGTGCGTGTCGCTACGCGTGGTGGAGGCAACTGCCGCCTCCGGGATCGACTTCACGCTCCGCCCAACCACGGCAGTGTTTCTACGGTAGTGGGTATATGTTGATGCTGATGTGTACAGCCCCCAGTTCCACCTTCCCGACGCGCCGACGGTGCCGAGCTCGGGCTGGGAGCACGAGACCCTCTCGGGTCCGCGGGTGGAGCCGGTTAGGCATCGGCTAGCCAGCCTGAGGAGGAATGGGTTGACATTGGCGGTGGTGGTGAGGGACTTCCTTGTTTTGCGTCTCGCCCCGCTTCAGTGCCACTCTCGCCCGATGTGGGCCCTCTCCGGTCTTGATGATCTTGCGCGTCTTCAGCGGAATCAGCTCCCCCCTGAAATGCTCCAGGGGTTGCTACGGCTACTCGTCGGCGGAGTGCCTAAAGCACGCCACGTCTCCGCGACTCCATTGTACTTGGCTCCTGTGGCCGGAAGAGCCTTTGCCGAGAAGATGCCCCGCTTCGATGCGTGGGGACTATTGCCCAGGGGTATCTCTGATCCTCATGATGATCCCTTGGTGGTGGCGCTAGGGCTAACGAGCCAAACCTTCCCTTCCGGGGCGGATGCGTCAAGTGGAGCCCCTGATCTAGGGCCACTTCGCCCCCGGAGCAAGAAGATAAGCGCGGGCACCGGTGTCTACGGAGGTGGCAGAAGATGCCAAGGCACCGCTGGCTCCTGAGGTGGCTGAAGGTGGGGCACAGCAGCCTCCTGTCGGGGCGAGCCCGGAGGACGCCATAGCGGGAAATGGAGCATCGGCTGTGGGCGTCCGCCGCGGCCCTGCCCCGGGCCTAGGAGCATCTGCCCCAAGCGGCCTTCTGCCATCCTTCGCGGCGCTGGGCAAGAGGCGGAGATTGAGGGGTAGTTATGGCCCTGACCCTAGGGCTCTGAAGAGGATGAAGTTGACTGTACCGGGCAGGTGCGTGTTCCTCAGCTTTTCCTATTCTTCCTAATATGGTTCTCCTAACCCCTTGCTCCGCAGGGTTTCTCCTGACTCATTCCCTAGCCGTTCGGCGAGGCTCGCAGACGCTTCTGCCCGCGTCCCTCCTCTGGACCATGCTGGGTCTTCGGTAGAGCTCGCGCGGGTTCGCGGGTCCGCGCCCGGACCCTGCCACGTGGATCATGCTCCCAGCCCCCGAGTGCTTCTGGGGCAAGGCAGCTCTTGGTGCGTCGGGGGCTCGTCTCGTGCCCCGGGGCTTGTATTCATTGTGGATCAGCAAGCTCTTGAGGCGGCCTGGGCGGCCGACCGCCCATCAGGACCACGCCTGCCCGTCGCGCCGGAGACAGCGTGCGCTCCTGGGGTTAGCCCCGAGGCGCATGCTGAAGGAGAAGGAGAACCCCCTTTGGGCTGCGCAGATGTCGTGGACGAGCCCGGCTGCCTCCTGGAACTTGCGCTGCGCAGGAGTGTAGTTCGTCATGATCTTGTGCGGGAGGCGTCAGACGCCCTGAAGCGCCTCGAGGTCGAGGTCGCTGAAGTGGATGGGCGCGTTGAGGCGAGGGCCTGCTTCTGGCGAAGGGTTGGCGCAGTTGAGGGCCGCCGTTAACTTGAGCCAGTTGCGGCATGAAACCACCTTGAAGAAGGCGGAAGTATCCACCGCCGCGGGTCAGGAGGCCTGCAACCGCGCCCTGGAAGAGGCTCGAGACGCCGAACGCCGCCGCGCAGTAGCTAAGGAGCATGAGCGCGAGCTTGAAGCCTCAAACGCCGTGCTCGAGCATCAGGTTCGTACACAAAGGGCTGCCCTTGCTGCGCCCGCGGCCGATGATGACAACCCAGCGGGCCTCTCAGTGTGAGAGGAGGCGCTAGCACTCGAGGCGATGGAGCTGAACATGGAGTGCGAGTGCCTGGAGACGATGGAGCGCCAGGTAGTCAAAGCCGAGGGTAACCTTGATGATCGCGAGGATGTCGCGAGGAAGGTTGGCATGGAGGCAGAGCGTCTGCGGAAAGATTACCGCGAGAAGTTGGGTCACGAGACTCACTTTGTTGATAAACGCAAGGAACTCCAGAAGGAGGTCACGGCTCTCAAGGGCAAGCTAGCGGATATCGAGCACCGTCTGCAGGTGTTGGAGAAGGCTCGCGCCGCAGCCGAGCGTCGTGAGCGGGCGTCGAGGGAGGCATGTGCCGCGGCGGAGCGCCATGAGCGGGCGTCGGAGAAGGCTCGCCCTGCCGCCAGGGCGGAGCTGTCTTTCTTCCACCAGCAGGTGGAAGACATTTCCACTATCGCGGCCCGGAACTCTGAGGAGGCCACGCGATCTCGTGGAATGCAGCACACCCGCTCGAAGATGTTCGAGGCCCTGCGGCACAAGGCCGGCCGAGCCCTAGACGAGCTCCTTGACTCGAGGGTTGAGGACCCTCTGGTTGATGATGACACCGGATATCTTGGTTTCTTCCCCAGAGTGGTGGAGCATCTTGAAGGCGGGGTCATGAGGGCTCGGCAGCTTGTTGGGGAGCAGAGCCGCGACATCCTTAGGCGTGCGGTCTCCCGCATCTTTGTTAATTTGCTCTGTCTTGCCCCGTGTACGGACTTCGGGGCTTTGCTGGAGCCTGTGCCAGAGGCGGTCGCTGGCCCCTTGGAGGGATGGGTGAGTGATCAGGTGGACATGTTGGTGACGGAGCTTGTTCCAGCCATCGATGATGCGCCGGTGCTTGGGGGCGGCGACACCGACGGTCCTGACGAAGATGCCGATGCTTAGTCCAGCTCCTACTGTAGGTTTGTTTTTTGGTTGTGGCTCCAGAGCCGGGTAAGATGAATGTCACACAACTTAAGCTTTTGATGATGTAAGGATGGGTTTAAGCACTCCCTTGTGACGTTTGCCCCTTAGGCTAAGACCTCAGGCCCTTGTTGCGTTTCCGAGAGGGGCGTCCGCCGACCCTGTACGGGCGCGTCTCGCGAGTACCTGCATTTGGCGCAAGAGTGATTGGCGGTCCGGCCGCGGACCAGACAGGACGTGCGCCCACGCCCCGGCCCTTGCTCGCGAGGAGTGATTGGGCGGGGTCGTGGTTGTAGTCCGGCTTAGCCGAGAAAGGAGAAAAATGCACTGGGCGAAGGAAAACTCAGCGAAAAATCGCGAAACACGGACGGAAAACTCTTCCCCCTTTATTTCAAAAAATGAGCTGCGCGGCCGCGAGATCGACTCGAGAAGGCAGATACGAAGGAGGCAAAGGTGAATGGCAAAGGGAGGGGCCGCGTCCGGCCCCTGAGCAGGTCTTCGGTCTTCTCCCCAGCGCGGAGCGTAGGGCTACCACCGGCAGGTGTGGGCATAGCCATTGGAGGGCGGTGTCGGCGGCCAGCGCGGAGCAAGGTGCTTCCACTAGGACGTGGGAGGGAGCCCCCGTGAGGCCCTAGGGCGGCGCTCCGGGGACTCCGGGGGATGTACAGCCCCACTCATTATTACGTGAGAGTGTCACGAGCGGAGATCTTCTGACGTGCCCGACCCTTTGCTTTGAGGGGCTCGCCCTGCGGGAGTCCGCTCCCACCATGAACTCACCAGAAGGCGGCATTCATGAGGTGGGACACTGCGCATGGTGGGGGATGGGACCTTGGCTATAGGCCCCCCTGCCGAGCACTAGGCACACCGCTTAACCGATCTCCGGGCGCGCTTCGCCCCTAGGGGCTAACGTCACCTGGAGACGCGGCGTCCTGAGGTGTGAGGGGGACCCCACCCCACCCACGCTCCTAATGACCTCTGAGCCCTTCCTGATCAGGGTCGGGCCCAAAGGGTACGGGATTACGTGAGAGGGGGGATGGAGCCGCGGTCTTGGGCCCTCCCGGCGTGCGTAGGATGGCTGCCGTACTGTCAGGACCCCGATCCTAAGTCACACCGATCTAGCTGTAACACGTCATATCACTTTGCGGCCTCACGCATGGTAACCCCACGGGTGCCACCTTACCTGGCCCGGGACCGTTTGCGCATTTTGGCACACGTATATGACAGTGTCGCTAGCATCCATATGACAGAGAACCCGGGCCGACATGGCTAGTTATAAACCAAAAGTGGCACTAAATTACAGAGACAGGCATCCATGACCCAGCAACGAACGTGTCGATCATCAACGTATGAACCCAAGTCGTAGAGAGCTACATGGACTTAAAGAAACAACGCGTGACATCTCACCTAAGGGACAGACACAGGAACGAAGAAGGACACATGCCGGCCAGCCTACGTGTTCCGAGCAGTAGCAAGCTACCAAGGCTCATTGGAGACACTAGGAGACATTTCCCTGTAAGATAGGCTACCAAAGGAAAACAACTAGGTGTCGGATCCCACACATTCCAAGCATTTCAACCATACACACAATATGCTCAATATGCGCAAATACAACATTGCATCACAACAGAACTCTATGACTCAAAGTACTTTATTTAAGAGGCTCCAAGAGCCATACATAACATATCCATACAGGTAGGGGTCACATGACCCAACACTCAAGTCATACAGTCATACAAGCACAAGCGGAAGCTACATGTCTGAGTACAGACAACTTAGAAATAAAACAGGCTTGGTGTAGCCTGACTATCTACAAGGCCCTTCACAAGCTCCAGATCTCCGTTTGGGTGTCAAGCTACTCATCGACGTCAACGTCTATGTAGAACCCATCAGCAGGGGCAGAGTTCTCCTCTGCAACAGCTATTAAGCAAACATGAGTACAAAGTTACTCAGCAAGTCTTACCACAGAACCTATCATACATGCAACATTATCAAAGGGGGGGTAGTGGAGTTCATAGCAGAAAGCCAGCTTTGACTCTTGGCTGACCTATACTACAACTCTCAAAGGATTGCAAGATGTTATTACGAACACGAGTCCTCTACTCACCACAACAATACACTACCGAGGATCCTCTTCCGTCATCCTACGGAAGGGCCATCCACGGCACTCACACTTATCTTGAGGCTTTTAGAAGTATCCATCAACTTGTCTATGAACTGTAAGAGTAACCAAGTAGTCCGTACCGCGAACAACGGCTATTCGAACAGATTGATAACCCTGCAGGGGTGTACCTCTTCACACACGCTTCCACCACTTATCGCCGTTTACTCGGTGTGTACTCGGCAACCTTCAAGCGGAAGCCCAGCGAGGGTGTCGGCCACGACCTGACTAACTACTCAAGTCTCTCGTCCAGGTTTATCGCCTATTTGGGTTCCATCCGTGGGGAGATCCGGCCGGGGTGTCGCTCATGGCCCCAAACGATGTGTACAGGGTTCCCGAGTCACCAAACGGGCAACCGGTACACCGTGCCACATACCTGTCGCATCACAACCCACTTCGAGGGTCAGCGCTGTGCATGACCTCCAGTAAACTATAAACACCAGAAACTAGTTGCAACTCCTGGATAGAGATCGAGGGTAATTAATAAGCCGAGAGGGTCCATTGGTTTCGGGCCCAATGCATGGTAGTAACTGGAACTTGAACCACACATACAGATCTCGGGTCCTATGTACGGTTCCAATGAAACAACCCACCACGTACTCCTACATGGCCTTTCATCGATACCTTTAGCAAGCCTATTCCACACTTCCTTCTCTTTATCGAAAGATTGTTTCACTCTGATCCATCACCCAGAGGAACCAGACCAGGCACAACTCTAAGCATAGCAGGCAACAAAAACAAATAGAATGGTGGATCACACATCACATGGCTCAATCAACTCCTACACATGCTAGTGGGTTTCAACTATTTATTGTGGCAATGACAGGTCATGCAAGGGAATAGGGTTCAACTACCGCAGCAAGTAGCAGTTCGCACGCTGTTGCCTTAATGCAGTAAAAGAGAGCAGGAGCGAGAAGATTGGGTTTGTATCGGAATGATCAATGATTGCTTGCCTGACAAAGTGGTTGTCGGGTACTCCTCTTCAACTGGATACGCAGCAGTATCCTCGGGAGTAGGACCTAACACAGAGAATACCGGCGATACAATCATTAAACAAACAAATGCAACAATATGATGCATGCTCATGACATGGCAAGATGCATGTGTGTTGGGCTAATGCAACTATAACGAGAAGGGTTTGACCCTATTTGAATCAAAGATTCAAATTGGCACTTTAACTATTATTTAAATAAGTGCATTATCATGTTTTAAGGTATACAACAAGGTTAACTTGCTCAAACATGCATGAAACCAGTGCCATTGGAAAGATTGGATTTTTCTGATCATTTTTCATATATAAATCTTTTCCATCTGAGCTACTGTTGAATTTATATGATTTTTTGAAGTTTAGGCATTTTCTGGAATTTCCTGATTTATTTTTAAAACTAAAAATCTTAGAAAATCCTTTACTGCGTCAGCATGACATCATGCTGACGTCAGTCAGTCAACAGGGCGGCCCAGGTCAAACCTGACCAGTGGGACCCACTTGTCAGTGTCACAGTTGACTAATTAACTAATTAGAATTAAATTAACACCTAAACTAGGTTTGACTTGCAGGCAGGGCCCACATGTCAGTGACCCAGGGGGGTCAAACCCGTGGTCAAACAGGTCCAACTCACCGGCGTTTAGCCGCCGACGAGGCCAAACACGGCAGTGAGGTGCGGGTTTCGTGCTCCGGCTGCCAAAACGACGGCGGAGCACACCTACGGGTAGCTCTAGGCAAACCGCATCGAATGGAGGTGGTGGCTGGCCTCGGGGTCGCCGGAGATGACGCCGGCGACGAGTCCAGCGGCTACCGGAGTTCGGCGAAGTCGAAAATGATGGTGTGGTGCTCGTGGAGGAGCGTGGAGTGGTCCTACAGCACCTACGCGTGACGGTGAAGCTGATAGGCACGGTGGCCGGACCATTGGATGGCCGGAGCCTCGTCGGCGACGAGCTCCGCGGCGGTGCGTGCAGGTGAGCTTCGTGTGGTGCGTTCCAGGTTAATGGTGAGCCAACGGAGAGGGGGAAGATGAAGCTGGGTTCACAGGGGTTGCTGCAGACGCCGGAGCGAGCTTGGGGGTGGTCGGAGCTGAGCGGGACGGCGAGGGGGATCTCCGCGGCCGGAGTTGGGGAAGAAGGGGTCGGGGACGTCTCCAGGGCAGGCGAGCGCTCGGGGCTCGGCCTGCTCGATGTAGTCGAGGACGGCAGAGACGATGGACACGACGACGGGGCTCAGGGACGACGATGGGCACGGCTTCTACGACGGTGCGAGCACGGCGGCGTCGGCCATGGTGCGGGGAGAGCGAAGGAGAGGAGCTGGGGAGATTGGGGCGTGTCTGCGAGGTCGGGGGCGAGGTGGACGACCAATCCAGGCTTCCAGGGCGGCGAGGGGAGGAAGCAGGGCAGCGGGCAGCTGCGTGGCGCTCGGTGCGGCCGCCGTCGAGCACCTGCCTGCCTGCCTGGCCGAGCCAAGCAGCTCGCTGGAGCGGCAGCTGGGCTGGGCCGGCAGGTGGGCCGGGTGGGGCGCCAGGTAACTCCTTTTCTCTCTCCTTTTTCCTTTTTCTTTTCTGTTTCATTTCTTTTGCAACTTTGTTTAATTAATAAAAATGCCAGAACATTTTTATAACTCATAAAACTTGTCATGCCCACTGTATATATTATGAAAAGTATGGAAGATTATAGTTTATGATTATTTGAGCATTTAAAATATTTTATAGCATTTAAATGCCCAAATTCAAATACCATATGATTTAATCCAGAGCCCTTAGATGTCCTAGAAAATTGTGCACCATTTTTGGCAGAGGTTTAAGACCAAGGCAGAAATGATGGACATTTTTGAAGGGCATTTTGGGTACATTGGAAAGGATTTTATCAAACCATAGTTGTTAGAAGAGGGGTGCTGGGGTTTCTGTCATTCCCATTTCAAGTTTCTTTGATAAGTAAACATGATGCACACTCTAGCTAGTCCTAATGCAAGTGCTAACTAGGGATGTGACAACTCACCCCTACTTAAAAGAATCGCGTCCCGAGATTCGGGTTCCTCCGGAAAGAGGGTGGGGTACTCAAGTCGAAGACGATCCTCCCTTTCCCAAGTAGCTTCACTCTCGGAATGATGTGACCATTGAACCTTGAGAAACTTGATATTGTGGCGTCGAGTGGTGCGCTCGGTTTGATCAAGAATACCAACGGGGTATTCTCGATATGTGAAATTGTCCTGGAGATCAAGCGTTTCGTGGTCCACTCCGCGGATAGGATCCGAGAAGCAACGCCTGAGTTGAGAAACGTGGAAAACATCATGAACTCTGGATAGGTGCGGAGGTAGTTCCAATTGGTAGGCAACTTCTCCTCGTTTGGCAAGAATGCGAAAAGGGCCGATGTAATGAGGGGCCAATTTGCCTTTGATACCGAAGCGATGGGTTCCCTTAAGAGGAGTAACCCGGAGGTAAGCCTTATCGCCGACTTCAAAAGTCACAGCCTTATGATGACTATCATATTGGCTCTTCTGGTGAGACTGGGCTGTTTTCAATCTCTCACGAACGATGCGAACTTGCTCTTCTGCTTCCTAGATCATATCTGGGCCAAAGAATTGTCTTTCCCTGGTTTCTGACCAGTTAAGAGGTGTTCGACACCTTCGTCCATATAGAACTTCGAAGGGAGCTTTGCCCAAGCTGGCTTGATAACTATTGTTATAAGCGAATTCGGCAAATGGAAGACACTTTTCCCATTCCATACCGAAAGAGATGACAGAGGCTCGAAGCATGACTTCCAGAATTTGATTGACTCGTTCCACTTGACCACTTGACTGGGGATGGAAGGCAGTACTGAAAGAGAGATGAGTTGCCATAGCATTCTGGAAACTTTCCCAAAATCGTGAAGTGAAAAGACTTCCACAGTCTGAGTTAATCTCCAACGGCACACCATGAAGTGATACTATCCGGGAGACATACAAATCTGCTAGCTGGCTAGCGGTAATACTCTCTCGAACGGGCAGGAAATGAGCTACTTTAGAGAGGCGGTCGATAACGATGAAGATAGCATTATTCCCTTTCCTGGTCCTGGGAAACCCGGTAATGAAGTCCATATCGACTTTGTCCCATTTCCATTCAGGAATAGCTAAAGGTTGAAGGGTGCCAGCAGGCCGTTGATGCTCTGCTTTAACTCGACGACAAACGTCGCAGTTAGCAATGAATTGAGCGATTTCTCTCTTCATCCTAGTCCACCAGAATCTCTGACGTAGATCCTGATACATTTTGGTACTACCAGGATGAATCGTGAGAGGAGATTCATGAGCCTCCTTAAGGATCAAACGTCTCAGGTTTCGTACTTTAGGAACCACTAAACGGTTGCTAAAGAGTATGACCCCTTGATCATCAATTGAGAAACATCCCGCGACTCCTTTCTTGATGTTCCTCTTAATACGGGAAATTCCCGGGTCAACCTTCTGTGCTTTGATGACCTGATCCATAAGGGTAGGTTCCGCCACCAAGGTGGAAAGGAATCCTCGAGGAACAATGTGAAGGTTAATCTTACGAAATTCCTCGTGGAGAAGTGGTTGTCCTTGTTGTAACATCAAGTTGTTACAATAAGATTTACGACTTAGTGCATCAGCCATGACATTGGCCTTCCCAGGGGTGTAAGTGATTCCTAAGTCGTAATCTATGAGCAACTCGACCCAACGTCTTTGCCTGAGATTTAGATCCGGTTGGGTGAAGATATACTTCAGACTTTGATGATCAGTGAAGATTTCACAGCGATTACCAAGGAGGTAATGTCGCCATGTTTTGAGTGCATGGACTACAGCTACAAGCTCTAGATCATGAGTAGGATAGTTATCCTCATGGGGACGCAACTGTCGAGATGCTTATGCAATCACTTGACGATCTTGCATGAGTATGCAACCTAGTCCTTGTCGCGAGGCATCGCAGTAGATTATAAAATCCTTGGAAAAGTCCGGTGGTACCAGTACAGGTGCAGATGTCAGGCGTCTTTTCAGTTCCTGAAAACTGGACTCGCACTGTGGGGTCCACTCAAAATTTTTATCTTTCTTGAGGAGCTCAGTTAGAGGTTTAGCAACCTTGGAGAAATTCTCAACGAAGCGTCGGCAATAGCTCGCTAAGCCAAGAAAACTCCTAACTTGCTTGACCGATTCAGGGGGAGTCCAATCAAGAACGGCTTGAACTCGCTCGGGATTGACAGCAATACCCTTGCCAGAGATCACATGACCTAAATAAGTTACTTCCGGCAACCAAAATTCACATTTAGAGAATTTGGCATAAAGGCGGTGCTCTCGAAGTTTCGTCAATACCAGCCTTAAATGCTCGGCATGATCTTCCTTGTTCTTGGAATAGATTAGTATATCATCGAGGTATACCACGACGAATTTATCCAAGTACTCCATGAAAATAGAATTCATTAACCGGGAAAAGGTAGCTGGGGCATTGGTTAACCCGAAGGACATGACGGTGTACTCATATTGGCCATAACGAGTAACAAAAGCCGTTTTAGGAATGTCCCCGTTCTTGATTTTGATTTGATGGTAACCCAACCTCAAATCCATCTTAGAGAAGACTGAGGATCCAGCGAGCTGATCATACAGGTCGTTGATCCTGGGGAGCGGATATTTGTTCTTTATGGTGACCAGATTAACAGGTCGGTAATCTGCAACCATCCGCTCCGTTCCATCCTTCTTCTTGACGAAGAGGACGGGACAAGCCCAAGGGGAAGAACTAGGATGGATGAAACCTTTTTGCAAGGACTCATCGAGTTGTTTCTTTAGCTCAGCTAATTCTAGTGGTGCCATCTTATAAGGTTTCCTAGAGATTGGGACAGTTCCAGGGATAAGATCTATCACGAACTCGACATCTCTGTCAGGTGGAATTCCTGGCAGTTCTTCTGGAAAAACATCCGGGAAGTCACGGACTACCGGGATATCTTCGAGTTCTGGTAGAGGGCTGGCATTAAGAGAGTAGAGCTGACGCTCAGCCATTCGGGTCAAGACATTGACTATCTTGCCGGATGGATGTGTAAGTTGAACGGTCCTAGTATAACAATCAATCTTGGCGTAATGAGTTGTCATCCAATCCATACCCAAAATGATGGTTATGTCCGAGGACTTGAGAGCGATTAGAGATGCTAGGAAAACAAGTCTATCGACAAGGATTTCATTTCCATGGCTTACCCTAGAGGTTTGCCACTTTGAACCAGGAGTTTGAATAACCATGGAAGTAGGCATGTCACAAAAAGTCATGTTGTGCATTCGAGCATAGCTCTCAGATATGAACGAATGGGATGCTCCAGTATCGAAAAGAACAGATGCCGGATGGCAGTTTATGAGAAGCGTACCAAGGACGACGTTAGGATCCTCATAAGCTTCCTCAGCAGAGACATAGTTGACAAGACCACGTGCAGTGGGGGTTGGCTTGACATAATTCACCTTGCCGGTTGGCTTACCACGGCCAACGGGTTTTCCTGGTTGGTTCTGAGGACACTCACGCATGTAGTGTCCCGGTTCCCCACACTTGAAGCAGGTCACAGTGGTAGTGCGTGGAGCAAAGTTGGAAGGTGGTCCTCCATAGGTCTTAGCAGGTGCATACTGTTGAGTTGGGCGAGGCGCCTCATAGGATGGCCTCGGTGTGTACTTGGGTGGCAGAGCAGTGTTAGGAACCCACACACGGCGGTTGTGAGAGCCAGAGCCGGATGAGGAACCAAAATCTCGAGTATGCTTGCGTGTGGCCTTGAAGTCGGTCTGGCCCGTTTCAGCACTGATAGCCTTGTTTACCAACTTCTAGAAGGAAGTGCACTCGTGCAGACGTAGATCTCGGCGGAGTTCAGGGCTGAGTCCCTTGCGGAACCTCGCCTGCTTTATGGCATCGGTGGATACTTCCTCAGGTGCATAGCGTGCCAAGTTGCCAAACTCGCGACTATAGCCATCCACAGTTAATCGGCCCTGGGTGAAATTGCAGAATTCCTCCCGCTTGCGATCCATGAGACCTTCCAGAATGTGATGTTCACGGAATGCCTCACTGAACTCAACCCAAGTAGTGATTTGGCCAGCAGGACGCATAGCTTCAAAGTTTTCCCACCAAAGACTGGCAGGGCCCTCAAGATGGTAGGCGGCGTAGGTAACCTTGTCAGCTTCGGTCACACTGGCAGAGTGTAGCTTGTGGGTGATACTACGTAGCCAGTCATCCGCATCCAGAGGTTCAGTGGAGTGATGGAACTTCGGTGGGCTCATCTTGATAAAGTCATTGATTGACACCACGTCATTCCTTTGACGGAACCCAGTGTTCTGCTCTATGCGTTCCAGCAGACGGTTGGTCTCTCTCTTGTTCCATTCTGCCTCGAGCATAACTTCCGCCAAGGAGGGTGGCTGGGGCAGATTCCCATCTCTAGCCCCACTAGCCTCACCCTCCTCCTGAGCAGCAGGAGTGTTGCGAGTGTTGACCATCCTAGGAAAACAAAACAACGGTTTAGACAAGGATGGCAAAAATTTGACATAGAAGTGCAGAATGTAATGGATGACACGGAATGCAGAGATGTTCATCCGTACAACATGGTAATATAGAAACTGCTATATATACACCAGTGGTCATACACACCATACATAGTTTGGTACAAGCCAAGGCTAAAGTACAACTGCGGTGAAAGACGATACATCCCATCAGAGGCATTCCAAGCTCCTATACATTATTTAACTACACCTCTGGAACTCAGTACACACTAAGTCATATTCCACAAGACGCGCAGGACTGTGGGAATACAACTACTACAAAACTACTACTGCCACGGTCTAGCTCAGACATTCCCGTAGTAGTCTTCGTAAAGATTACCACCGTAGCCTGGAAGTGGAACAGACGGATCTTGAAACTCGCGAGCGCTCGAAGGCTGTGGACCATAGGGACATGGATGTGGCCTCGGTCCCAATGCTGGTGGTAACCGACGCCCACATGGAGGTGTAATACCCCCAACGTCACGCCAATCCATGCGATCAGGCAGACGAGTCCGCACGGGGTACAAATCCCGCATGTCCAGATATCCGGCGTGCACAGCAGGTGCAAGCCGTGTCAAAGTAGTCCAGTGGGCAGCTCGAGTGTTATACAACTCCATTTGGAGGGCACGGACCTCACGGTCCCTATCCTCCAGCATCTGAATAGTAGTCTGAAGCAGTAGCTCTTCATGAGCAGCATCAGTATACAGACCAGTGTAATAGCCTTCCTCTCCGGGAAGTGAGGCTGGCATGTAACAGAACTCAGTGTTCAGCAACAGGGCATGCCTAGCCCGGAGAATGGTCATCATCGAATAGGCGGCATCCTGCACTGCCATCTCGATGGTAACCCCGAGTCCATAAGACCAATGGATGGGGTCATTAGCTCCGGGATATGAGGGGTATATCCGGACTGTGCAGAAATACTGACTCTGATTGAAATCCCGGTACTGTTCCTCCACGGTGTACACAGGATACCAGCGATAACCGGTCTCAGTCAGCACACGGACTAGCATGGCCGTGTGACCGGGCACATTAATGCACCGAGTCAAACGAACCACTTGGTGCGGAATGCGGCCAGACATCTGAAACACGAAATAATGCAAAGGCATTAGTGTTTCTGGAAGAAATCGGGCAGCATAACAACTGTAAATGCTCAAACAAAGATTTGAGACATCATACAAATGATAGCATAGCCACTCAACAATTCCATATCAAGGATCCGGATCCAATAATCATCATACTAAAGGATAGAAACTGAACTGAGGCTTGAAAGCAACAATCCTAAGAGTCTACAGATTAGTAACACGTGAACCTAGTAAGGATAAGAGGCCTAGTCCTAAATCCCTGTAGAAAGAATAGACTGACTCAGATCAGAAGGGCATAAGGTAAAGGAGTAAAAAGAGCCTTATGTTCCCTTCCACAATCAATTCCCCTACATATAACTAAGAATTTTTCTAGACTCAACATCGACCAGTTTGGCTTGAGAAACCTACAGGCAGTCCAGCTCTGATGCCAACGCTGTCAGGACCCCGATCCTAAGTCACACCAATCTAGCTGTAACACGTCATATCACTTTGCGGCCTCACGCACGGTAACCCCACGGGTTCCACCTTACCTGGCCCGGGACCGTTTGCGCATTTTGGCACACGTATATGACAGTGTTGCTAGCATCCATATGACAGAGAACCCGGGCCGACATGGCTAGTTATAAACCAAAAGTGGCACTAAATTACAGAGACATGCATCCATGACCCAGCAACGAACGTGTCGGTCATCAACGTATGAACCCAAGTCGTAGCAAGCTACATGGACTTAAAGGAACAACGCGTGACATTTCCCCTAAGGGACAGACACAGGAACGAAGAAGGACACATGCCGGCCAGCCTACGTGTTCCGAGCAGTAGCAAGCTACCAAGGCTCATTGGAGACACTAGGAGGCATTTCCCTGTAAGATAGGCTACCAAAGGAAAACAACTAGGTGTCGGATACCACACATACCAAGCATTTCAACCATACACACAATATGCTCAATATGTGCAAATACAACATTGCATCACAACAGAACTCTATGACTCAAAGTACTTTATTTAAGAGGCTCCAAGAGCCATACATAACATATCCATACAGGTAGGGGTCACATGACCCAACACTCAAATCATACAGTCGTACAAGCACAGGCGGAAGCTACATGTCTGAGTACAGACAACTTAGAAATAAAACAGGCTTGGTGTAGCCTAACTATCTACAAGGCCCTTCACAAGCTCCAGATCTCCGTCTGGGTGTCAAGCTACTCGTCGACGTCAACGTCTATGTAGAACCCATCAGCAGGGGCAGGGTTCTCCTCTGCTACAGTTATTAAGCAAAGATGAGTACAAAGGTACACAGCAAGTCTTACCACAGAACCTATCATACATGCAACATTATCAAAGGGGGGGTAGTGGAGTTCATAGCAGAAAGCCAGCTTTGACTCTTGGCTAACCTATACTACAACTCTCAAAGGATTGCAAGATGTTATTACGAACACGAGTCCTCTACTCACCACAACAATACACTACCGAGGATCCTCTTTCGTCATCCTACGGAAGGGCCATCCACGGCACTCACACTTATCTTGAGGCTTTTAGAAGTATCCATCAACTTGTCTATGAACTGTAAGAGTAACCAAGTAGTCCGTACCGCGAACAACGGCTATTCGAATAGATTGATAACCCTGCAGGGGTGTACCTCTTCACACACGCTTCCACCACTTATCGCCGTTTACTCGGCGTGTACTCGGCAACCTTCAAGCGGAAGCCCAGCGAGGGTGTCGGCCATGACCTGACTAACTACTCAAGTCTCTCGTCCAGGTCTATCGCCTATTTGGGTTCCATCCGTGGGGAGATCCGGCCGGGGTGTCGCTCACGGCCCCAAACAATGTGTACAGGGTTCCCGAGTCACCAAACGGGCAACCGGTACACCGTGCCACGTACCTGTCGCATCACAACCCACCCCGAGGGTCAGCGCTGTGCACGACCTCCAGTAAACTATAAACACCAGAAACTAGTTGCAACTCCTGGACAGAGATCGAGGGTAATTAATAAGCCGAGAGGGTCCATTGGTTTCGGGCCCAATGCATGGTAGTAACTGGAACTTGAACCACACATACAGATCTCGGGTCCTATGTACGTTTCCAATGAAACAACCCACCACGTACTCCTACATGGCCTTTCATCGATACCTTTACCAAGCGTATTACACACTTCCTTCTCTTTATCGAAAGATTGTTTCACTCTGATCCATCACCCAGATGAACCAGACCAGGCACAACTCTAAGCATAGCAGGCAACAAAAACAAATAGCATGGTGTATCACACATCACATGGCTCAATCAACTCCTACACATGCTAGTGGGTTTCAACTATTTACTGTGGCAATGACAGGTCATGCAAGGGAATAGGGTTCAACTACCGCAGCAAGTAGCAGTTCACACGCTGTTGCCTTAATGCAGTAAAAGAGAGCAGGAGCGAGAAGATTGGGTTTGTATCGGAATGATCAATGATTGCTTGCCTGACAAAGTGGTTGTCGGGTACTCCTCTTCAACTGGATACGCAGCAGTATCCTTGGGAGCAAGACTTAACACAGAGAATACCAGCGATACAATCATTAAACATACAAATGCAACAATATGATGCATGCTCATGACATGGCAAGATGCATGTGTGTTGGGCTAATGCAACTATAACCAGAAGGGTTTGAGCCTATTTGAATCAAAGATTCAAATTGGCACTTTAACTATTATTTAAATAAGTGCATTATCATGTTTTAAGGTATACAGCAAGGTTAAATTGCTCAAACATGCATCAAACCAGTGGCATTGGAAAGATTGGATTTTTCTGATCATTTTTCATATATAAATCTTTTCCATCTGAGCTACTGTTGAATTTATATGATTTTTTGAAGTTTAGGCATTTTCTGGAATTTCCTGATTTATTTTTAAAACTAAAAATCCTAGAAAATCCTTTACTGCGTCAGCATGACATCATGCTGACGTTAGTCAGTCAACAGGGCGGCCCAGGTCAAACCTGACCAGTGGGACCCACTTGTCAGTGTCACAGTTGACTAATTAACTAATTAGAATTAAATTAAAACCTAAACTAGGTTTGACTTGCAGGCAGGGCCCACATGTCAGTGACCCAGGGGGGTCAAACCCGTGGTCAAACAGGTCCAACTCGCCGGCGTTTAGCCGCCGACGAGGCCAAACACGGCAGTGGGGCGCCAGGTAACTCCTTTTCTCTCTCCTTTTTCCTTTTTCTTTTCTGTTTCATTTCTTTTGCAACTTTGTTTAATTAATAAAAATGCCAGAACATTTTTATAACTCATAAAACTTGGCATGCCCACTGTATATATTATGAACAGTATGGAACATTATAGTTTATGATTATTTGAGCATTTAAAATATTTTATAGCATTAAAATGCCCAAATTCAAATACCATATGATTTAATCCAGAGCCCTTAGATGTCCTAGAAAATTGTGCACCATTTTTGGCAGAGGTTTAAGACCAAGGCAGAAATGATGGACATTTTTGAAGGGCATTTTGGGTACATTGGAAAGGATTTTATCAAACACTAGTTGTTAGAAGAGGGGTGCTGGGGTTTCTGTCATTCCCATTTCAAGTTTCTTTGATAAGTAAACATGATGCACACTCTAGCTAGTCCTAATGCAAGTGCTAACTAGGGATGTGACACATACCGCCTCCAGACGCACCCCCCACAGCCCGGGGGATGGTACGCCGGGAGGCGCGGCGTCTTGAACCTAAGCGGAGGGAGAGAAGGCCCCTCCCCACGCACATCATACCCGCCGCCGGCGAGCCCCTGGTGAAATCCAGGGCGGGATCATGCGCGATGGGTCACGCGTGAGGGGACGAGGGCCTGACCCGAGCCTTCCCTCCCTTTCTGTCTTGACGCGGTACCTGGGGTGTTTCCTTGGCCTCCCGAGGCTCGGGGCCAGAGATGCCGTCGGCCCGAGACCTACGGCTAGTGCCGCGAGTGCCGGCCTCCGCAAGCACCCGCGGGCATTTCATTCGTGCTCCATGGCCGTCGGTGGTGACGGCGGAGGGTCGAGGGCTAATAGCGGGAGGTTGGCCTCCCGACCTTCTGCCCCTGAGCCTCCTCGTGCTGGTGCCTGATCACACCCAGCGTCTAACGTAGTCCTACGGTCGTTGTTCCTCGGCGGGGGCGGTACTTGGTTACAAAGGGCTTCGAGGCAGAGGTGCGGCGTCATACGCAGGGTTCAGGGGGTCATACCCCATGTCGCCCTCGTAGGTTGCCGTTGGTCTTTCCCACACCGGTGACCAGGCGCGGCCGGCGTAGCCCCCGGTTCCTGGCGTCGTTGTGCGGAAGCGGAATGGCTCGGCTCCGGTGCTGGCGGCATCTAGGAGCTCGGCCACCCTGAGGAGCAGCGCGTCGTGGCCGGCATCGAGCAACCGGCACCTTAGCAGCTCCCTCGCCACCACCAGCGCGGCCCTCATGTTTGCCATTTCGCGCTGGTCCCGCGAACTTGCTGCTGCGTGCTCGGCGGTCCGCGCTGCTGCGCGGTTTTGGCGCTTCATGGGCGGTGGGTTCTGCCGGTCCCCAGGCGGCGGGTTGGTGATGCTCATCGCACCGTCAGCCCCGATCAAGGCCGGGTAACGGAGAGTCCCATGGCTGAAGGGCGACACTCGAGTGGTGCGAGCGCCGCAGGCTTCCGCGCGCGTCTGATGCGCCTCCGCCATCGGGGTCGCGATCCATTGAGGCGGGGTGACGCGGGGTCGACGGACGAGAGCGGGGCGAGGACGTCGGAGAGGCGAGATTTCGACACGCCCCCTACCTGGCGCGCCAAATGTCGGATTACGGGCTCCGCAAACCCAAGAAGTTCGAACACAGAGGCGTGAACTAAGATCTTTCCCACTCACGTCTACCTAGCGTCTCGCCCTCGTCCGTGAAGAGATTCAAGCGAACAACAAGTAAAGCACACACGAATTTACTTAGGTTCAGGCCACCTTGCGGTGTAAAACCCTACTTCCTGCTTTGGTGGATTAGCCTCAGTAGGGCTTGAGTATGAATGAGTACAGTGGTTCCTGAGCTCAGGAGGAGAGCTTAGGAGGGCCAGGAGGCAAGGGTTCTTGCTCCTTTGTGCGAGGGAAGAGTTTCTGGATCTGATCCCCCTTGATAGTGGAGATCCTAGCTACTTATATAGGCGGCCAGGGTCCTCTTCCCCCGAAATGTTTAGGCGGGAAGGGATCCCACAACGGCCATTTTGAGGTGGAACACAAGGACGTTCCTATCCTGACAAAAGCGTCTTCGGCTGCAAATGGATCAGGCGGTGACGTGGTGGTGGGCTCGGTGGTGACATCCTCCCTGTCGTCCTTGCGGTCTTCGGTCTTGTTGCACCAATGGGGAAACCTTTGTCCCACTCCTCGGGAACCTGCGCCTGTGTTGTCTCCTTTGCACCAAAACGACAACTGCGCCACTGGCACGCGCTGGCACCTGCTGGCGCGGTGCGTCACTGCCTCCTCCTGAGGCAGGCTTGGCCTTGGATTCTCCGCCCCTCCGGAGCAACCTAGCCGAGGCCGCTCGTGAGGGGGTCTTGACGTCGTTCTCCTTGCGAGGCCTAGCCCCCTCACGAGGGTCTTGAGCAGCTGGTCGATCAGCTAGGCCGTACCAGGCCGTGGAGGGAGCGCGTCACGGCCCGCAGACAGGCAAGTCTGGGTACCCTGGTTCGTAGGACGCCGACACCCCTGGCGCCAGCCTGGCCTTGGTCGTCATGGCTCACGTCATGCGATCCTCGTGAGGTGCCCCTTGCCTTGATATCTCCACTCCTCGGGAGCCAGCTTAGTGAGGCCGCCCCAGGGGAGGTCTTGAACCGTTCGCCTCACAAGGCTTGGCCCATCGCGAGGGCCTTGAGTGGTTGTTGATGAAGTTGGGCCGTACCAGGCCGCTGGACGAGCCACGCCCTGGGCCGCAGGCAGGCAGTCTGGGTACCCCCGTTCCCAGAACGCCGACAGTAGCCCCGGGCCCAAGGTGCGCTTGGACTTGGCTTCGCGGCGAAGCCAAGGGTCAAGTGCAGAGCGCTGTGGGCCCCAAAAGCCTGCCAGATCAGCGTGCTCTCGGCCGATGCAGGCCTTATTACTCCCTTCTCTGATTTCTTCAATGCGGTGCTCTCGCATTACCAGATCAACATGCTGCACCTTGATCCCCCAATCCATCGTCCTCCTCGCTGTTTTTGCCTTCATCTGCGAAGCATGGTGGACATTGCCCCCTTCGTTGCCTTGCTCCTCCACTTCTTCTCGCTGCACCTAACGGATGCACTCCAGTGCTCAGGTTGTCTATCCTTTCAGGCCATCGCGATGACGGCCGGCTCGGGGATCGACTTCGACCTCTCGCCAGTCGTCTGTGGCTTTAGGAAGTGGTGGGTGTTTGTGGATGTTAGTGTGCACAACCCACTGCTGCTTCTCCCGTGGATTCCAGCTGCTCCGAGCTCCGGCTGGAAACATGAGAAGCTCGCCGACCAGCGGCTAGCCCACGTTTGGCGTCGGCTAGCTAGGCTGAAGAAGCTCGGGGTGACGGCGCCCATGGTGGTGAAGGAGTACATCCAATGCCGAATCGCCCTACTTTAGCGCCACTCTCGGCCAATGTGGACCTTCTCCGGCTACGGGGACCGCATGAGGCTCCAAGCGCCTGCTCTTCCTCGCGAGGTATGGCGCACGGTGCTCGAGCTTCTAACGGGCGACCCATCTCCAGCTAGCTTTCCAGAGGAAGGTTCTCTTATGTACTGCTGCTCAAACAAGGTGGAGTTCATGAGGTAGATGCCCTCCTTCGACGAATGCGGGCTTCTTCCAGGCGGCCTTGAGGGGCGTCACGAGAACCCCGTCTACGTGGCTCCCCAGAAGGGGGCGCGAGGGGGGGGGGTCGCCAATGAGTGCTGGTGGTGCGGCTGCTTCGGTGTTGGCGTCTCCTGGGGCTCCTGGAGCGCCATCCCTGGGGGATCAGGAGAGCCGACCCGAGGGAACGGCCGAGGGGCCGGTGCTACCTGGTGCTCCTGAGGCCAAAGCCCCCGAGGCCCCCATGAGTCGTCCTGAGGCAGGGGTCAGGGGCCCACACGGCCTAGCGTTCCTGAGGGCGCCTCCCCT
Source organism: Secale cereale (assembly GCA_902687465.1). Classification (NCBI taxonomy): domain Eukaryota; kingdom Viridiplantae; phylum Streptophyta; class Magnoliopsida; order Poales; family Poaceae; genus Secale; species Secale cereale. Next base: position 821,244,223 of record LR738711.1, on the reverse strand, counting down.
GGAGCCGCCCTGGTCGCGCCTGGCGCTGGTGACCGCATCCAGGGCTTCGGCCGGCTCCAGATGAACTTCGACGCAATCCGCAGGAGGAAGGGATCTCCAAGCTGCAGTGGTGATGCCTTCTGGCCATTGAAGCAGAGGAAGTACATTGCCATAGATGAGTGAGTACCTTATCTTGGAAATACTTTGAGCGATGCTTTCCCTCCTGATCGTGGTTCCTCAGGGTCCCTTCCGCCAAGGCAACGAAATCTCCTGAGAAGCAACCCCCTACTGCCTCAAATTCTCCGCAGATCCTGAGCGCCCTCAACCGATGTGCCGCCTCTGGCGTGAGGCCATCTAGGGGGGCAGATACGCCGGCCTGGTGCCTTGACCCTACGTTCTTGTCGTTCCTCCTTCGCGGTCCTGCCTGGGGTGCGGAAGGCGCGCCAAGGGTTCCTCCCACGGTTGTCGATCACAGCTGGGTCACCTCGGCCCTGGCGTCTTCTTCGAGCAACAAGACTCGGCCCCTCCGGGTCCCAGCCGAGGCCCGAAAGACGACTGGGTCGGAGGAGACCTCGGGCCCCCTACTGGGAGTTTGCGCGCAAGCGGGCGCTATCCGTCATGAGCTACTTCAGGAGGCGATGAGTGCGCTGAATCAACTCGGGGAAGAGCTTGTGGATGTTGATGCCCGTCTTGACACTGAGGGCCTCCGGCTGATGGACGAATGGCATTGACTGAAGCTGGCCATCAGCCACGGGTGTCTCTAGCACAAGCGTGCCAACGCGGAGGCCGAGGTGTCCCTTGCAGCCTCGCGTGAGGCCAGCGCTCGAGCCCTGGAGGAGGCTAGGGAGGCTGACCACCGCTGTGAGGTTGCATAGAAGCACATGCAGGAGCTTCAGGCCCTGAACGCCCACTTGGAAAAACGAGCTGAGGAGCGTAGGACCGCCTTAGTTTCAATGAAAGGGACGCCTTCCAAAGAGGCGGAAATCTTGCAGCGTGAGGAAGCGTTGATGCTGGAGGCCACGGAGCGCGGCCTCGAGCTTGGGCGGTTGGAGACAAGGGAGCGCCACGTGACCCTGGCCGAGGATGTTGTCTTCGCTCGTGAGGCTAAGGTTGAGGAGGAGATCGACCAGAGGGTGGTGACGGCCAGCGCAGATCTTGCCAAGGAGTATGGCCTGAAGTTGGAGCTCCAGTGGGTGGAAGCTGATGGAGAACTGCTGACCTCGGGATGAAGCTGGAGGAAGTAGAGCAGCGCGAGAGGGTCACCACAGTAGCCCAGTCTTCCGCTCAGGCCAAGCTGTACCCTGCGCATGCCGACAGGGCCTGGCTCCAGCGATAAGTTGATGATGTCGCGGTTCCCCCGTAGCAGAACATGGACGAGGCTTGCCATCGACTGTTGTTGCAGCACGAGCACGCCCCCATGCTCCAGGTTCTCCGGTTGAAGGCTAACCGGGTGCTGGAGACCATCTGCGAGGAGAACGTCCCTCACACCCACGTGGAGGATTACGCTGGCCATCTTGTTTTCTTCACCGAGGTTGTGACGCGCCTGGAGAGCCGGGCCACGAGGGCCCGCCAACTTGTTGAAGAAAAGTTCCGAGGCCTCCTCGGGCGCACGTTCTCCCGGGTCTTCAGTCACCTCCACAACATCGACCCCCACTTTGATTTTGATGCCGCCATCGCCCCAGTGCCCGGGGCCATCCGAGACAACCTGGCGCACTGGGTGGATGACAACGTGGATGCTCTGGTCAGGGCCTTTGCTACTGAGGATGATGATGATGTGGTCATGGCAGACGAAGGCGGCACAGTTGACGATGGCAAAGAGGAGGCCAGTGACCGCGCCGGTAGTGTCCACGAGAGCGACTCGGACGGTGCGGCAAGAGACATGTCCGATTGGGCCCGTGCTCCTCCGCTTCGATCCTGCACGCAAGGACTTGGACACGACGCCGGGGGGTATGAGAGCATTTTGACGGGGAGCCCCCTATGTGTGTAAATTGATGTTCTACTCTTCTTTTCTGCTTCTTAAAGCCGAACCTGGGACGCGCGTCCACGGGTCTTCTGAGCAGGGTTGTTATTGTAACTCACCTAGATCCTACCTGACCTCGTGCGGGTTACAAGGCCATCAGCACGCCTCTCTTCTGGGGTGGATCACTAGGGGTCCGCGGCCTTGAGCTTCCTGAGCAACATGTGGCCCCACTCTCGGGAGCAGGTGCAGGGGCGTCCTGCGGACCACGGCAGGATGCCTACGCGGCAATTTTGTGGTGCGTAGACTCTTTCCCTGAGGGGATCCTGCCGAGGTTACAGAGATCCACCAGGTGGGGTCGGCTATCTGGTCCCCGAGACAGAGGGCTCGAGGTGCGAGCTTTAAAAACGGCCAGAAGGCGGCAGAATCCAGTAGAAATCAACGGAAAATTCCCCCCATTTTTGGGAACGAGAAAGACTTCAAATTAGATTCGAAAAGGCGGTGAACCAAGTTATAAAGAAAAGGAGAGGAAAGAAAATAGCCACGTTCGGGACCTAGCTAGTCTTCACGTCTTCCACCAGCGCAGAGCTAAGTGCTGCACAAGGACGTGGGAGGGAGCTCCCGAGGCCCGAGGGCGGCCCTCCGGAGACTCCAGGGCGTGTACAGCACCTCCCATTATTACGTGAGAGTGTCACGAGCGGAGACCTTCACAAGCGTGAGCCTTACTTCATATCGCCAAACGAGGTCCCCACCTTGCACCGCCCCCGACCACCGTTGGGGCGTCCGGAAACCAGGACGAGACCAAGGGGCAAGGGCGACGCCAGCGGCGCCCTCGGCGACCATGGGCCCTCTACCGGGGGGGAATAGCTCGTCGATACTCCCCCCCGCAAAGGACCTGCCTCTGCACGGCACCTTGCTCCACGCGGTGCGGGAGAGGCCGTGGCTCCAGGCCCTCCACCCACAGCCCCGAGAGTCCTGCTCCGTTCGAGGGCAGAACCAGCGCTCTTTCGTCGTGGTCTGGTTCACCTGCAGCCCATCATTACTGCACGCCTGCTGCTGTGATGCATGTCGCACCTTGTCGTCGTTGCTGAAGGGGTCGGCGGAGCCCCCAGGCGACGCATGGTAATCTCCAGCTTTGAGCGTCCCGTTGTTCCATCCCGGCCCGAGGAAGGCATTGGGGCCCTCCCCGAACGTGTACTCCAGGTTCACCATGCGGGGCACATAGGCATCATCGGTTGCCCCATCGAGGGCACCACCCGAGTGCCCCGCGCCTTGAACTTCCAGATGTGGCACCTGGCCTTGGCGGCCGTTGGGTTGTACTCCAGCGCGCCCTCGTAGGAGGCCGCCAGCGCTTGCTCCTGCATGTGACGAAGCCACTGTGGTAGGACGGATGGCGCCATCGCCCAAGTTGGTGTCGTCAGGCCCCCGCATCATCCCATGAGGTGCGCAAGCTTGTCGGGACCTCGCGCGCGCCTCAACCACAACCTGAGGCGTGGGTGAGGAGCAGAACGGCGGCGCGCCCCTATAGGCGCAGTCCAGCAGTTGGGCGACGTGTTCCAGCAGCACGTCTCGGCCGCCCTCGTCCAGCTTGCATCATAACAGCTCCCGTGCCACGATGAGCGCGGCCCGCATGTTCAGCTGCTCCCGTCGGGTGTGCGGTGCGGTTGCCGTGGCGGAGCACGCACGCCGTGACGCCAGGGCGGAGGTTGTGTCCACGCCGCCCGCACGGGCCAGGCTGCCTATCGGTGAGCATGAACCCCATGATCATCGGCCATCGGGGCAGCGGAGCGGTGACGAACCGAATGACGAAAGAGGATTTTCGGCGCACTGCTACTTCTCGAGCTTTCGTTGTATTCCCTCAAAGAGGAAAGGGAGATCCAGCACATTAGCGTAAGTATTTCCCTCAGTTTTTGAGAACCAAGGGATCAATCCAGTAGGAGACCACGCGTGAGTCCCTCGCACCTGCACAACCAAATAAGGACTTCGCAGCCAACGCGATAAGGGGTTGTCAATCCCTTTACGGTCACTTACGAAAGTGAGATCTGATAGAGGTGATAGTTTGATGTTTTTGGTTTTTTTGGTTATAAGAACATAAATAAAAGCGGAAAAATAAAGTAGATTGATATGTTGAGAATAGACCCGGGGGCCATAGTGTTCTATAGTGGCTTCTCTCATGATAGCGATATTCTACGGCGGGTAAACAAATTACTGTCGAGCAATTGATAGAAAAGAGAATAATTATGAGACTATCTAGGCATGATCATTATATATAGGCATCACGTCCGAGAGAAGTAGACCGAAACGATTTTGCATCTACTACTATTACTCCACACATCGACCGCTATCCAGCGTGCATCTAGAGTATTAAGTTCATAAGAACGGAGTAACGCCTTAAGCAAGATGTCATGATGTAGAGGGTTAAACTCAAACATAATGATATAAACCCCATCTTTTTATCCTCTATGGCAACAATACAATACGTGCCTTGCTGCCCCTACTGTCACTGGGAAAGGACACCGCAAGATTGAACCCAACGCCAAGCTCTTCTCCCATTGCAAGAAATATAGATCTAGTAGGCCAAACCAAACCAATAATTCGAAGAGACTTGCAAGGATATTATAATCATACATAAAGAGTTCAGAGAAGAACCAAATATTTCTCATAGATAATCTTGATCATAAACCCACAATTCATCGGATCTCGACAAACATAGTGCAAAACAAGATTACATCGAATAGATCTCCTCGAAGACCGAGGAGAACTTGGTATTGAGATCCAAAGAGAGAGAAGAAGCCATCTAGATACTAGCTATGGACCCGAAGGTCTGTGGTAAACTACTCACAACTCATGGTGAGGCGATGATCATGATGTAGAAGCACTCCGTGGAAGATACCCCCTCCGACGGAACTCCAGAACAGGCCCCAAGATGGGATCTCACGGGAACAGAAGGTTGCGGCGGTGGAACTAGGGTTTTCTCTGTTGTTTTGATAGTTTCGGGGTACGTAGGTATATATAGGAGGAAGGAGGGCACCGGGGGCCAGACGGGGTGCCCACGAGGCAGGGGCGCGCCCTATAGGGGGGGCACGCCCCCCACCCTCGTGGACGCCACGTCAACCCTACTCCGTGGTTCTCAAGTCTCCCGTGCGTATTGCTCCAAAAATATTTCTCCAGAAGTTTCATTCCGTTTGGACTCCGTTTGATATTCCTTTTCTGTAAAATCCTGAAATAGGCAAAAAACAGCAATCTGGACCGGGCCTTTGGGTTAGTAGGTTAGTCCCAAAAATAATATAAAAGTGTATAACAAAGCCCATTAAACATCAAAAACATCATAAATAATAGCATGGAACAATCAACAATTATAGATACGTTGGAGACGTATCACGCACCCCTACCTGGCACGTCAAATGTCAGATTGTGGGTTCCGGCAAACCCTTGAGGTTCGAACACTGGGGTGCGCACGAAGACCTCTCCTTTCCCCTCTAGCTCTCTCTCTCTCGCACAGATTCCTAGGCCTAGCTCATCGAACCCGAAGAACAAGATACACAAGGGTTTATACTGGTTCGGGCCACCATTGTGGTGTAACACCCTAATCCAGTGTGGTGTGGTGGATTGCCTTGTAGGCTGAGCATGAACTAATACATGAGAAGGACATCCTCCTGAGGAGAGGAGTTCTTGTATTCGGCGAGCTAGTGGGTGTAAGGGTGGTCTCAATGATCCGATCCCCTTCTATGGTGGTGGCTAGTCCTATTTATAGGTGCCCGGGTCCTCTTCCCAAATAATGAGCAGGAAGGGATCCCACAATGGCCAAGTTTGAAGCGGGACAACTAGTACAAGTTATCCTGACAAAAGGTGGTCTTCGCCTACCAAAGGCTCTGGTGGTAACGCCGTCGTGGGCTCCGCGGTGACCTCCGCTCTGTCGTCCTGCTGGTCTTGGTCTTGTTGCACCAATATGGAAACCTTTGCCTGATGCCTCGGGACCCCTCGCCTGTGCCTACCCATTTAGCACCAAAGAGGAAACTAGCATCCTGCGCCCGCTGGCGCCCGCCTAGCCTTTGTTGTCATGGCTCACGTCACGCGATCCTCGTGAGGTGCCCCTTGCCTTGATATCTCCGCTCCTCGGGTGCCAGCCTAGTGAGGCCGCCCCAGGGGAGATCTTTCGCCATTCGCCTCGTGAGGCTTGGCCCCTCGCGAGGGCCTTTAGTGGTTGCTGATGAAGTTGGGCCATACTAGGCCGCCGGACGAGCCACGCCCTGGGCCGCAGGCAGGCAAGTCTGGGTACCCCATTCCCAAAACGCCGACATCCCCTCTTTATTCTAACGACCATCGTTATTTTACTCGAAGCTATATTTTTATTCGTCACATACTATGTGTTTTTCTTGGAGCGTCTTGTATGATATGGGTCCTTGCTTGTTTTGTTTTGCTTTTTAATTCTTGAATCCTTTCTGTATACACCTATTTGAGAGAGACAAAATTATGTCATAACTTGTTAGAATAGCTCTCTATGCTTCACTTAAATTTTTATGAGCTATGGATTTGCTCTAGTGCTTCACTTATATCTTTTTGAGAATGGTGTGCTTTAATATTTTTGAAGAAATACTCTCTTGCTTCACTTAGATTTATTTGAGAGTTAGTAAAATTTTCAAGAAATTCTCTCATGCTTCACTTAAATTATTTTTAGAGAAAGAAAGAAAAAAATTATGCTCATGATCTTCACTTATATTATTTTGAGATTATCAAAAGGAACACATGAAAATTAGTCCCAAAGTGATAGATATCGAAGAAGGATATAATAAAAACTTTCATGAAGATCATTGGACAAAATAAACTTTATTCTTTGTAATAGCTTTGAGATATGATGCTGTGATATGTGAGTCATGTTAATGAGTAATTATGCTTTAGTAAGAATATTGGTGTTAAGGTTTGGGATTCCCTATGCAAGCACGAAAGTCAATAGTCATGCAATGAAATTACATCCTACTTGTGGTGCATTATTCGGTGTTAATTACAATTAATGCTCGCTTACGAGTTATTCGTTTCTTGCTTGGTCGCTTCCCAATCTTTTGCTAACCTTCATTTTGCACTAAGTATGATCACTAATTGTGCATCCAAAATCCTTTAACCCAGTTTTTTCACATGTGTCCACCATACCTACCTATATGCGGTATTCCTTTGCCGTTCTAAGCAAATTTGTATGTGCCATCTCTAATTTTCAAAATAAATTTCCCTTTTGTGTGCTTGTACCGCTCGCGTGGCGGTGAGGGGTGGCTAATATTGCCCATGCTAGATGTGTTATTCTCATGTTGAGTGTTTATTCACTTGTCATTGCCCGAGAGTAAGGCAAAGGTATTAGGGATGCCCAGTCCCGAAATGATTTTTTTTAGTTTATGTTGTTGAACAATAAATTCCTTGGAAAGTGTTGGTATGGAAGGCAACCGTGGATTCGGCTAGCCATGGAAAGTGAAAGTTTGGTGGAAAAAGGAATAAACTTTATTTTATGTTTGGGAACCGCCTATGATATATCTAGCATGGAAAGTGTTGGCAACTCTAAATCGTTTTCATTGGTGGGGAAAGTATGCCACCCAAAAAAATTTAACCCTCAATTCAAGCTTTGAGCTCGGGAACCTCTAAAAATCCTTACTCCCCTCTACGAAGGGCCTTTCTTTTACTTTATGCAATTTTTATTTTGAATTTGAGTCTCCATCTTCTCTTATAAAGCACCAACTAGGAAGCACTATGATCGTACTTGAGCATTGGGTGTAGTTAATATGCGAGTGTTTTTCATGAATGGATCAATGGTTGAGAATGATGGGCTAAGGATAACTTATTTTAGCATTGATATTTTGAAAGGCATGATTGCTTGTTAATATGCTTGAGTATTTGTCAAAACTAGACTATTGCTTTGAACCATATAAAAGTCCAAATGTCCATGCTATAAAGAAAAAGATATGATATGACATGTTAGGCAGCATTCCACATCAAAAATTCTGTTTTTATCATTTACCTACTCGAGGACGAGCATGAATTAAGCTTGGGGATGCTGATACGTCTCCAACGTATCTATAATTTCTGATTGTTCCATGCTGTTATATTATCATTCTTGGATGTTTTACAATCATTTTATATTATTTTTTGGTACTAACCTATTGACATAGTGCCAAGTGTCAGTTGTTGTTTTCTGCATGTTTTTTACATCGCGGTAAATCAATACCAAACGGAGTCCAAATGCAGCAAATTTTTTTGTGGATTTTTTTGGACTAGAAGACATCCAGTGGGCCAGAGAAGCACATGGGGGTGCTTTGAGGGGAGCACTAACAACCAGGGCGCGCCAGGAGGCCCAGGCGCGCCCTGGTGGGTTGTGCCCACCTCGGGTACCCCCTGGACCGCCTATTTCCTCTATAAATACCCCAATACTCCAGAAACCCTAGGGGAGTCGACGAAAATCAATTCCAACCATCGCAAGTTCCAGAACCACCAGATCCAATCTAGACACCATAATGGAGGGATTCACCGCTTCGATTGGTGCCTCTCTGATGATGCGTGAGTTGTTCCTTGTAGACCTACGGGTTCGTAGTTAGTAGCTATATGGCTTCCTCTCTCTCTCTCTCTCTCTCTCTCTCTCTCTCTCTCTCTCTCTCTCTCTCTCTCTCTCTCTCTTTTGATTATCAATACAATGGTCTCTTGGATATCCATTTGATGTAACTCTTTTGCTGTGTGTTTGTTGTGATCCTATGATATTTGAGTTTATGATCATGTCTATCTTTTTATATCCATGAAAGTTAATTGAGTCTCCATTGATCTCTTATATGCATGATTGCTTATAGGCTCGTATTTCTTCTTTGATATTTGGGTTTTGTTTGGCCAACTTCATCTATTTATCTTGCAATGTGATGAGGTGCTTTGTAGTGGGTTCGATCTTACGGTGCTTGATCCCAGTGATAGAAGGGGAACCGACACGTATGTATGGTCGCTACTAAGGATAAAACGATGGGGTCTATTTCTACATAAATAGATTTTGTCTACATCATGTCATCGTTCTTATTGCATTACTCCGTTTTTCCATGTACTTAATACACTAGATGCATGCTGGATAGCGGTCGATGTGTGGAGTAATAGTAGTAGATGCAGGCAGGAGTCGGTCTACTAATCTTGGACGTGATGCCTATTTAATTAGCATTGCCTGGATATCTTCATGATTATTTGAAGTTCTATCAATTGCCCAACAGTAATTGTTCACCCATCATTTGTTATTTTCTCGAGAGAAGCCACTAGTGAAGTCTACTAGCCCCATGTATCTTCTTTATTATATTTTCCTTTGCGATCTATTTTCCTTTGCTTTTATTTTCAGATCTATTAAACAAGAAACCCAAAAATACCTTGCTGCAATTTATCTTATTTGGCGTTCGATCTATCAATATTTACACGTTTATCACGTCTGTTACCCGAAAGGGGTTGACAACCCCTTTTACACGTCGGGTTGCAAGTATTTGTTATTTCTGTGCATGTGCCATTTACGTTGTGTTGCTTGGTTCTTCTACTGGTTCGATAACCTTGGTTTTATCAGATGTAGTTCTAGTAGACATCAGTGGTATCCACCTTAATGGGTCGCCGTTAAGCTATCGGGTTCCGGATTGGATATGATAACCCGTTAACAACCCTTACCAATGGGGATTTTCCACATGTAAAATAATCATTGGCCGGAGGAAAAATGTGCCGGCTCCTCGATGGGCCAGATGTCGTCCATACAATGGACGAGACGTTCCTATGATACGTCGACACGTGGCAGAGCCCAACAGAGGCCCATATAGGTTAAAAAGGCCGGCCGAGTTAATGACCCATTGTATTTACTCAAGTACTAGTGGGCTAGCCCACCAACATTGTGCTTAAACATGGCCTATTTATGGCCCAAAGCCAGATCTAGCCCTTTAATTGTTTACCGAGTATTTGGGCCCAATTACAGCCTAGTGTCATTTCGGCCTGTTAGAGGCCCGATGTAGACATGGGCCCATTTTAGCCCGGTGTGTCTTTCGGCCCGAGAATGGCCCGTGCTATCCATGGGACATATATTCGGCCCACAAACGGTCCGTGATCAAGGTGAAAACAGTTTAGCCCAACGTGACTTTGGGCCTGTTATAGGCATGTCGTATAATTCGGCCCAATGAAGCCTATACTAGGCTTTCAGCCTCTTAAAGGCCCAAGATATTAGTGGGCCCACTAAGACCCGAGATATGTTTCAGCCTGGTAATGGCACGTCATACATGGGGGCCAAGAATGGCCCGGTCTACATTTTAGCCTGATAAGTCCTAACGTGCATTGCGGCCTGCTAAAGGCTCATGGCATGTTCTGGACCTTAACAGCCCAACAGAATATTCAACCTATTAATGGCCCGAAGCTACATGGGCCCAACTAAGCTATGGGTCCACTAAAGGCCCAACTAAACATTTGGTCGAATGTAGGCATGTGTAAGTTGTGGGCCTGGCACAAAGTGTGAAGGGCCCTAATGGGCTTTCATGCCCAAGAAAGTTGCGGACCGGCCTAATTGTGGCCCGCTAAATTACAGGCCTATTAGAGGCGAAAGTTTTGGCCCGGTCGACTACATCATATTTTCACCGCTTTTTTCACATAGCAAATTATGGCATATACGGTAACTAGTAGCAATTAAGAATGAACCTACTCCATACAATAATGAAATTACGACATTGTAACTTAGAATAAACCTACACTATACAATATACGATTTATGGTATGTTACATCCACTAGGAATCGAAGTTCGCCACCAGTGATCATAAAGTGCAACAAAGAGAGAGATTACAAAAACTGGGCGCCATTACGCGTAACAAAATAATACTAAACCAAGACCACTTACAAGACAGTTCAAGAAAGGTTAGCCTTGTGCGGGTGCTGCTGCGCAAGCTGCTGAGAAAGGCTGTGAGACCAGCCTAGCATGTCGGTCATAGCTTCCGGGTGTAGCTATTTAGAATGAGGTTCTCATTGGTGTTCTCCGCGATATTCCTTAGAGATTGGACTTCAAGTCGAAGTTGAGTTGCAAAATGCCTTTCTGCTTGAACTTGAGACAGAAGAAGTCAAACTGATCTAGATATTGAATTCTATGAGCTTGTTTTACTACTAGTCTCAAGTAACTTGAACACTGCATCAAGACATGATTTTAGGGGTGTCTCGCTATCTTCAAGATGTTTTGCCTTCTTTGCTGCAACATATGTTGAATTTGTCTCATAGCCTTCAGCAGACTTGTGCATGCCATCAGGCATATCACCCTGAAACAAGCAGAAGAGATGAGAAGTTTTGCATGTATATAAATAAATATGGTAACTATGCTATCAAATCCATCCAATATTAAATTAGAAAATAAAGATATAGTTCAAAATGTCAATAGCATAATTTGGCATTGTTCATAGTGCAGGGTGAGGGAGTCCTGGATTATGGGGGTCCTCGGGCGTCCGGGTTATGTGACGTGGGCCGTACTGGACGGCCATGAAGATACAAGACATAAGACTTTCTCCTGAGTCCGGATGGGACACTCCTTGACGTAGAAGGCACGCTAAGCATGTAGATATGAAGATTACTTCCACTATAAACCGACTTTGTACAACCCTAGCCTCCTCCGGAGTCTATATAAACCGGAGGGTTTAGTCCTAGGAGCAATGATAATCATACAAGCTAGACATCTAGGGTTTAGTCATTATGATCTTGAGGTAGATCAACTCTTGTAACCCCTATACTCATCAAAGTGAATCTAGCATGAAGTAGGGTGTTACCTCCATCAAGAGGCCCCAAACCCGGGTAAACAAAGTGTCCCCTGCCTCCTGTTACCTTTGATCCTTAGACGCACAGTTCGGGACCCACTACTCGAGATCTGACGGTTTTGACACCGACATTGGTGCTTTCATTGAGAGTTCCACTATGCCGTTATTGAAAGGCTTGATGGCTCGCCTTGTCATTAATGACAGTATCACTTCTGAAGGAGCCCTAGTTTCAAGGCAAACACTCCGGCTTGGCGGCTTCACCATGGGTGCCCGTTCGGCCGTTAAGCCAAAAGCAAACCCTCGAGTCGCCGAAAACCCTCTTCTCGTATTAGCCCTGAATACTCTGACAAGATGGATCCGGTAGATTTATCGTCTTTGAACGAGCCGCTAGATCGCATCGCCGCCTTGGGGGTCTCAACTGACTATGATCGGATCAGGCTTAAACCCGACTACAGAGAGATTAAAACTCCATCGATCACCCATCAGGTAGCGGTTGTGGACGAGCAAGCTGACAATGACTCTTCTCCTATGTTGACAACAAGTTATGTTCGGATTTCCGAACTCGGAAAGCCGGATACCCATCCTCGGGAGGACACTCCCTGTCCCCCGGACACAAAATCGGACATCAAGTCTGAGAACCCACAGGACACTCCGGAACCTGGGCTAGTAAACCGGGAAATCCCTCAAACTCCGGATTCCACTGTGGGTCAGGATGTGAATTTAATGATCTTATCCGCATATCCTTTGAAAGCTGGTGAGTGGCTCCAGCAAGCCCGTCCCGAGCAGCTTGGATATATGCATCCGCCGAGCTGAAGGCATTGAATGCCTCTTCAGTAAAGCATGGATCGCGCATAACTGCTCTCCATCGTCGATGGTTAATTGCACTCTCCACTTCGGAGATGGTTACGGATACATTATCCGAATCATCGGAGAGAGGACAATCCGGCATTGCACCCATACCGGCTCTAGCTGTGGAGGCTGGGTCCAGGGTCGGATTGGCGGACGCATGTCCGGATGGGTCTCCGGATATAGTCCGGAGGATGCTCTTCCTGAATTATGGCACAACAAAAAACATCATAGTTTGATATGTTCGCCATAGGGCATATTGAAAACCTTACCTTTTCGATGAAGGTAGGGGCTGGGAAGTGTCGCCGTCTGCCTTTCTTTTTGAAGGCCCACCTTGTGTTGGCGTCCCCTTCCGAAGGGATGATCCCGATGTGACATGATGAGACGAGTGCTGTCCCTTTGAGGCACGCGACAGTGCAACGGGTGAGGCGCGATGAAGAAACTCTTCTGGAAGAGATGCTCCCTGTGTACTTACATGGGAAGAGGGGAGAAGACCGGGGTAATCGGCCACAATGGCCACTTATGTGCCATCGTAGCTCCCCTGCTAGAAGAACCCCTCCTTGAGCTCCACAAATATATACGGATCCTCTTTAAAGCTAGGATCTAGGTCCCGAATATGGTCCTCCAGCTCCGGTGCAGGACTGTGGATCCCCGTCATGGCCTTCCTCCATTCCTATTAAAAATGGCCTTGTTAAATCCAGTTGGGTGTTGTTCGGGAAGAGGATTGAGTAAGGTACTGGGCCAAAAGCTTACCCAGCTAGGAGGGTTGTACATGGAAACACCCTCTCGACACTTGAGGCGAGTGAATTCCTCTTTCTCTCCTTTATAAAGATCGGCCAACATGGCGGACCGGGCGGCAAAGTTGTCCGGACCCTTGCAACCGTAGTGGGATGCATCATCCTCCTCGTTATAATTCCACATGGGGAGTCCCCTGGATTGGAGTTGCTGAACACCCCGCGTTATGGAAATCGCCATAACCTCAATTATGGACAGTCCAGATTGGGTGAGGACTTTTATCTTGTCCATTAGCATCTTAACCTCTGCACTATCCGCCTCCTTGGGGCTTCGGGGACGCCAGTTGTGGCACTTCTTTAACAGAGCATTGGAAAACTCAGGAAGGCCTCCTCGGATGGGGTCCAAGAGAACGACGTCTTCAATATAAAACCACTCCGAGGGCCACTCTTCAGATGCCTTCTTTGGAGTACCAGACAGGTATCCTGTCCCAACTATGCGCCATACTTCGGCACCGCCCACCTAGAATATGGATCCCTTTTGGGAGCGAGAGATGAGACAGAAGAGTTTCTTCCATAGCTCGAAATGGGCCTCGCAGCCTAGGAACAGCTCATAGAGAGCGACGAAGCCCATGATATGCAAGATGGAGCCCGGCATGAGATTGTGCAGTTGGAGGCCAAAGTACTCCAGGAGACCTCGGAGGAAGGGATGGATTGGAAATCCAACGCCTCTTAAGAGAAAGGAGACAAAGCACACCCGCTCTACCTCTCATGGGTTCAGGAAATTATCCGCCAAGGCTTCACTAGTAAAGGAAGTTAATCCCGCCCGAACGGTGACAAGATCCTCCGGGGGAAGGTAGCCCTGCGCCTGGAGCTTGGTTAGTTGGGCCTGAGATACGGAGCAACTCCCCCAATCACCTTTGTGAGGGCCATGGGGGCAGGAGGACAAACTAGGGGCACTAGCCATTGTTGCGTGGTTTCTTGAGGCAAGCTCGAAGGATCTTTTTGGTATGGAATGACATCGGATATCCAATCTCCTTAAATAGACATCTTTCGTACATTGTCGAGGGGTTATCTGTAAAAGTGTTTGGACCCTTTGTATTCATTTGCCACATGTATGCTGAGGTGAAGGAAGCACAGAAATCGAAGGGTATGACATTTAATGTGAAGACCAAGCTGTTCGAAGAAATCTCCTTGCTAAGACCTAAGATGTAAGGGCCGAATATAGCCCTTAGGTGCAGGCACTTTGAAGTATTTGGAGGAGGAACCCGCCTTTCAATGCCGAAGACAATCTGCGCGCCGAACACATCATCATTGAAGCCTGGTTCGGGGGCTACTAAGGGAGTCCTGGATTATGGGGTCCTCGGGCATCCGGGCAATGTGACGTGGGCCGGACTGACAGGCGTGAAGATACAACACAGAAGACTTTCTCCCGTGTCCGGATGTGACTCCCCTTGACGTAGAAGGCAAGCAAAGCGTGCAGATATGAAGATTCCTTCCTCCGTAAACCAAGTTTGTACAACCCTAGACTCCTTCGGTGTCTATATAAACCAAAGGGTTTAGTCCATGGAGCAAACATAGCCATACATGCTAGACATCTAGGGTTTAGTCATTACGATCTCGAGGTAAATCAACTCTTGTAACCCCTATACTCATCAAAGTCAATCTAGCCTGAAGTAGGGTATTACCTCCATCAAGAGGGCCCAAACCTGGGTAAACAAAGTGTCCCCTGCCTCTTGTTACCTTTGATCCTTAGACGCACAGTTCGGGACCCCCTACCTGAGATCTGTCGGTTTTGACACCGACATGGGGAGTTTCACCACACTACTGGATTACCATATCGACAAAACAAGCATAGATGAAGGGCGAAAGACAATCATTGTATCTATTTTTGTTAATGTGCATGGCATGTTGTTCATATCATCAACCACATCAGTAAGATAAAACAGGAGATGACAAGATGCAAATGTGGGCTGCTTCAGCACACACTGGATTATAGATCCAGAAAACAAGCATACATATAGGGAGTATTATTGAGTAATGTGCATGGTATGAATAAGGAATTTGGTTTTACAAGTAAAACTTTGAACTTACGGTTCTTGCGAACATGCATTTTGATAGAAACCGCAAACTAAATAGCAGTTGACGATAGGGAGTATGAGCAAACTAAACATCAATTGAGGATAAAGGCTTTAGAAGGACTGACTTACATTAAGAGTTAACACCGGCTTTATAATGCCCTTCTTCATGCCAAGGAAGGATAACTCAAGAATTTCAGCACGGAATGTTCTTCATAAGCATTGCATGTACTCCACATTTTGTAGAGAGTAATTATAGATATGATAATACTGGAAGGGATAGAGGATAATGAAGATAAAATGCAGATTGATCCTATATAATGAACTACCAATCCCTATAAGTACAAGCATTACATGACAAAATGTACTGATAAGAGCAATGGGCTATACTTCTGCACTCGCATTGTCTGTGTATTCAACTTTTTGGGAAGATTAAATATAGATATGATATTTTTAGTAAATGGTGGGCGATGGATATAAGATGCAGAATGCTACACTGTCGGATTTAGGGCTCCGCAAAACCCAAGAAGTTCGAACACAGGGGCGTGAACAAAGATCTCTCCCACTCACGTCTACCTAGCGTCTCACTCTCGTCTCGGTAGAGGGATTCAAGCAAACAACAGATAGAACACACAAGAGTTTACCCAGGGTGCGGGCCACCGCGTGGTGTAAACCCTACTTCCTGCTTTGGTGGATTAGCCTCGGGAGGGCTAGAATATGAGCTAGTATAGTGGTTCCTGAGCTAGGGAGGTGAGCTCAGGAGGGTTAGGAGGCAAGTGTTCTTGCTCCTTGCGTGGTGGCAGAGTATATGGATCTGCTCTACTTGGCTAGACTTGGTTGGACTTGTCTTCCCTTGTTCGACCTGTCTTCTCCCTATCCATAGTGGGGGTTCGAGCTACTTATATAGGTGGCCACGGTCCTCTTCCCCCGAAATGTTTAGGCGGGAAGGGATCCCACAATGGCCATTTTTGAGCAGGAACACAAGGACGTTCCTATCCTGACAAAAGCGGTCTTCACCTGCAAATGGATCAGGCGGTGACACGGTGGTGGGCTCAATGGTGACATCCTCCTTGTCGTCCTTGCGGTCTTCGGTCTTGTTGCACCAAAGGGGAAACCTTTGCCCCACTCCTTGGAAACCCGCGGCTGCGCTGTCCCCTTTGCACCAAAATGGCAACTGTGCCGCTGGCGGATGCTGGCACCCGCTGGCGCGGTGCGTCACTGCTAACATCACTACCTCCTCCTGAGGCAGGCCTGGCCTTGGATTCTCCGCCCCTCCGGAGCACCCTGCCGAGGCCGCTCCTGAGGGGGTCTTGACGTCGTTCTCCTCGCGAGGGTCTTGGACTGCTGGTCGATCAGCTGGGCCATAGCAGGCCATAGTAGGAGCGCGTTGCGGCCCGCAGAAAGGCAAGTCTGGGTACCCTGGTTCCCAGGACACCGACAGTAGCCCCCGGGCCCAAGGCGCGCGCGGAGTTGGCTTCAAGGAGAAGCCTTAGTCGAGGACGAAGCGCCGCGGGCCCCAAAAAGGCGGCGGGCCAGGCTGGTGCGTGACGGTTGGATGGGACGTGGGCGACTCCGCTTCCCACGTAGTCTTGGCAATCGTGCGACTTGACAACTCCTTGGCGCGGGCGGCGGGGCCATTATGGTTGTCCACGAGTGGCCGCCGGTTGATCTTCTTGGCCTATAAACAGGGGGTGAGGCACCACGCCTCTCACTCGACTGTCACAGGCCGTTCCCTGCTGCTTCCATTACTCCAAGGGCTTCCAGGGCGCCGATTCGCAGGTTCTCGGCCGTGGAGAAGGGGAAGAGCCCGATGGTAGAGCCTGAGCGGCTCCCCCCGAAGAAGAGGCGCCATAGTTCTCCGAATGCGTCTCTAAGGCCGCCGGACGCCCGCACATGGTGCACGCGGGCGCTGCCAGGATTCCCACTTCCCTTGTATGCTCCAGCGGCAGGCAGACGGAGCGGGGGCGGCGACAGGAGTGGCGCCATCAGTCGCCTGGAGAGACGGGCGCCTCCTCGCACCCTGCTGCCGTCC
Source organism: Secale cereale (assembly GCA_902687465.1). Classification (NCBI taxonomy): domain Eukaryota; kingdom Viridiplantae; phylum Streptophyta; class Magnoliopsida; order Poales; family Poaceae; genus Secale; species Secale cereale. Next base: position 821,226,838 of record LR738711.1, on the reverse strand, counting down.
CATTCTTAGGATGATGCCCGCGAATTCATCGTGTGGGCGGGGGCCCCTCCGCATTCATGGATCCTCCTTCCCCCGTTCCTAAGGGAGGTGCTCCCGGCTCGCGGCTGGTTGACGATGGAGCTGAGGCACGAGGGGTGTCGCCTTCCTCCTTCGCATGCCAACGTGGAGGTGATCTCTTCTAGCCAGGTCTTCATGACCTGGGGTTGGGGTGTGGTGCGCCGCGCCAGCGCCCCCGCTGGGAGGCACATTCTTTATTTCGTGTTGGATATGGCGGGCACGATGACCTTCAAAGTCTTCGGGGCGGACGGCCGCCGGCTGCCGTGTGGCGCGGGGAATGGGCTCACCGGTGACCATTCCCCATGCCGTCAGGGCAGCGAGGCGCTCGCCATTGGCTGCGCCTCCGACTCTCCTGGTAGCAGTTACGCTACCCCTGAGACGGCCTCGAGCTCCGATGAGAGCTACGAGCCGCGAAGCCACCGCCCCTATCGCCGGAGGGAAACGGTGTCCTCCCGGCGTCGTCGTTGCTGAAGGAGTTCAAGCCGCGTTCCTCAAGAGTGACCTCCTTAGCTTAGTTCCTGCGGGACATCATGGAGGGCTCCATGAGGGCATGTAAATTCTTGTAACACTTTTGTTATTGCCTGGCGTAATGAGGTTATGTCTTGCATGAGACCCTTGTTAGAGCATAAATTTCCCTTCCTTTGTTCCCGCGGTAGTTTAGGGCCCTGCGCCTGCGAGACCCAGTCCTGGGACAAGCCTCAGCCTGTGCTGGTATGCCAGATCATGATGTCGTGGTCAAGGCCAGGAGGTGAGGGATCTAGGGTCTGGTAGGAGCCCCCGAGGCGCGGTGCTCAGGAGGTCCCTCCTGGCGTGCAGGCAACCGCCCACCGGTCCATCAGGAAGGGTTTTCATGCCCCAGCAGATTCGCGATTAAAGTGGGTGGAGGCGTTTAAAACTTATCTTAGCAATCCTGGTGGTCAGGTGGTGGCTATACTTGATTTTCCATTACCCTTCCCTTGAGACGAGGCTCTGTGTCCAGATGCCTTCACGGCGAGGTGTCGATGGTTGCTCCTGAGGCCCTGGGGGCAAGGGTCGCGGAGCAGGTGGAGGCGTTCCTCCAGGCCACTGCTACCGCAGCCGAGGAGGTGGAGACCGGTGATGATGCACTTAGTGATGCCTGATCTGTTCCTGTTCAGAGAGAGAAGTGTGAGTGCCTCGGGGAGGCGTAAGAACTTTGTTTGAATTTGAAGAACTTGGTATTATTGTAATAGCTAGATGATTTCCATGCTTGCTTCCCTTCATGTTTGCTTGGGTGCTCTGCGTCGGCAGGGCCCAACCCCGCTCATACCTCGATCGCCATTGAGCCCTCCGGATGACCGGGGTTACCGTAGTAACTAGACTCAAGGGATGAGGGGCTACCTGGCTAGTGAGGCCCTTGGGTCGTGATGCCCAAGGGTCCTCCTTGACATTCAAGCAATCCCGTTTGCGTTCTGCGTTGGCAGGGCCCAACCCCGCGCATACCTCGATCGCCATTGAGCCCTCCGGATGACCGGGGTTATCGTCATAACTAGACTCAAGGGATGAGGGGCTACGTGGCCAGTTAGGCCCTTGGGTCGCGATGCCCAAGGGTCCCCCTTGACATTCAAACGGCTCTCATGAAGGAGAACGAGCACCATATCTTGCCCACGAGCCTTCGCCTGGGATTGGGGCACGAGAAGGCCAGGTGTCTGGGCACCTTGTAGGGTGGCGTCTGCCAGGCGTGACCTGAGCATAGCCCCCGTGCCTAGCCCCTCTCGTGACACCCATCCAAGGAGAAGTTGTGAGCGTCCTGAGCTAAAAAGCTCCCTGAGATTGGTGCGACCGCTGGAGGCCACCCTCAGTTGTTTATAACTAGCGTGGAGCATAGAGCTACCACACTTGCGTGGAGTGTGGGCATAACCGTGCCTCGGTCGTAGCGGCCAGCACGGAGCTTGGTGCTTCCACTAGTTCGTGGGCATAAGCACTCCTCGGTTGGATCTGCCAGCGCGGAGCTTGGTACTTCCACGGGACCGTGGGAGGGAGCCTCCCACCGGGAGAGACTCCGGGGCGTGTACAGCCCCGTCCTGACACGTGGCTTGCACGGTAGGACAGACAAGGTGTATATGGGCCCTCCTCAGGACGAGATGAACGACTCTGAGGAAGTTCTCGTGAGCTTAAGCATCACTCATGAGACCCTACCCTGAGGCTGGTTGCGCCTGAGTCTTCTTCTGCAAAATGTGAAAAGAGAGATGTTGTGTCGACCTGCGCCGAGTGCATCTCTAGAGGGTATCACAAGAGAAGGCCGCAGCACCAGCGACCCCAGGAGGTGACGTCACGGGAATGGCTCGCGAGACAGAGCTCAACCACTGGATTTGTCGATGCTGCAGGGACGGACCCGAGCATAGACGTCGTGCCCAGTCTTCTCATGCAACGATCCAAAAGAAAAACAACCGGCGCGCGGTTCCCGCGTGAGCGAGGCACCTGCCACGGGCCCCTACTTACCCATCCACGATTAGCCCATGCGAGAACAAGGCACCAAGGACCATGGGAGGTGACGTCACGGGAATGGCTCGAGAGACAGAGCTCAGCCCTTGGGTTTAGCGACGCTGCAGGGACGGACCCGAGCACAGACGCCGTGCCAGTCCCTAATCCTGGGGCGGTCTCGAGTGGGCTCACAAGGGCTCATGACCTTAGTGGCGGTGAGGACGCCAAGCATGTAGATAATGCGAATGGAAAGAAATAACTAGCTTTGATCATGCAAAAAGGGAGACAGCTGCGGGGGACATCCCCCAGCAGTCCGAGGATGACGCAGCCCGAGACGCGCCCTCGATTGGATACCTGAAGTGTCACCTGATACTTGTAAAGAAGAATTGAGGTAGCTGAAGACGCGAGCCATGCGGGTCCCTCCTGAGGATCGTCAGGCTCCTGAGGCCCACGGGCTCTGAAGGCTCTCAGTGGTCGCGTGGGTCCGGTTCTCGCTCCGTCTGGACAGCCTGCCACTGAGCCTCCCGAGCCCCCAAGGTCTGCTGCACGAGATGCTAGAACGTGGCAGCTTCGTTGCGGAAGCCGAAGAGTGTGCGGACGTAGCTACAAGGGAGGGCCCTCCTTCGGCCGACCGCCGTCGGCCAGAAGGGCTCCTGAGAGGCGGCTCGGTTGAGACCCGCGATGTCGACGCAGACGCGGAAGCGGTTGCTCGGGCTGCGAGCAAGCGAACTTGGCGTGGTGCGGTTATGCCCACCGCGGATGAGTCTTGCATACTAAAGTTCCTCGGTAACTTAGTTGATGAAGTCATGAGCACCCAGCGCTGAACGGTTCACGCCGGGCTCACAAAAACACGCGTCAAGACACGCTTGCAGGTGGTGCCCGAACACCTCCCTCGAGACGCCGGTCAGTCCGGAGACACTCCAGAGGAGAGCCCCCGAGCCGAGGACGAGAGGGGCGTCTGGTGCGCCCCCCTATGCGAGGTTGGAGGGCGCCTCGTCGGCAGGCGCGAGTCCTGAGGCCAGGCCGTCAGGAGCCCCAGCGTCCTGAGGTCCGTTGACGGGTTGGTTCTTCTTCTTCTTGGGGGCGCTCTGCATGGCAAGTAGGACTGTACCAAAAGCTCGAAACTCGCGAGCTTAATGAGCGCTCGATAGTTTGGCTCGTTAAGCTCGTGGCTCGCTTCTTAATGAACAGAGCCAATCATTGATTTCAGCACGTTAAGCTTAATGAGCTTAACGAACGAGCTAACGAGTTTCAGGAGCAGCTCGTTAAGCTCGTTAGTAACAACATAACACATATTTTCATCTTACCTCACAAAATTTTCGTAGCACATCGTCCCATTCACTCAATCTAATACACATAGGAGGAAACAAAATAGTGCATTTTATTTTGTAGTCACCATCTTCCTTTTTAAAAACCAAATCTACATGCTTATCGTGTGGACCGTAACACATCAAAATCTGTTAATGAGCCTAGCGAGCGCTCGCGAGCTTAACGTGCTTTAAATGAACCGAGCCGAGCAGGGTTTTCTGCTCGTTAATCTTAACGAGCTTAACGAGCCAAGCCTTAACGAGCACGAGCTTAACGAGCCGAGTAGCTCGTTAATCCACCCCTAAGGGCAAGGACGCCTCCATCCTCATCGGAGCATTCGACCGCCACGGTCTGGTAGGAGCGCTCCAGGGAACGCACTGCTTCCTTCTCGTCGGAGGCGATCGTGATGAGTCTGCCGCTCCCACGCATCTTGAGGACGTTGCTGATGGTCGGGGTGCAGAGCATCGGAAGGGCGCCTGGGGCCGCAGTGCACTTGAGCTGGTCCTTGGGGTCGGAGGCAATGACTTGCTTGGTCCACCTGAGGTTCGCGTGGCATCAGGCCTGGGAAGCTCCGCGTTTACCTCATGGGCAAACTGCTTGAAGATCCGATGGGAAGCTGGGGCATGGGCTCCTCCCAAGATGCATGCAACTTCACGCGGCTCGTGGAAGCCCCATGCCCCATCTCCCTGGCGGTCGTCGTCGTTCCTTCTTGGCGGTGGTGGCAGCGGAGGCAGGCCTCCATTGCCCTGAGGGCGACCCTCATGAGGCTGGCCGCGCCAGGGGGCGTCACGAGGCTGCTCCTGCCAGTGGTCCTCACGAGGCAGCTCGCGCCACCCTTGGCGTGAGTTCCTGCCGTCCCAACGCCCTCCTCCTCGGCCTCCTCCAAGGCCGTAGCCGCGGTTGTCGCGCTTAGGGCGCTGCCCGACGCGCCCATCGCGCATCGCCCTGAGCTCCTGGCAGTCGTTGGTGTTGTGGCTGTGGATGTTGTGGCAGACGCAATATGGTCAGTTGTCTCTAGGGAAGTCATCGTCGCCGCAGCCATGCTTCACTTCTGGCTCCGTAGCCAGCATGGCGGGTCCCTCACGCTTTGATTCTTTGGCCTTCGTCTTCTTGTTGTCCGCCTCCGCCTCAGGCAGCTCCTAGAGGGAGAGGCGTCCTTCCTCCGCCCTGGCGCACTTCGCCGCGAGCTTGAACATCTCGAGGGCTGTGCACAGGTCCTCGTGAATGGCGAGCTCCTCCCTCATCCTGACATCGCGGACGCCGTCGGAGAACGCCGAGATGATGGCCTCGTCCGAGACCCTAGGGATCCGGAGGCGCATGGTGTGTAAGCGTTGGGTGTACTTTTGCAGGGTCTCTCCGGGCTGCTGCCTCACACGACGCAGATCAGCAGCTGTCGGGGCTCGGTCACGGGTGCCTTGGAAGTTGGCGAAAAAACCCTCGTGAAGCTCTTCCCAGGAGGAGATGGATCCCATGGGGAGGTTCGTGAACCAGGAGCGCGCGCCGTCTTTCAGAGCCATGGGGAACTAGTTCGCCATGACCTGCTCGGTGCCGTTGAACGCCTCGATGCTCAGCTCGTAGAGTTGGAGGAACTCCGTGGAGTCGGTGGTGATGTCGTAGCGCGGAGGCAGGTCCGACTTGAACTTGCCGGGCCAGACGAGGCGCCGTAGTTCAGGAGCTAGGGCGCGACACCCCGCCACGCTCATGATCCCAGGCGCCCCCTATGCCTGTGGTCCTGGTTCTTGGAGTGCTGGCGCCACCACCTCCTGTGGTGCGCGGTCTTGGCGCTGCGGGCCAGGGGGGCCATCAGCCCCTGCGTGGGGATGCGGAATCACCTGGATGCTCTCCTCGTCGCGTGCATGGGCTCTGCGGGGTTGCTCACGTCGAGGGGCCTCGCGCCGGACCTCCTGGCCGGTGTGGTGGAGTGGAGGCGGGGCCGAGACCTCGTGGCCTTCGTTCCCCGTCGGGGTGACGGAGGACGTGAGGAGTGTGTTGGTGTAGGTGCCTCTCCAGCGGCATTGACGAGCTCGGTGATGCGGTGGAGCCACTCGTCGTAGAGGTCATCTGCCGGGCGGTAGCGCAAGAGCTCCCGCGCCATCAGCAGCGCTGGCTGCTGGTAGACCGGCCCGCAGCGGACCAGCAAGGACGACGCCGCGGCCGGCGAGGTTGAAGGCGTCGCCGTGCAGCCATCTCGCCGCACGGACGATGGCAGCGATGAGTCCTGCTGCTCGTGGACGGCCGGGTCGGTGGCGGCGTTGGCGACCGGCGAGTTGGGGCGGAGCGGTGCACCCTTGCCCAAGGGCGTTGTTTGAGTGACGTTCGCGGTGTGGCGGGCGGCACGAGCTCGACGTGTGTCCACCATGGCTGGGGTGCGGAGTCGGCAACGAGAACGCGACGAGGTCGTTGGAGATGTGAGATTTCGACACGCCCGCTACCTAGAGCGCCAAATGTCGGATTTAGGGCTCCGCGAAACCCAAGAAGTTCGAACACAGGGGCGTGAACGAAGATCTCTCCCACTCATGTCTACCTAGCGTCTCGCTCTTGTCTTGGCAGAGGGATTCAAGCAAACAACAGATAGAACACGCAAGAGCTTACCCAGGTTCGGGCCACCGCGTGGTGTAAGACCCTACTTCCTGCTTTGGTGGATTAGCCTCGGGAGGGTTGGAATATGAGCTAGTACAGTGGTTCTTGAGCTCGGGAGGTGAGCTCAGGAGGGCTAGGAGGCAAGTGTTCTTGCTCCTTGCGTGGTGGGAGAGTATATGGATCTGCTCTACTTGGCTAGACTTGGTTCGACTTGTCTTCCCTTGTTTGACATGTCTTCTCCCTGTCCATAGTGGGGGTTCTAGCTACTTATATAGGCGGCCACGCTCCTCTTCCCCCGAAATGTTTAGGCGGGAAGGGATCCCACAATGGCCATTTTTGAGCGGGAACACAAGGACGTTCCTATCCTGACAAAAGAGGTCTTTGCCTGCAAAAGGATCAGGCGGTGACACGGTGGTGGGCTCGACGGTGACATCCTCCTTGTCGTCCTTGCGGTCTTCGGTCTTGTTGCACCAAAGGGGAAACCTTTGCCCCGCTCCTTGGAACCCGCGACTGCGCTTTCCCCTTTGCACCGAAATGGCAACGGTGCCGCTGGCGGATGCTGGCAACCGCTGGCGCGGTGCATCACTGCTGACATCACTGCCTCCTCCTAAGGTAGGCTTGGCCTTGGATTCTCCGCCCCTTCGGAGCACCTTGCCGAGGCCGCTTCTGAGGGGGTCTTGACGTCGTTCTCCTCGCGAGGCTTAGCCCCCTCGCGAGGGTGTTGGACAGCTAGTCGATCAGCTGGGCCGTACCAGGCCGTAGTAGGAGCGTGTCGCTGCCCGCAGACACGCAAGTCTGGGTACCCTGGTTCCCAGGACGCCGACATACACGATGAACCAATCCCTCCTTCCCATAATATAAGAGTGTTTTGTACACCGGTGTAGTATACAAAATGCTCCTATATTATGGGAAGGAGGGAGTAGTTGTTAATGTAAGTATAGTGATAGAAGACGTCCCGTCCTTACAAGAGGATTGCAGAGCTAAACCTCTTCAAAAGCATTGGGTTGATTCTAAATTTATGTAAGAGTCGATACAAATCTTATAAATACCACCAAATGGAGGATAATGAGTCTAACATGTGCAGTGATGCTACATAATCAACCACCTATGAAAGTAAGTATGGTCATACAGGGAAAGAGGTACTCACAAGAGCAACGTAGTGGGCTGTATAGTTGCGATATTCTGTGGTCCCTTGAGAATGAATGTTCTTCTCCAAACAGTTTTTTACAAGTGAGATGGTAAGGCACATGCAGAAATGTAGTTCAAATTATGATGTGATATCATAGACAGTACCTTACACTTTAGAAGAGACCAATGTGTAACAAGATTATTCCAGTCACTGTCTAATAAATGTAGCACCAGAGACTTTACAGAAATTTTATTTAGAAGCTTGCCATCGAAGTGTGCTTCCCTCGGGTAGGAACGATAGTTCACTAACGAGTGCTTGAAAAGCCCAACCAACCCCTGCTCATCTTGACTATCTAGTTTGGTCTTCATATATTTAAAAGAATGAAATCTTGTGACTTCTGTCAGCAGAAAAATATGCAGTAATTACCATGAATAAGATTAGTATATGACTTACGCATAAGTTGTGGAGGAAGATTGGAAATTGTTCTGTGTCTGTGGTATAATCTTTCCATGAAGGAAAGATACACACAAATTTCCTGACAACAATATAAGCTTGGTCTTCTAAACTGGGAAGAAGTGGAACAGGGGTCCTATTTGCTGTAATTGGGGCTCTCTCTCGTTTGAAAAGGGATTTGGCAACTGGATTTGGTGTACTCTTTGCTGGAATGGGGTTTTTGCATCATAGAGTTGGTGCTATGTTAACTAGCATCATCATACTGTTTGCTGCAGTTGGGGTCTGCTAAGTTGGGGCATCAGAGATGGCTAGTGTAGCAGGGCTAGAGTCTGCTAGTGTTGTGGCCGTGTTTTTCTAGGTCTCGTGATATTGCAACTACACCTATTTGGCAACTAGATTTATCAGGTGGCACTACCTTTTCCAAATACTTTGTTCGTGCTCCTCAGCGATCGGCAATTGCCCTCTTCCTTTCGAATGTTTGATACACAAGAACATCATTTGAATGGATAAAACTGGTATGATGACAGATGGAATATGTATTGAAAATGGATAAGAGGGTGTATTCACATACACGATGTGTAAACTAAGCTAATGGCAGTGCAACAAAGTAGGAGCAATGCAAAGCATCAGTTGCAAGATATGTGCGACCAATATAACCTTGGAAAGTTAGAGCAAGCAACTTGATGGGTGAATAAGATAGGGCATCTGCCTCTGACTCCTCCACTAGGGAGCTACAATGACTTAGGCCTCCCTCTAGCTCAGAATCATTGTTGGGATCATATTCTGAGCACGAATCTGTAGATGGAGAGTGTTTGCATTGCATTGCATCCAGACTTGATTTCAGTCCCTTAATGCCAAGTTTGATAGCCATGGCATTGTTCTGCTTTATTCTTTTCATGCGCGCAAGCTCATAATCATTATGATGCTTTTCAGTATCTGAGGTTCATCAAAACATAAAAAGTAGTCAGATTATTATGGAATGCATTGCGGATTACACTCGAAGAGTGTCTCTCTACAAACACCTGCGTATACAAAGTTCATCCCCACACCGTGCTGACCAGACCACACATAGAAATACAAACCTCTTATGTCTCTATAACAGGATGACACATATTTCAAAACTAAAGTAGGAACATTAGAATCATATCAAGTTCGTATTTGAACAAATAAACTAAGAAATTATTAGTGGCATAATGTTTAGCTTCAAGAGTGGAGTGCTGGTAGTGCGAGACAAAGCGAGTTGGCAGATTGTATTCCATGTTAAAGATCATAGTCTATGTAAAAGGTGGATATGGCACTTTCTTTCTATACAATGCAGTGTTAGTTGCCCACACATGATGGAAGAGATCACACAGAGAAATACTATTCATTCATGTCTACGGTTCTAGTATTTTCAAACAGGGTGGTCCACCCTAAAAGAATATTGACAACAAATATGACAAGGCAAGCATAGAGGTAGTGAATCAATCATTACTTGTGCGCTTACTAGGACAAGTATGCAGAATTGTAACTGCAGTAAGAGACCGTCCAAAATCTGAATCAAGAAGTTAGTCTAGCACTTATTGTTTGCAACTAATTGACGTGAATAATTGGATATCGTATCGAATGATTATAAAAGACAAGTAAAATTGTCAACAAACCTGGCAGGTTGTAGTAATATGGGTCAATGTCACTATGACAAAAAATCCAACATGACTAGTGTCTGTTCCTAGGGCCAGAATTTTGAAACGCCGTGAACTTTACAGATAATAAAGAATACTGAAATATCTGAACCATTAAGTGTAGGTAGCACTCAGTACACAACAAACCCTAATGACAGTCCTGCCTAATGAGTAATGCATCAATTAGAAAATGGGTGATGGGGAGTGGCTGCTGAGTGTTGAGGACGTGTCTCAGGATAAATCGGGTTGGCTTAGTGGGGGCTTCACGTCTGAGCCCTAAACGGACTTGGAAGGTAGGCACGGCGGCGTGCCCAGGCAGCGATGACGCTGTTGGGCGAGCGGCTCGTGACCTCCTATTAGCCCGGTGTCTCCTCCTAGAGTCATGTCATCCGGAGAGGGCAAGTCGCCGGTGAGGCATGCGGTTGGGGGCGAGTAGAGATCAGAAGTGCAACAGAACAGAGGGGAATCGGGGTCTGGGCCGACCCAAAATCCCAGGGTGGGTCGCGGCCCACCGTGGGCACCCTGTAGATCCACACCCCAGCATCGTACATGCATTGTCGAAACTAAATTAGGAACATTTAGCTAACTAATTAAACGACTCTATTTAAATAATATCAAATTCGTATTTGAACAACTAAGCTTGTTTAGCTTGATGGGTAGAGTTGTGTTATTATGACACGAAGCATGTAGGTTGATTGTATAGTGATCATAAAATGAGGAAAACCCTAAGCATGATCAATTAGACCCTATTATGACTGTGCCTTGGCAGATTTGAAGCTGCAAACTGCAGAAATGCTACTTAGCAACCATTGTTTGCTTCAAACTAAGAACTAAATTCTAAGCGCTGAAAAGATAGTATAGTAACCAAGTTGCGATCTATTTTTTGGTTGAGCTAAAAAGTTGAGCATACACTACAGAAAAAACACTTCCGTGATAATACGTGTTTGTCACAGTAGATCATGTTTTCTGTCATGCATGTACATCCATGACGATTTTATGATAGAATCAAGATAGTCATACTTGTGCTGTCGTAGAGGTGTTCCATGACAATACCAAAATTATCATCACAGAAGTGTCCACTTCCATGATGAAAAAATAGTGCGTCATGGAAGTGCTTTTGTCAAGGGTAATCAACACGTGGCATCCACCGTAACGACATGCCGTTAACCCTACTGGGTCCAGTTTTGGATCCGATAACCTGTTAACAGCCAGGACCAATGGGGATTTTCCATGTGTAAAATTCTCATTGGCCGAAGGGACCACGTGTCAGCTACACGTTGGCATAGATGTCACTCATCCAAGGGGCGAGATGCGCCTATGATATGTTGGCACATGGACCGGCCCAAAAGTGGCCCATAAAGATTAAATGGGCCGGCCCAGCTAAATGCCCACAAGATTTTGGAGACCATAATGGGCTGGCCCGGCTAAAGGCCCACAAGATTTAGAAAACCATAACGGGCCGTCCCAGCTAAAGGCCCACAAGATTTTGAAGACACTAGTGGGCCGGACCATTAAGAGGCTGCCATGTTTTGGGCCAAATGTTGGTCCATATTTGATCCGGTCGATTAACAACATGCCACGTTCAGGGCCTAATAAGGGTCCATAAGAGATCCAGCCCGATAATAACCTTCCACGTTATGGGCCATGTTAGGGCCCAATCAGATCCGGCCGTTTAAGGGCCTTTCAATCTTTGGGCTAAATTATGGCCCATATTAGATTCGGCCCATCAACTGGACGCTGTGCTTTTAGGCCCCTTGAGGCCCAGTTAGGATTTATGTTTGCTAAAGGCTAACTTAATAGTACGGTCTGATATTAGTTTCGGCCTGTTAAAGGCCCATTTAACATTTCGGCCCTATATTTATATCGGCCTTCTAAAAGCCCGTCATATAGTTGGGCCTAATTATGGCCCGCTTTGCATCCGGCCTGCTCGCAGTCGATAATCTGATTGGGCCAAACAAGGACCGAGAGAATTTTGGCCTGCTAACGACCTGTGATGTGATTGGCACAATCATGGGCCGTGGTCAATTTCGTCCTTCTATTGGCCCGTGAGATATTCGGTGCGTTTCAGGCCCAATCGACGTTTCAGCCTACTAAAAGCCCATTGAATTTTCTGGCCAAAATAGGGTCGGTGGTTTACTCAGCCTCTTAAAGGCCCCCAACTACTAGTGGGCCAGTTTACGTTTAGGCTTGTTAAAGGACCGAGATGACTAGGCCCACGATGCAGCCCATCATGCCGGACAAATTATGTACCGCAATTTTACATTTTGGCCCGTTTACTTTACAACGCAGACAGGATATATATACAGTAAAATAACTGTAGTATCATAATAAGAAAAAACCTAGACTATGCAATAAAGAAATTACGGCATATTACTGCTACCTCTTGAGCTTGCGTTGTATTCCCTCAAAGAGGAAAGGGAGATGCAGCACAGTTGCGTAAGTATTTCCCTCGGTTTTTTAGAACCAAGGTATCAATCCAGTAGGAGACCACGCGCGAGTCCCTCGCACCTGCACAAACAAATAAGAACTTCGCAACCAACACGATAAGCGGTTGTCAATCCCTTTACGGTCACTTACGAGAGTGAGATCTGATAGAGATGATAATTATATTTTTGGTATTTTTTGTTTATTAAAACGGAAAATAAAAGCAAGAAAAGTAAAGTAGATGTAGATTGATATGTTGAGAATAGACCCGGGGCCCATAGTTTTCTCTAGTGGCTTCTCTCATGATAGCGATATTATAGGGCGGGTAAACAAATTACTGTCGAGCAATTGATAGAAAAGCGGATAATTATGAGACTATCTAGGCATGATCATTGTATATAGGCATCACGTCCGAGACAAGTAGACCGAAACGATTCTGCATCTACTACTATTACTCCACACATCGACCGCTATCCAGCATGCATCTAGTGTATTGAGTTCATACGAACAGAGTAACGCCTTAAGAAACATGACATGATGTAGAGGGATAAACTCAAGCAATATGATGAAAACCCCATCTTTATATCCTTGATGGCAACAATACAATATGTGCCTTGCTGCCCCTACTGTCACAGGGAAAGGACACCGCAAGATTGAACCCAAAGCCAAGCACTTCTCCCATTGCAAGAACTATAGATCTAGTAGGCCAAACCAAACCAATAATTCGAAGAGACTTGCAAGGATATTATGCGCACACATAAAAAGTTCAGAGAAGAACCAAATATCTTTCATAGATAACCTTGATCATAACCTCACAAATCATCGGATCTCGACAAACACACCGCAAAAAGAGATTACATCGAAGAGATCTACTCGAAGACCGAGGAGAACTTTGTATTGAGATCCAGAGAGAGAGAAGAAGCCATCTAGATACTAGCTATGGACCCGAAGGTCTGTGTTAAACTACTCACAACTCATGGTGAGGGCGATGATGATGATGATGAAGGCCTCCATGATGGATCCCCCTCCCAGAACAGGCTCCAAGATGGGATCTCCACGGGAATAGAAGCTACGGCGATGGAATTAGGGTTTTCTCTCTGCGTATGGAGTTTCTGGGATACGTAGGTATATATAGGAAGGGGAGATGCAGCACAGTAGCGTAAGTATTTCCCTCAGTTTTTGAGAACCAAGGTATCAATCCAGTAGGAGACCATGCCCCAGTCCCTCGCACCTGCACAAACAAATAAGAACTTAGCAACCAACACGATAAGGGGTTGTCAATCCCTTTATGGTCACTTACGAGAGTGAGATCTGATAGAGATGATAATTATATTTTTGGTATTTTTGGTTTAATAAAACAGAAAATAAAAGCAAGAAAAGTAAAGTAGATGTAGATTGATATGTTGAGAATAGACGTGGGGGCCATAGTTTTCTCTAGTGGCTTCTCTCATAAAAGCAAGCTGACTAGTAGTGATACTCTCTCGAACAGGTAGGAAGTGAGCCACTTTGGAGAGACGATCAATGACTACGAAGATAGCATTATTCCCTCTCTTGGTCCTGGGAAAGCCGGTGATGAAGTCCATACCAACTTTATCCCATTTCCACTCAGGAATAGCTAGAGGCTGAAGGGTGCCAGCAGGTCTTTGATGTTCTGCCTTAACGCGAGGACAAACGTCACATTTAGCAATGAATTCAGCAATTTCTCTCTTCATCCTAGTCCACCAGAACCTCTGGCGTAGGTCCTGATACATCTTAGTACTACCGGGATGAATCGTGAGAGGAGATTCATGAGCCTCTTTAAGGATCAATTGTCGCAGATGTTGATTCTTGGGAACCACCAGGCGATTCTCGAAGAAAACAACACCTCGATCATCCATAGAGAAACATCCACCAACTCCCCTTTTAATGTTTCTTTTGATGCGGACAACACCCCTATCAAACTTCTGGTCAGAAATGATCTGATCCACAAGGGTAGGTTTCGCCACCAAGGTAGAAAGGAATCCGCGAGGAGCAATGTGAAGGTTAAGCTTACATAGTTCCTCATGGAGAAGTGGTTGGCCCTGCTGCAACATGAGATTGTTGCAATAGGTATTGCGACTTAGCGCATCAGCCATGACATTTCCCTTGCCTGGGGTGTAGGTAATTCCTAAGTCGTAATCTGAGATCAACTCCAACCAACGTCTTTGCCTAAGGTTCAAATCTGGTTGGGTGAAGATATACTTGAGACTCTGGTGGTCGGTGTAGATCTCGCAACGATTACCAAGGAGGTAATGCCGCCAGGTCTTAAGTGCATAGACTACAGCTGCAAGCTCTAGATCATGTGTAGGATAATTCTCCTCATGTGGATGCAACTGTCGAGATGCATAGGCAATCACACGACGATCCTGCATAAGAATGCAACCTAGTCCCTGTCGTGAGGCATCACAGTAGATAACAAAGTCCTTAGTGAAATCCGGTGGCACAAGTATGGGAGCAGAGGTCAGGCGTCTTTTCAGTTCCTGAAAACTGTGCTCACACTGTGGGGACCACTCAAACTTTTTATCTTTCTTAAGAAGTTCCGTGAGAGGTTTGGCCACTTTCGAGAAGTTTTCAACAAAGCGGCGACAATAGCTGGCTAGACCAAGGAAACTCCTAACTTGTTTAACTGTTTCAGGCGGAGTCCAATCAAGAACGGCCTGAACTCTCTCAGGATTGACAGCAATGCCCTTCCCTGAGATTACGTGGCCGAGATAGGTCACTTCTGGCAACCAAAATTCGCACTTGGAGAACTTGGCATAAAGGCGGTGCTCTCTGAGTTTTTCTAGAACAAGTCTAAGATGTCCGGCATGCTCTTCCTCGTTCTTCGAGTAAATAAGAATATCATCGAGGTAAACCACGACGAACTTATCCAAATACTCCATGAAGATCGAGTTCATCAAGCGGGAGAAAGTGGCTGGAGCATTGGTTAGACCGAAAGACATGACGGTGTACTCGTACTGGCCATAACGAGTGACAAAAGCCGTCTTAGGAATGTCTCCGTTTTTAATTTTGATTTGATGGTAGCCTAACCTCAAATCCATTTTTGAGAAGACTGAGGATCCAGCGAGCTGATCATACAGGTCGTTGATCCTGGGGAGCGGATACTTGTTCTTTATCGTGACCAAATTAATGGGACGATAATCTACAACCATCCGTTCCGTGCCATCCTTCTTCTTGACGAAGAGGACGGGACAAGCCCAAGGAGAAGAACTAGGACGAATAAAACCCTTTTGCAAGGACTCATCAAGTTGTTTCTTAAGCTCAGCTAGTTCTAGGGGTGCCATCTTGTAAGGTCTCCTAGAAATTGGAACAGTTCCTGGGATAAGATCTATGACGAACTCTACATCCCTATCAGGTGGAACACCTGGTAGTTCTTCTGGAAAGACATCCGAAAAGTCTCGGACTACCGGGATATCTTCAAGGTTTGGAAGGGGGCTGGCATTAAGAGAATAGAGTTGACGCTTTGCAACTCTAGTGGAGACAGTGACTATCTTGCCAGATGGGTATGTAAGCTGAACAGACCTAGTGTATCAATCGATCTTGGCATGATGAGCTGTCATCCAGTCCATACCCAAGATGATGTTAATATCTGAAGACTTGAGGGCTATGAGTGAGGCAAGGAATACAAGTCTGTCAACAAGGATTCCATTACCATGGCTTATTCTGGTAGTTTGCCATCTAGACCCCGGGGTTTGGATTTCAAGCGGAGTTGGCATGTCACAAAATGACATGTCATGCAAACGAGCATAGCCTTCAGAGATAAAGGAGTGAGATGCTCCGGTATCGAACAGAACCGAAGCCGGATGGCAATTGACAAGGAGTGTACCAAGAACGACATTTGGATCATCATGAGCGTCTTTAGCCGAGACGTGATGCACACGTCCATGTTTAGTGGGAGCTGGATTGGCAATGATAGTCTTGCGTGGTGGCTTACTACGAAGAACGGACTTCTCGGGCTGGGGTGGAGCAAGACTGGCCTGAGAACAGTCACGTGCATAGTGTCCTGGCTTTCCGCATGTAAAGCAAGTCCCTGAGGTAGGTCGTGGACCCGCATTGACAAGCGGTTTGCCAATAGGCTTGGGTGGAGCATAAGACTGAGCTAGATGAGGTACCACACAAGATGGCCTCGGAGGATAAGTGGTTGGAAGAACAGAGTTCGGAACCCAAATCCGGCGCTTCTGGGAACTAGTACCGGAGGAAGATCCCAAATCAAGGGTGTGCTTACGAGACTCCTCGTAAGTGAGTTGAGCTGTCTCTGCATTGATGGCCTTGTTCACAAGAGCCGGGAATGTGTTGCAATGATGCAAGTGGAGATCACGACGCAGTTTGGGGTTGAGACCCTTCCGAAACCTAGCCTGCTTCTTGGCGTCCGTGGTCACTTCTTCTGTAGCATAGCGGGTGAGGTTCTCAAACTCTCGACTATAAGCATCAACAGCCATCTTAGCCTGTGTAAGAATACATAACTCTTCTCTCTTACGATCGATAAGGGCTTGAGGGATATGATGCTCACGAAAAGCCTCGGTGAAATCTCTCCAGGTAGGAATCTGGCCAGCTGGAATCATGGCCTCATAGTTCTGCCACCAAAGACTAGCAGGACCTTCCAGGTGATAAGTGGCATAGATGACCTTGTCATCATCAGCTATGTTCGCAGAACGCAGCTTGTGAGTGATACTACGGAGCCAGTCATCTGCGTCGAGTGGCTCAATGGAATGATGAAAGGTGGGTGGTTTCAGACGAATGAAGTCATGGATGGTTGCTGATTCCTTGCACTGATGTGCGGTGTTCTCCTCAATACGTGCCAACAAGCGGTTAGACTCACGCTTGTTTCTCTCCATCTCTAACATTAACTCCGCCAACGAAGGCTGGTCAGGAGGATCCCCCTCATCCCTACCACCTCCGGGGTTCTGTCTACGAGCAGCTGAGCTTCGCTTAACTGAAGACATCCTGAGAAGCGAAACCGAAGACGGAAACATCAACAACTATAGGATGCATAAGGTAGAACAAGAAATTAGTATCTCTCGAACTACTAGGATAAATTCGGTAGCATAACGGCAGTAAAATGCTCAGAATGAGACATCCTGCTAGCAAAGGGTAGTACAACATCTCAACATCATCACTCAAGGTACTGTGATAGTACTAAACAAACTATACTGAAAGAACTAGAAAACGGGAGTAGGACTCTGATCAACCAATCCTAAGGTACTACGGAGTAGTAACTCGTGATCCTAATAGACGGAAAAGAAAGCCTAGTTCCTTAACCCCGTAGGAAAAGTAAGATGACTCAGATCAGAAGACACGAGGTAAAAGGAGTAAAAAGAGCCTTACGTTCCCTTCCACAATCAATTCCCTTATATAACTAAGGAATTTCTAGACTCAACTTCGACCATTTTGGCTTGGTAATCCTACAGGCAGTCAGGCTCTGATACCAACGCTGTCGGGACCCCGATCCTAAGTCACACCGATCTAGCATGTAACACACCATATCACTTTGCGGCCTCACGCACGGTATCCCCACGGGTGCCACCTTACCTGGCCCGGGACCGTTTGCGCATTTTGGCTCACGTATATGATAGTGTCGCTAGCATCCATATGACAGAGAACCCGGGCCGACATGACCAGTTATAAACCAAAAGTGGCACTAAATTACAGAGACAGGCATACATGACCCAGCAACGAACATGCCGGTCATCAACGTATGAACCCAAGTCGTAGCAAGCTATAAGGACTTAAAGGAACAACGCGTGACATTTCCCATAAGGGACAGACACAGGAACGAAGAAGGACACATGCCGGTCAGCCTAAGTGTCCCGGAGCAGTAGCAGGCTACCAAGGCTCAGTGGAAACACTAGGAGACATTTCCCTATAAGATAGGCTACCAAGGGTAAACAACTAGGTGTCGGATCCCACACATACCAAGCATTTCAATAACATACACACAATATGCTCAATATGTGCAAATACAACATGGCATCACAACAAGACTCTAATCAAACAAGTATTTATTCATTAGGCTCCGAAGAGCCAGATATTACAAACATGGGTCTCATGACCCAACATTCAGAGCATACAAGCAACAAGCGGAAGTACAACATGTCTGAGTACAGACATCTACAAATGAAAAAGGCTGAAGAGCCTGACTATCTACAACACTCGTCCAAGAACGTAGCTGAGGTACAAGCTACTTGTCGAAGTCCAAGCGGAACTACTAGTGAGACATCAATCCTATCTGCAAAACATAAATTAAGCAAACATGAGTACAAAGGTACTCAGCAAGACTTACATCAGATCCTATCATACATGCACTTGTATCAAGAAGGCAAGGTGGGGTTTAGTTGCAGCAAGCCAGCTTTGACTCAGTGGATATCCTATTCTACGATTGCTGGTAACTCTTTTGAGGTGGCGCACACGAGTCCACTAAGCACCACACAATACACCACTATGGATTCATTCCCGTCTCCCTACGAGAAGGCCATCCATAGCACTCACACTTGTCTTGAGTATTTTAGAGTATCCACTTCAAGTTGTCTATGTACCACGTAAGCATCCAAGAAGTCCATATCCGCGGACCCGGCTATTCGAATAGATTATGTTAACCCTGCAGGGGTGTACTTCTTCACACACGCTCTCGCCACTTACCGCCATGTACACGTCGTGTATCTCGGCAACCTTCAAGCGGAAGCCTGGCGAGGGTGTCGGCCACGACCTGACTAACCACACAAGTCTCTCGTCCAGGTTTATCGCCTATTCGGGTTCCATCCGCAAGGGAGTCCGGCCGAGGTTTCCATCACGGCCCCAAACGATGTGTACAGGGTTCCCGAGCCCACCATCCGGGTGCCACTCGGTACACCGGGCCACGTGTGCCTAGTCTGTCCCAGGCCCAACCTGCCGGGTGCCACCTGGTAGAGAAATAACACTACCTACAAACACCAGAAACTAGTTGCAACTCCTGGACAGAGATCATGTTGATTAATAAGTCGAGAGGGGCACTTAAGCATTCCAATGTGTGGTAGTAGCTGATCATTGGACAACATACACAGAACTCAGTTCTTAGGGACGGTTCCAGTGAGACAACCCACCATGTACTCCTACATGGCCTCTCACCACTACCTTTACCAAAACGTGTTCACACACTTAACCCTCAGCATCAGAACATAACAATGTACTCCAATTCATTCCCGATGAATCAGACCTGACACACTCTAAGCAAAAGCAAGCAAGGCATGGCAAGATCACAACATGGCTTCAATCAACTCCTACACATGCTAGTGGGTTTCAACTATTTACTGTGGAATGACAGGTCATGCAGAGGAATGGGTTCAACTACCGCAGCATAAAGTAGCAGTTGAAGTTGCGATTGTCCTAATGCAATAACAGGGAGCAGGTGCGAGAGAGTAGGATTGTATCGGAATGAACAAAGGGGTTTGCTTGCCTGGTAAAACAACGTGCAGAGCACTGCTCCTCTGACAGGTACTCTGGATCGGTCTCCGGAGCTGGACCTATCGAGAAGAACGGTGCCGACGATCAAACACAAGCATATGCAACAATATGATGCATGAATATGGCATGAAGTTATGATGTTGTTTGAGCTAGTGCAGCTAGCATTTTGTTTGGTTGAATTCCATTTGAACCAAGGGTTCAAATGCAACTCTAAGAATAAGCATTTTAAATGCCATTTATGTGTTTTCATATAAACAGTAGGTATAACTTCATTTGTCATGCATGAAAATGGTACAAATGGATAGATTGAATTTTTCTGATAATTTTTCATATATAAATTATTTCATTCTGAGCTACGGTTGAATTTCTATGATTTTTTGAAGTTTATACCAATTTCTGAAATAAATAAATCATTTAAGATTTATTTAAAAACCAGAACTGGATTACTGCGTCAGCATGACACAAGCATGACGTCAGCAGGTCAAAAGGACTGGTCCAGAGTCAAACCTGACAGTGGGGTCCACTGGTCAGTGACTTAGTTAATTAACTGAGTTAATTAACTCTAAACTAATTCTAACAGAAATGTCAGCAGAGCAGGGCCCACAAGTCAGTGGCTAAACTAATTAACAAAACTAATTAATTTAACTAAACAGTCAACTAACTAAAAGGGGTGGGGGCCCACCTGTCATTGACCCAGGGGGTCAAATCCGGGTCAAACCGCAGCTAACACGTCGACGTTGAGCCGCTGGCGGCAGCAAACGCGGCGGAGGGCATCGGGATTTCCATATCGGGGGTCTTCTGCGCAGCTGAGACCACGGGCGAGGAGCTGGAGCTCGTCCGCGTCCATTCCAACCAACGGCAGCAGCTAGGGCAGCCGGAGCTCGCCGGAAACGAGCTCGCGGCGGCGCCGGAGTTCGGTCGAGCTCGGGCTCGAGGCTGTGGTGGCCTAGGCGGGGCAGCGCTAGCACCTACGGCCTCTACGCGACGCGGGGAGCGTGTTAGACGCATGCCCGGAACCAGAGGGTCACCGGAGCACCACCGGCGACGAGCGCGGCGGCGGCGCGTGCGGGTGAACGTGGAGCGGCAGCTACGGCCTGCGAGAGGGAGAACGGAGAGGGGGAGCAGGGACAGAAGCGTACGGCGATCGCAGCGGTGCAGGCGGAGGGCTCGGAGGAGGGCCGGAGCAAGCAGGGCGGCGGAGGGGATCTCCGGCGGCCGACGATGAAGAAGAGGTCGAGGTCGAGGCCTCAGGGCGTCCGGTGATGTGTGACTCGTCGGGGAGGTCGGGGATGATGTGGCGGAGCTCTTGGGCACCTTGGCCAGGCATGGGTTGGCCTGTGGCCACGGCAGCGGCGAGCGACGACGACGGCGGTGTTCGGGGGTGCGAGAGAGAGCGAGGGAGAGGAGGGAAGAGGCGACGAGAGAGAGCCAGAGGGGTCGGGGAGGTCGCGTGGCTCCTCCAGAAGCCACCAGGCGGCGAGGGGACGAAGCAGACACGCAGGAGGTGGCGCGGCGCGGCGAAGCACGCGTCGGGCACGCGCCTCTGCCTCCTGGCGCGAGGTTGAGGGTGACTGGCGCTGCCAGTCACCTGGGCCGGCTGCTGGGCCAGGCAGTTGGGCCACCAGGGTGGCACAGGTAAGTCCTCCCCTTTTTATTTTCTTTTCTATTTTTTTCTGACATTTGTTTTGATTTAATTCTAAATTAAATCAATTATTTTCTTCTGACATTATTATTTTGCAGGGACCTGGGAATTAACCCAAACCCCTCAAAATAAAGAACCAGAATTTTGGACATATATAAAATATATAATATATATATATCCAAGCAAATAGCTATTGCATTAATTCCAAATGCCCAAAATAAATACTTATGAGCTCCTAATAATATTGGCTTGATTTTTATCTCTGACCAATATTTTTAGAGGGCCACATGAACATTTTCTTGGACCCTTTTGGAGCAACTTTTATTTGGGTCATTTTCAAAAGGGTTTTCTGAGGGTTTCACAAGTCCTCAATTCAATTTCATTTGAAATTTAAACATGATGCAAACTACAAGACTAACCTAGTGCATACCAGAACTAGGGTTGTGACAAGTAAGTAGTAAACATGGCAAATACGGCATACATCTCATACCGATACCTAAGCATGCTTCATAATCCATCACCTTTCCTATCAGTCGCTTATCTCTGCTTCCAGTCAAAGGAAGTACTATTTTTTATGCTTCATCACACGGGTTGGTACAGGTCTTGATCCTGATTATTGTGCTTGTCATATCTATCGGTAATTTGGTATTGTGCTAATGTTGGCCGATTTCATAAGGAGCAACTTGGAGCCTGAACTTGTAGGCAACTCATTACATTGGCCGATTTCAGTACAACTGCACAAAAAGAAAAGATGGACAAATACTTATGCTGCTGCTTTGTTGTACTCCAAAGTTCACTGAGACAAGCATCGATGTTGACAAGAAGAAGTGCCAGAGTGAGCGCCAACAATATTGCTTGGCGCATAGCCCAGAAAAACGCTGCCCAGTCTTTGGTCCCAACTTGCACTTTTAGGTTATCGACACGTATGCTGGTAGAGAAATGTACTCCATGGAGTCTAAAGATTTCAAAAAATTTGATAGAGGCATATATTCATATGGCACCTAACCAGTCCGCACGCCTGGGATGCCTCCATTTCAGTTGAACCGCAAAAAAACTAGTTGGATGAAAGTAGTGGCCAAGTTGTTCAAACCGCTCGCGGCATCGAGGCCACTATCATGAGGATAAACCTACAAGCAAAGTTCAGATGGTCTATGATGCCTCTTCTGTACTCGAAAGTTTGCTTAGACCAGCATTAATTTTAGCAAGTACCACCGAGTGATCACCACTTACCAGTCTGTACCCTAGGTAATTAAGGTGTGTCGATGGATGATATTGGCTTGTGTTGTCTCAATCATTTGATGCGTAAACATGTTGAACTTGTGTATTCTGAATATTTTTCTGAATGTTAGCTATGAATATTGGCTTGTGATCTTTGAATCATTTGGATGCATAGACATGTTGTACTTGTCTATACATGAATTTTTGAGTTGTTGATTGTGAATGTTTGTTATGAATATGAACGTATCCCATGAACCTGAGTTTGATCCGAATGTTTGCCTTTCTGTTGTACTTGTGTGTGAACTTCTTAGAATGTATGTTGTGGGATTGTTAGAATGTACATTGTCAGATTGGACGTGCCTAAACCAACAGCACACCGTAGAATTAAATGAAGAAAGAGAGGGTTGAGTATCATATTATGATATCATATGGAATTAAGTTACTCCCGTTATGGATAGGCTTAGGCCTTGTTCAGTTCAACCTCCTCCCAGGGGTTCTGAGAGGAATGGAGGGGAATTTGGCTTGTACATGATTTAATCCCCCACAATCCCTCTTAATCTATGTATATTGTGGGCATGTTATTTGACCCCTCATTTTACCGCTCGCTGGACTCTCCCGCTTCCATAGCCCCCCAATTCCCCCTACTCCCCATCTTCCTCTCTCATACACAAAACCCCCGCTCACCTTCTTCCTCACTCGTACAGAAAATGCATGCTCCTCTTCTTCCACTCCTAACAGAAAACCCTAGCCCTCCTTCTTCCCCACTCGCACTGCCACTAGGCTCGTCTTTGGCTACTCTTCTTAAACCCGTGAGCTTGGCGCAATGCCCGCAAGGAAAATGGAGTCGGCAGGCCCCCAGCGCCAAGAAGATGAGGCTCTCGCCAGCGGCGACGCTGGTTCTAGATATCGCACCCTGTAGTGAGGGGAGAAGGGGTAAGCCCCCC
>LR738711.1:821101324-821203418 GCA_902687465.1 Secale cereale | reverse complement strand
TGGATCTGAGGAACCTATAGAATCTACGGTGGACCGCATCTGCGATCTCCCAGACGACATCCTTGGGGAGATCATCTCCCTTCTTCCCACCAAGGATGGTTGTTGCACACAAGTCCTCGCATCTCGGTGGCACCCTCTACGGCGCATCGTGCCCCGCAATCTCGACTGTCGTCAGATATTTGTCCTTCATAAATTTGTTATCCTCAGAGCCATCGCTCCTCTCACCAGCAGGGCCCCGTTCAACGCATCTGCATCCCGACATGCTACCTGCTGTCCATACCCTGCACGGTGGACGCTTGGCTGACATCCCTTGAATTCAAAAAACTCCAGCAGTTTGAGTTCTACCATTGCCACAAAAGTTTCATACCACAAAATGAACACCAAGAATTTGTGCCCACACCACCGTTGTCCATATCATGGTTTTCCTCCTCTCTCCACACCGCCACCTTCGCCCGATGCCATCTACCAGACGATCTGGTACAAATGCTTCGACTTTGACTACTAAAAAAAGTGTTGCTTGTGGTGGCTTATCTGTCGGAGGCCTCACTGCACAGCATCATCCACTCCAGTTGCCCTACCCTGGAGCGCTTGCCGATTGTTTTGGGAATATAAATCCCTATCAGTTATCTCCAAATAAAGTCGCCTCACCTTCGTGAAGCTCTCCTTGTTCGAATAGTTGTACAGGAGGAAACCGTTCTTCAGAATCGCGGCGGGCGCTGGGTCGCCTGTCAAGAGCCCAAGCACTATGCGTAGTGTCTTGGAAGGAAGCGAAGGCACCTGGAGCCTGATGGGATCTGTAGGGCTAGTGAAGATCCACATCGGACGGGAATGACGCTAAAGCGGGGCGATGCGCCGCCTGATGAACTCCCTTACCACCATCGGAGCCGCCACCCCTGCTTTCTTCAATCTGGCCAACCTGGCCCAAACAAAGGTGAGCTGGCGATCGACAAGCTTCTTGTAACCCCAACCGGAGCTGAGATCTGCCGAACTTCGCGGAAGCAAGAGCAGAGGGCTGAATGTGGTGGTGTTTATGAACACCCACTGCTTCCAGAACCCCTCCATGTCCGGGCAGAGTGCGAAGTCGATGCCCAGGCCAGTTGTCGCCGCTTCGAGCTGGAAGGCCGCGCACCATGAGCACTGACGGTCATCGACCAGACGGAGCGAGAAGAAATAACAGAACAAGGCAACAGATGGGGTAAGGCCCACCATGGCCTCGAACATGAAGGCGAAGGTGGCCAAGAGGGTAATGGACGCAGGGTCCAGGTGCACAACACTTTTTGGAGAATTATTTTAGAATAAATAAAAAAATACTAGAGAAAAGACCCACCGGAGGGGGGCTGTCCACTAGGCACCAGGGGGCGCCACCCCCTCAGGCGCGCCCTGGTGGGGAGTGGGGCCCACGAGGCCCCGGTGGCCCTAACTTCAACTCTATTAATTCCTATTTTCGAAGAAAAAAATGAGGGAGGAAGTTTCATCGCGTTTTACGATTGGGAGCCACCGCCACCTCCTGTTCTTCATCAGGAGACTAGATTTGGAGTTCGTTTGGGGCTCCGGAGAGGGGGATCTTCCGTCTTCGTCGTCATCAACCATCCTCCATCACCAATTTCATGATGCTCATCGTTGGGAGTGAGTAATTCTTTCATAGGCTTGCTGGACGGTGATGTGTTGGATGAGATTCATTATGTAAACAAGTTAGTTTTGATAGGGACTGATCCCTAGTATCCATTATGGTCCCTAGTATCCTTAGTATCCCGAATGCCATTATTTCATATCTGACATGTTTATGTTTTCACTAATATATTTGTGTTCTAGAACCGATCTTGCAAGTTATATGCACCTACTACGTGTTATGATCCGCATACCCCAAGGTGAAAATAATTGGGATTCTTTCCAGTGATCACCGTAGTTTGAGGATTTCATGTATTCACTATGTGTTAATGTTTTCTTTCGGTTCGCTGTTAAAAGGAGACCTTAATATCCCTTAGTTTCCTTATGGTCCTCGCTGCCATGGGAGGGTAGGACAAAAGATGTCATGCAAGTTATTTTCCATAGGCACATATGACTATTTACGAAATACAGGCCTACATTAAATTGATGATTGGAGCTAGTTCTGTGTCGCCCTAGGTTATGATGGTTATATGATGAATATTATCCAACTATATCATCGATCCAATGCCTACGAGATTTTCACATATTGTTCTTACTAAGTTACTACTACTGTTACTGTTACAATTGCTACAAAACTATTATCACTTCTGTTGCCGTTACTATTGCTATCATTACTACTTCTATCAAACTATCATACTACCGTGCTACTGATCATTCTACTGCAGATATTTAGTCTCCAGTTGTGGTTGAATTGACAGCTCAACTGCTAATACTTACAAGTATTCTTTGCTCCTCTCGTGTCGAATCAATAAATTTGGGCTGAACACTCTACCCTCAAAAGATGTTGTGATCCCCTATACTTGTGTGTTATCAGTGGCCGAAGTTATCCTTGGAGTACACGTCAAGTCTTCGGCATAAGTTGTCTTGACCACGTCAAGGTGCGAGACTTCCAGAGTCTTTCATTGTGAGAATGAGGGCCCATAGGCTCGGCCCGAAGACTGTGGGCTAACTAGGTTGGTACCCCCTAGTCCAGGACACCGTCACATCATATGTCCATCATCGTTCAAAGAATAATCCGACAATGACAATGTTGTGGTTGCTACTTTGGTCGTCAATGAGCACATTTTGAGGGAGTGACCATTGTTTAGGGGGGTCAATCACAATCCATTCTCATGGTTTGAATCGTAATAGAGAAAACAACCATGTCCTACTCTACAACGTTTATTTTGATCTCAAAGATTCATTATTCCGTACCAAGCTTTTTCTGCGAAGGTTTTGGATGGTGAGACCATTGTTCAACTGATTCGGGACGGAGTGATGGGGTATGATGATTACTTCAAATGCAAGTGTGATGCCCTTGGAAAGATTGGTTTCTCCTTTTATCAGAAATGTACTGCAACTGTTAGGATGCTAGCATACAGAGGTCCCTGTCATCTTATTGATGAGTACATATGCATGAGTGAGTTCACATGTCTTGAGTCATTGTACATGTTCTGCAAAGTTGTGGTTACAGTGTTTGTCCCAGAGTACTTGAGAGAACCAAGTGCCGCAGATGCAGCCCGGTTTTCTTTGCGATCAATGAATCAAGAGGCTTTCCAGGAATGCTTGGAAGCATAGATTGTATGCACTAGGAGTGGAAGAATTGTCCATTTACTTAGCAGGGGCAATATTACAAGGGACATGTTAAAGCTTGTACAATCATACATGATGTCGTGGCATCAAAAGAGCCCTGGATTTGGCACTCTTTTTTCTGCATGGCAGCTATTCACAATGATACCAACATGTTTCAACGCTCTCCGGTGCTCATGAGGCTTTCAAATGGCAACTCTTCAGAGGTTAACTTCGATATTAATAACCAAAAATATAAAAAGGGATATCTAGCTGATGGTATCTATCCTGGACACGGCTGCTCTGATCCCGAGATCATGTGAGCTCGGGTGAACATTAAAATCAAAATAAAATGAACAAAATTCAAAACTTTCCAAAAAATAATAATTGTGCAAAACATTGACAAATGTTTTAATAGCTTGCAAAATTTCAACACCAAATGGCATTCATAGAAAATATGGCGAAAAACACAAAATCAATGCTCCAAAATGTTATTTTCAAACGCCTTTAGGAGCATCAATTTTTTGGCTAGATTGGCTAGGTTTGTCCAAGAAAAAGAGAGTGCTAGGAAAGGTGTGATGCGTGCTTTGGGCATGCTCCAATCTCGATGGGATATGATTCGACACCCTTCTAGAATATGGAGCACTTCGAGGATGTGAGAGGTGATGACTGCTTGTGTCGGCACAACATGATCACTGAGGATGAGCCGATGACAACATCTATGACAAAGGGAGGGATTACAAAGGTGAAAATGTTGAGCTTGAGCCTCGAGCGGCACGTGTGCATAGTTCCATCCAATTTTATCAAGAAATGTGTGATTTTACAACTCACATTAAACTTTAAAATGATTTGATTGAGTATATCTGGACTCACGCAAGAAATCAATAAATGTATCTGCTCTTTTTCTTTGAATGTATTTTCTACAATTTTATATTCATTTGATTGCAAACTTTGTAATTTTTTTTTATTGTGTTGTAAACTACTCCCTCTGTTCCTAAATATTTGTCTTTCTAGAGATTTCAACAAGTGACTACATACGAAGGAAAATGAGTGAATCTACACTCTTAAATATGTCTACATACATCCGTATTTGTAGTCCATTTGAAATGTCTAGAAAGATAAATATTTAGAAACGGAGGGAGGGTGTGGCTTATTTTTTTAATCATGTCTATATTTCATTTGTTTTTTTTTTTGGATATAAAATCCATAGAATGTCCTAAATGAGAAAAAATGGCCCAAAAAAAGGGCCAAGGCGGACCAAATTGGTCGGCTGGTTGGGCGCACCGCCTAGAAATGTGCGGACGAGGGGTGGAAGCTGTCCCAAACGGAAAAGGCGCAGAGTGGACTGCATTGTTTTTTTTGTTCTATGTAAATTAAATTAAGTCAAAATAGCAACTATAAAACTATAAATACAAGCCTTCAGGAGGCCAAAGAGAAAAAGGAAAATCAACCTACACCTTCTCTAGGAAAAGAACCCATCATATTACATGTTATTACTGATCCAAAGTTTGAAGCTATGGATATGTTTTTCTTTGATCTTAAATTGAAGTAGACCGCATTGTCTACGTTCACTCCAGATCGTTGGCCAGAGAGGAAGAAGCCATGCCTGTTCACGACCAGTCCGGGTTGGGGGACTGCTCTATGTCAAGGTTTCTTTTCTTTCTTATATACACAACTAGACTAGAAATATTATTGATCCCAGGATGGCCTCCTATGGCGTGGAGGATCGCATCTATGTAAGTGACAGGCTTAAATCAAAATGCTGAAGAAGTCGCAATTTTCTTACATGGGGGAGCTCGAATTCAGGCGCAGGAGCAAATGCAGCCCAGTGCAAGGATTCAGATAAAAATAAGAAAACTCAACTTGGGAGAAATTTTCTTGTGCTAACTAGGAACAGAGGATAGCATAAACAGCAGGGGTAAAAAAGAAGTATAAATTGGCAGAGGGGGAGGAAGAGAGAGCGTGGTGCTTAGAGAAAGGAACCAAGATGAGAAAACCCCAGGCAGAGATCAATTTTGTACTGATTAATGGGACAATTACAGCAGAAAAGCTCAAGAAATTGGGGTAAAAAAAGAAATATAAATTGGCAGAGCAGGAGGAAGAGAGAGCGGGGTGCTTAGAGAAAGGAACCAAGATGAGAAAAGCCCAGGCAGAGGTCGATTTTGTACTGATTAATGGGACAATTACAGCTGAAAAGCTCAAGAAATTGGAGTACGTTAATTATGTTACCATTTCTTGTGAAATAAACTACTATATTTGATTCTTCTATACACTTTTTTTGGTGCAAATATTTTTAGATATATTCATCATATATTTGTGACGGCATATTATATGCTTGCAAAATCTCATTTTTAGTTATAATGCTGTTTCCTAAAAGGATAGTACTAACACGCAAAAAGAGACACGCTATCTCTTTCTTATCACTCGGTCAAAAAGTGACAGTCCTACGGCTTCAAAAAGAACAATATTTGCTTGCCGCACTCCGTATGGATAAATATATTTTCTTTGCTTATTGCCTAGAAATAGTAATATTCAGTGCTCCTACCTTGCATTTACAACTGTTGGATTGTCTCCAGATTTCAGTAGTGACATGAACATAGTGTTCTCAACACGCACCCATCCGTTCACTTACTGGAATATGAAATTAACAAATCCCGGAAACAGAGGACATACAGAGGATCACGCATGCAGAAGGCACCACGATAGTTTCAGGACATGCAGAGGATCACGCAGACAACTAAAATATTGGAACGGGGAGTACAGAGGATTATCCTGCGAACCAGTGCCCTAGGCCGAAGCAACGGACCTCCACGGCCGGGTGTGGGGCTGCGCCTCCTCCAGCGTTTGGGGCTCCTCCTCCTGCGCCTCCTCCGCCGGCAGCTCCCTGCGCCGCCAGAGCGTTCTGGGCGCCCCAGACGCTACTCACCCAGCAGCAACCGACGAGAATGCCGCCGATCACCATGGCCACCACCACCTCTACAGCATCTCTCACCTCCACCGCCTGTCTTGGCTTGTCCTTCGAGACGGGTGGACACACTGGACACACACACCCCGCTGCAGCCACGGCCGGCACCAAGAAGACAACTACAGCAACTACCTTGCTCGTCTGAGCTCCCATGGCGACCTGATGACTGATTTCTGTTCTGTGTGGGTAATAAGTGAAAGTAGCGCGGTACGAGTTGGGTAAACTTCATGCTGAAGGGTAGGTCTAGAGCCCCCCTAAAAAGCACTATTCCTTCACGATTCAGGCAATTCCAAAAAAAACACGTACGCCCTTTGCTTCCAGTACAATTTATTCTGTGGGTAATTTTCTAGACAGTGGTTCAACGCATAGAGCAACTCCAATAGAATTTACCGTTTACAAAGAGTTGAGGCAAAAATAGCCCTCCAACGGCTTCCGTAAGCCCAAATTTTTTTACCGCATCCCGTATAATTGCCCCCAACTCTCCTCGCATTTACGGGAAGATGATCCTTCCCGTATAATTTGACAGAAACCAAACCGCCTTAACTTTTGTGAGAGGAAACCCTCGCACCGCCATGCAGCCGCCGCGGCACCACGTCGTTGACGCCATGCCACCGGCACATAAGGCCGCTGCCGCACCGCCCGACGGCCGACCCCACAGCTCGCCGGCCAGCGTCGCATATGACACTAACTTGTGGGCCCTAGGAAATTGGCTAGGCTTGTTTAATAAAAAAAAGATTTTAGGAGAAGATGTTCACGATGCTGAGAAAAGTAGTCATCAGACAATTTCCCCTAAATTAATAGACATCCCGTAAAGCAGATTTTGAAAGGAAGTTTCTTTGGGAGCTATTAAAGTTGCTCTTATAGCATCTCTAGCTCATCCCTAAAAAAACTTAATCCTTAAAGAAATTGTTTAGGGAATTAATTCCTACCTAACCCTTCCCCTAAATCATTAGTGCCTCACAAATTTGAGAATCTGTCACTAAAAAGTATACCCCTTTGGACTATTTTGCTTGTCAAAATATGTCTCGGTGTCTTCTCACCCCTGCCGCGCTTATCTCTCGGAACACTGGGCACACCCGACGCCATACTCATCGTCGGACAAGCCCCGACCCACATGGCAATTCCGCCCCCTCCCCTAGTCCCGCCTCACTCTTCCTACTATTTATGTCGAGATTCTAATGAGCCTTTTTAATAATTTCTCATCTTCCTGTCATTTAGGGAATTATGTTTCAAAGTAGTGTCCATGAAAAGATTTTTCAAGTCAGCTCCCCAGCGTCATCCTCGACCATGGCGTCGCTCCTCCTCGTCGTCCCCAGCCACGTTCGGAGCAACATCACAAGCGGACGAGAAGTAAAACACCTAGATAGCCCGAAGAGGAGAAACCCTTACCGAGAAACATAGTTGCCACCGTTGATTCAAATTAATCGTTGTATCCCATACCACGCCATCGCGCCACTAGGAGAAGGATTAGTACAAGAACCCATTCAGATGAGGAAGTTCCCAAAGTGTGGTCCATGGAAGACGAACACTCCAAGAAAAAGACACATCCGTGACATTATGGTTTGAACGAAAATAATTTCTGTCATGGAAGTGACAATTCCATGACGATAATTGCGACAAAACACGTATCATGATGGATGTGGTGGGCACCTACTTTTATGACAAAAACTTATAACAATAAAATTAGCTTTTCGTCAAGGATGGGCCGGAGGCATACCTGCATGACGTTCTTTGGGCAATCCATGATGTAAAAAAATCATGGTAAAAATGAGGGTGGAGTTTTTCGTAAACGGTGGGTGGTCGGGCCCGAGAGATGCAAGGTGGTTTGTGCGTTTCTCTTGTATGCGCGCGTGTGCGAGTGCACTACTGAATCTAAGCGATCCCTAGCACTATTGAACCTCAGCTAGACCTCACACTACAAAACCCGATCAATCCCTCGCACTACTAAACCTGATCAATCTCTCGAACTACTGAAGTTGAGTGGGACATTCGCTTACTAAACCCGATCGATCCCTGGAACTCTGAACCCGAGCGAGACCGACCGTATGTTATATATACGTGCATGTAAGCTTCAATCTGGTGGGACCTAGCTGTCAGGGAAGGAATCATTTTTTGCGCGTAATCAGGAGGCACTTGCATGGGGCCATGGACCTAATGGATCTCTCCTGTCTACCTCTCCATGTACATTCCTCTTCTGATAGCTGTCGTTTGTTGACCACGTTGACCATTCCGCGCGGTGCACACTGATACGTCTCAACGTATCTATAATTTTTTATTGTTCCATGCTATTACATTATCAACTTTGTATGTTTTATATGCATCAATATGCTATTTTATATTATTTTTTGGACTAACTTATTAACCTAGAGCCTTGTGGCAGTTTCTGTTTTTCCTTATTTTTGAGTTTTTCAGAAAAGGAATATCAAACGGAGTCCAAACGAAATAAAACTTTCGCGATGATTTTTCTTGCACCATAAGACATCCAGAAGACTTGGATATGAAGTTAGAAAAGTCTCGAGGAGGCCACGAGCCTTAGGGGCGCGCCCTAGGGGGGCGCCCCCTGGGCGGCCCCTCGGAGCTCCCCCGAACCGCCTCTGAGACCTATAAATCCTCAAATATTCCAAAAACCCTAGAGGCATCCATGAAAATACTTTTCCACCACCGCATGTCTCTGTTCCCGCGAGATCCCATCTTGGGGCCTTTTCCGGTACTCTACCGGAGGGGGATTCGATCACGGAGGGCATCCACATCAACCTTGCTGCCCCTCCGATGATGTGTGAGTAGTTTAACACAGACCTATGGGTCCATAGCTAGTAGCTAGATGGCTTCTTCTCTCTCTTTGATCTTCAGTACAATGTTCTCCTCGATATTCTTGGAGATATATTCGATGTAATCATCTTTTGCGGTGTGTTTGTTGAGATCCGATGAATTATGGATTTATGATCAAATTATCTATGAATATTATTTGAGTCTTCTCTGAATTCTTATATGCATGATTTGATATCTTTGTACTTCTCTTTGATCTATAGATTTGGTTTGGCCAACTAGATTGGTTTTTCTTGCAATGGGAGAGGTGCTTTGTGATGGGTTCAATCTGGCGATGTATTCACCTAGTGACAGAAGGGGTAGCGAGGCACATATTGAATTGTTGTCATTAAGGATAAAAAGATGGAGTTTATATCATATTGCATGAGTTTATCCATCTACATCATGTCACCTTGCTTATGGCGTAACTCTGTTTTCATGACTTAATACTCTAGATGCATGTTGGATAGCGGTCGATGACTGGAGTAATAGTAGTAGATGCAGGCAGGAGTCGGCCTAGTTGTCACGGACATGATGCCTATATTCATGATCATTAGCTTAGATGTCGTCATAACTTTGCTCTTTTCTATCAATTGCTCAACAATAATTTGTTTACCCACCGTATGCTTTCTTCGAGAAAGAAGCCTCTAGTGAACCCTATGGCCCCCGGGTCTATTTTCCATCATATATTTTCAGATCTATAAAACAAAAAAACAAAAAATATATTGCTGCAATTATTTTTTGTCTATTTTATTCTCTATCTCTATCAGATCTCACTCTTGTTCGTGACTGTTAAGGAATTTCCAACCCCTTTTTCGCGTTGTGTGCAAGTGTTTGTTAGTTTGTGCAGGTGCATAGATTGGAGACTTGCTTGTGCCTCCTACTAGATTGATACCTTGGTTCTCAACTGAGGAAAATACTTATCTCTACTTTGTTGCATCACCATTTCCTCTTCAAGGGAAAAATCAACGCAAGCTCAAGAAGTAGTAGGAAGAATTTTTAGTGCCATTGCCGGGGAGGTTCTACATCAAGCCTACCAAGTACTTGTCATAAACTCTCATCTCTTGCACTTACATTATTTTCCATTTACCTCTCGTTTTCATCTCCCCCAATCTAAAATGTTTTCAGAAAAACACAAAAATATTTGCCTTTTTATTCTCCCTTTTTCTGTCCGTCTTTTCATTTGCTTGGGTGCTAGATCGCTTCGCTATCATGTCTGAATCTGGGGAGGTTATCGTTGAAAAAGGTAGCAATGATCTTGAGTAAATTTTTGTTGATAATAACCTTCAAGAAAAGGATTATACTATCGAGCACACTAAAAACTCTGTGTGGGTAGTGGCAATATTATTAGAAAAGGAGTTATTCCAGATTTCTTTACTTGTGCCGGTACGCTACCTATGCTAGGAGGGTCGATTCTTAACAAAACAAATAGTCTTGCGGATGCAATATCTCTACTTATAGTTGAACTTGAAAGACAATTTGTTCACATGCATCCATTGTTGGGGAACGTAGTATTTTAAAATTTTCCTACGATCACGCAAGATCTATCTACCAGATGCATAGCAACGAGAGGGAAGAGTGTGTCTACGTACCCTCGTAGACCGGGAGCGGAAGCGTCAAGTGACGCGGTTGATGTAGTCGAACTTCTTCACGATTCAACCGATCAAGCACCGAACGTACGGCACCTCCGCGTTCAGCACACGTTCAGCTTGATGACGTCCCACGAGCTCTTGATCCAGTTGAGCTTCACGGGAGAGTTTCGTCAGCACGACGGCGTGGTGACGGATATGATGTATTCACCGGCGCAGGGCTTCGCCTAAGCACCGCGACGGTATGACCGAGGTGTGTTTCTGTGGAGGGGGGCACCGCACACGGCTGGAACAATTCAACTTGTGTGTCTTTGGGTGCCCCCTGCCCCCGTATATAAAGGAGCAAGGGAGGGAGGCCGGCCGGCCCTTCCTGGTGCGGCTAGGGAAGGAGTCCTACTAGGAATAGGATTGCAATCCTATTCCTAGTAGGATTCACCAAAAGGAAGAAGGGGGAAAGGAATAGGAGAGGTGGCGCCCCCCCCCCCCCAATCCTAGTCCAACTAGGAACCCTAGGTGGGGGCGCCGGCCAGCTCTATGGGCTGCCTCTCTCTTTCCCTTTAGGCCCACTATGGACCATCCCCTCTCGTAGGGGGTTCCGGTAACCCCCTCCGGCATTCCCGATAAATCCGAAACTTTTCCGGTATACTTCCGGTGTCCGAATATAGCCGTCCAATATATCAATCTTTATGTCTCGGACATTCTGAGACTCCTCGTCATGTCTGTGATCTCATCCGGGACTCCGAACTACCTTCGGTACATCAATACTCATAAACTCATAATACCGATCGTCATCAAACGTTAAGCGTGCGGACCCTACGGGTTCGAGAACTATGTAGACATGACCGAGACTTATCTCCGGTCAATAACCAATAGCGGAACCTGGATGTTCATATTGGCTCCTACATATTCTACGAAGATCTTTTATCGGTCAGAACCGCATAACTACATACGTTGTTCCTTTTGTCAACGGTATGTTACTTGCCCGAGATTCGATCGTCGGTATCTCTATACCTAGTTCAATCTCGTTACTGGCAAGTCTCTTTACTCGTTCCGTAACTCATCATCTCGTGACTAACTCATTAGTCTTTTGCTTGCAAGGCTTATTGTGATGTGTGTTACCGAGAGGGCCCAGAGATACCTCTCCGACGCTCGGAGTGACAAATCCTAATCTTGATCTATGCCAACACCACGAATACTTTCGGAGACACCTGTAGAGCATCTTTATGATCACCCAGTTACGTTGTGACGTTTGATAGCACACAAGGTGTTCTTACGGTATTCGGGAGTTGCATAATCTCATAGTCATAGGAACATGTATAAGTCATGAAGAAAGCAATAGCAGTAAAACTAAACGATCATAGTGCTATGCTAACGGATGGGTCTTGTCCATCACATCATTCTCTTAATGATGTGATCCCGTTGATCAAATGACAACTCATGTCTATGGCTAGGAAACATAACCATCTTTGATCAATGAGCTAGTCTAGTAGAGGCATACTAGGGACATAATGTTTTGTCTATGTATTCACACATGTATCAAGTTTCCAGTTAATACAATTCTAGCATGAATAAAAGACATTTATCATGATATAAGGAAATACAAATAACATCTTTATTATTGCCTCTAGGGCATATTTCCTTCATCCATGCATACAAAGGATACTCCTATAATTTTCTAATATTCATGATCCTTCCGTTAAGCATGTCACCACTATATTTTTAGCCTATGAATTTGGGCACATTTGACTTGCAAGATAGGATCAAGAACTCACATATATTCATGAAAACATAAGAGGTTCAGATCTGAAATCATGGCACTTGGGCCCAAGTGACAAGCATTAAGCATGGCAAAGTCATAGCAACATCAATCTTAGAACATAGTGGATACTAGGGATCAAACCCTAACAAAACTAACTCGATTACATGGTAAATCTCATCCAACCCATCACCGTCCAGCAAGCCTACGATGGGATTAATCACACACGGCGGTGAGCATCATGAAATTGGTGATGGAGGAAGGTTGATGATGACGATGGCGACGATCTCCACTCTCCGGAGCCCAGAACGGATCCAGATCATCCCTCCCAAGAGAGATTAGGGCTTGCCGGCGGCTCCGTATCGTAAAACGCAATGAATCCTTCTCTCTGATTTTTTTCTCCCCGAAAGTGGATATATGGAGTCGGGGCTGACGTCGGTGGAGCGTCAGGGGCCCCATGAAATAGGGGGCGTGCCCAGGGGGCGCCCCCACCCTCGTGGACAGGGTGTGGGCCCCTGGTCTTGATTCTTTTGCTGGTATTTTTTATATATTCCAAAAATAATCTCCGTTGATTTTCAGGTCATTCCGAGAACTTTTATTTCTGCACAAAAATAACACCATGACATTTCTGCTGAAAACATCGTCAGTCCGGGTTAGTTCCATTCAAATCATGCAAGTTAGAGTCCAAAACAAGGGAAAAAGTGTTTGGAAAAGTAGATACATTGGAGACGTATCAACTCCCCCAAGCTTGAACCTTTGCTTGTCCTCAAGCAATTTAGTTGATAAACTGAAAGTGATAAAGAAAAACTTTGACAAACTCTGTTTGCTCTTGTTGTTGCAAATATGTAAAGCCAGCATTCAAGTTTTCAGCAAAGATTATGAACTAACCACATTCACAATAACTTTTAGGTCTCATGTCTACTCATATCAATGGCATAATCAACTAGCGAGTAATAATAATAAACCTTGAATGACAACACTTTCTCAAAACAATCATAATATGATATAATAAGATGGTATCTCGCTAGCCCTTTCTGAGATCGTAAAAGATAAATGCAGAGCACCTCTGAAGATCAAGGACTAACTAGACATTGTAATTCATGGTAAAAGAGATCCAGTCACAATCATACTCAATGTAAATTAATAGAAATGCATGAAAATAACAGCGGTGCTCTCCAACTGGTGAGGATGGTGACTCAACATAAAAGTTTTTTTTGAATATTCACTCAACATAAAAGTAAATAGATAGGCCCTTCACAGAAGGAAGCAGGGATTTGCAGAGGTGCGAGAGCTCGAGTTTTGAAATGGAGATGAATAATATTTTGAGTGGTATACTTTCATTGTCAACATAACAACCAAGAGATGTCGATATCTTCCATGCTACACACATTATAGGTGGTTCCCAAACAGAATGGTAAAGTTTATACTCCCCCACCACCAACAAGCACACTCCATGGCTAGCCCGAAACGAGTACCGTCCATACCAACAACAACCCTTGGGGAGTTTTGTTTTATTATTTTAATTTGATTTGAGCATGGGACTGGGCATCCCCGTTACCGGCCATTTTCTCGTGAATGATGAGCGGAGTCCACTCATCGTGAGAATAACCCACCTAGCATGGAAGATATAGACAGCCCTAGTTGATACATGAGCTGTTCGAGCATACAAAACAGAATTTCATTTGAAGGTTTAGAGTTTGGCACATACAAATTTACTTGGAACGACAGGTAGATACCGCATATAGGACGGTATAGTGGACTCATATGGAATAACTTTTGGGGTTTATGGTAGTGGATGCACAAACAGTATTCATGCTTAGTACAAGTGAAGGCTAGAAAGAGACTGGGAAGCGACCAGCTAGAGAGCGACAACAGTCATGAACATGCATTAAAATTAATCAACAATGAATGCAAGCATGAGTAGGATATAAATCACCATGAACATAAATATCATGGAGGCTATGTTGATTTTGTTTCAACTACATGCGTCAACATGTGCCAAGTCAAGCCACTCGAATCGTTCAAAGGAGGATACCACCCTATCATACCACATCACAACCATTTTAATATCATGTTGGCACGCAAGGAAGACCATTATAAACTCCTAGCTAATTAAGCATGGCA
The DNA here is from genome assembly GCA_902687465.1 of Secale cereale. Lineage (NCBI taxonomy): Eukaryota > Viridiplantae > Streptophyta > Magnoliopsida > Poales > Poaceae > Secale > Secale cereale. The sequence continues at coordinate 821,188,963 of LR738711.1, read as the reverse complement.
TGAGCAACTATAATCTCTAGTTGTCATTGCAAGCATGTTTCATTTATAATAGGCTGAATCAGGAACGATGAACTATCATATTTACAAAAACAAGATAGGTCAAGTTCATACCAGCTTCTCTCATCTCAATCAGTTCATCATATATCGTCATTATTGCCTTTCACTCGCACGACCGAACGGTGTGGATAATAATAATAGTGCACGTGCATTGTACTAAGCTGGAATCTGCAAGCATTTAATACAAAGGAGAAGACAAGGTAATATGGCTCTTGGTTAAATCAATCAATAATGCATATGAGAGCCACTCAACATTTTCATCATGGTCTTCTCCTCTTGACCCCCAAAGAAAAGAAAAGAAACTAAAGTTATTTAAACGGGAAAGCTCCCAACAAGCAAAAGAAGAATGAGAAATCTTTTTGGGTTTTCTTTTAATTACTACTACTACAAGCATGGAAGGTAAGCTATCTAAAAAGGCTACAACTATTATTATTTTTGTTTTTTGTTTTTCTTAAGGTTTTCTCACACACTAGACAAAGACTAAGAAAGAAAATAAACTAGCATGGATGGTACAATGAAAAAGTATGAGCACCGACTACTAGAATGAGTGTGTGAACATGAATGTAATGTCAGTGGGAAATACGTACTCCCCCAAGCCTAGGCTTTTGGCCTAAGTTGGTCTATGGCCAGTACTGGCCTGACGGATATCCAAAGTCGTAGTTGGGGTTGTACTTCGATGCAGCGGCTATTGCCTGATGAGCTGCAGCTTGGAGACGAGCCGCCTCCGTCCTCACCTCATATTCATTCGCCTCCTCCCTGGTTATAACATATCTCCTTTTTTCCTGAAAGTCAAAGAAAGTAGGAGCAGGGAGAGCAATATGGACAGTGCGACGCATGTCAAAGATTAGTCGGTACTGGAGAAGTTGTTCATTCCTCTCAACAAACTGATGGCAAACCATAGCATTATAATCTAGATAAGCGGGAGGCAACTTCGCATCGTTCTCGTGTATAGGTATATGAAGATAATTAGCCAAGCGAGTTGCATAAATTCCACCAAACAAATCTCCACTTAAACTGTTAAGATGTAACCTTCGTGCAATGATAGCCCCCAAATTATATTGTCTATCACCTAGTGCCGCACTTTTGAGGACACTAAGATCTGGAACGCACATGTGACAAGCCTCATCCTTACCGTTAATGCATCTACCAATGAAGAGAGCAAAATAATGTATGGAAGGGAAATGAATGCTCCCTACGGTAGCTTGTGTGATTTCTCTAGATTCCCCCACAGTGATACTAGTTAGAAAGTCCATATACTCAGATTTGCGAGGTTCACTAATGTTACCCCATTGTGGGAGTTTCCAAGCATCATTAAAATCTTCTAGGTCAATAGTATAAGATTAATCATAAAGATCAAATAAGACAGTGTGAGAATTGCGTGAGGATGTAAATTTAAATCTTCTCCGAAGGAATCGATTGGGTAATGGTATTGTGGGCACTTATCTGACACGAAGTCCTCAAGATCAGCATTACGCATATACGTGTCAAATTCTTCCTTGATGCCCGCCTTGACCATAAACTCCTCCAGCGGCCATTCACATGGCCGCACTTGAGCTTCTCTCGGTAGTTCATCGTCCGGCTTACGTATCGCGAGCCTTGGTCCTTGCTTCCTTGAGGAACCACCTTGCTACATTTTCCTATGCATTTTTCTCTGAAAAATTTCTGAAATTTTTAGTGACTCAAAATAAAAGTGAATCAAACTCAACAAGATTGATAGAAACTACTCCCACAAGTGCCTAGAGACTATATCATGCATAAGAACTACTTGGGACCATATAAATTTGACATGCAAGCTCAAGAACAGGATCGCCTTAGCACCAGAAAATTGCAATAAATAAAGCACTCGAACAAAAACTAATTGGACCATTGGAGGAGTCACATACCGAAGAACAATCTCCCCAAACAGTTTTGTGAATGGAGCTTTGAGCAAGGAGATCAAAAATGTCAGCAAGATGAGCTAGAACACGAGTTTGAGCTATGGGAGGATTTTTTTTCTGGAGGAAGAAGAAGTGTGTGGATGTTGGAATAAGCGGAGAGGGGCCACGTGGGGCCCACGAGGAAGGGAAGCGCGCCCAGGGGGTGGGCGTGCCCTGTACCCTTGGGGTGACCGATAAGATTATGCCTTATCTTCATCATTTATCATTTGGGATGATTTATCGCTATGACAAGCGATTTATCGGGAATCTACCAATAAATCGGGCCTATTCGTAGCACTATGTTTGCAAGAACTATGTTTATTCGTGTTTTGTGGACCTTGTTACGCAATATGTAATGTTTTTCTATTTTGTTTGTCATTATATCAGGATTCAAAGGCTAGGATTCAAGGTAAAACTTCTGTCTAATATTGTTTTGGTGTTGAATATAGCATATTTTAGTGTTGGGAACCTGGGATTTGAAAAAAATGGCCGATTAATAGTCGACCGATAAAATCGATTAATCGACCGATTTCCGATTAATCTCTATTCCAAAGGTGACCGAGACGATAACGATAAGCGATATCCTCAACATTGGTTCTCAGTGCCAGATATTCTTAAATATTCTAAAAAATCATATTTCATTTTTGGGACATTTGGAGAACTTTTATTTTCGGGGTATTTTTTTTATTGCCAGGATAATTCAGAAAATAGATAGAAAATACTATTTTTGCTTTATTTAATCTAAATAACAGAAAGTAAAAAGAGGGTACGAAAAGTTGTGCTTTCTAAATTCATCCATCTCATGCTCATCAAAAGGAATCCATTAACAAGGTTGATCAAGTGTTGTTAACAAACTCTTTCCGAATAACATGAAACCGACAAATTTTCGAATAACACTTGGTTACCTCAATGGGGATATGTATGTCCCCAACAATAAGAATATCATATTTCTTCTTGACAGTAAGAAGAGGAAATTCAAAACCTCCAATAGTAATCGTTGAAATTTTTTCAATAGAATTGATATTGTGGACTTGAGGTTGTTTCCTCGGAAAGTGTATTGTATGATCATTACCATTAACATGAAAAGTGACATTGCCTTTGTTGCAATCAATAACAGCCCCCGTAGTATTCAAAAAGGGTCTACCAAGGATAATAGACATACTATCTTCCTCGGGAATATCAAGGATAACAAAGTCCGTTAAAATAGTAACGTTTGCAACCACAAGAGGCACATCCTCACAAATACCGACAGGTATAGCTGTTGATTTATCGGCCATTTGCAAGGATATTTCAGTAGGTGTCAACTTATTCAAATCAAGTCTACGGTATAAAGAGAGAGGCATAACACTAACACCAGCTCCAAGATCACATAAAGGAGTTTTAACATAGTTTCTTTTAATGGAGCAAGGTATAGTTGGTACCTCCCGGATCCCCTAGTTTCTTTGGTATTCCTCCTTAAAAGTGTAATTGGCAAGCATGGTGGAAATTTCAACTTCCGGTATCTTTCTTTTATTTGTAATAATATCTTTCATATACTTAGCATAAGGATTTGTTTTAAGCATATCAGTCAAACGCATACGCAGAAAGATAGGTGTAATCATTTCAGCAAAGCACTCAAAATCATCATCATCCTTTTTCTTAGATGGTTAAGGACGAAAGGCATGGCTTTCTAAACCCATGGTTCTCTTTCTCTACCATGCTTCCTAGTAACGAAGTCTCTCTTATCAAAACGTTGATTCTTTGATTGTGAGTTATCAAGATCAACAACAGGTTCAATCTCTACATCGTCATTATTGCTAGGTTGAGCATCCTCATGGACATCATCATTAACATTATCACTAGGTTCATGTTCATTACCAGATTGTGTTTCAGCATCAGAGATAGAAATATCATTGGGATTCTCAGGTGTGTCAACAACAGGTTCACTAGAAGCATGCAAAGCTCTATCATTTTTCTTTTTCTTCTTCTTAGAATGACTAGGTGCATCTACATTAGTTCTCTGAGAATCTTGCTCAATTCTCTTAGGGTGGCCCTCAGGATATAGAGGTTCCTGAGTCAATCTGCCCCCTCTAGTCACAACTCTAGCAACATTATCATTTTTCTTACTATTTAATTCATTGAGCAAATCATTTTGTGCTTTAAGTACTTGTTCTACTTGAGTGGTAACCATAGAAGCATGTTTACTAATGAGTTTAAGTTCACCTTTAACTCTAGATATATAATCACTCAAGTGTTCAATCATATAAGCATTACGTTTCAATTGTCTACCAACATAAGCATTGAAGTTTTCTTGTTTAACAATAAAATTGTCAAACTCATCTAAGCATTGGCTAGCAGACTTATAACGAGGAATATAACCTTCATCAAATCTATGGAGAGAATTTACCTTTACTACCTATGTCAGGTTATCAAGACCATGTATTTCTTCAACAGGTGGTAAATTCTTAACATCTCCAGCTTTAATACCTTTTTCTTTCATAGATTTCTTTGCCTCTTGCATATCTTCATGACTGAGAAATAGAATACCCCTTTTCTTCGGAGTTGGCTTAGGAGTTGGTTCAGGAAGTGTCCAATTATTTTCATTACTCAACATATTATTCAATATCAATTCAGCTTAATCGGCAGTTCTTTCCCTGAAAACACAACCAACACAACTATCCAGGTGGTCTCTGGAAGCATCAGTTAGTCCATTATAAAAGATATCAAGTATTTCATTTTTCTTAAGAGGATGATCATGCAAAGCATTAAGTAATTAGAGAAGCCTCCCCAAGCTTGTGGGAGACTCTCTTCTTCAATTTGCACAAAATTATATATTTCCCGTAAGGCAGCTTGTTTCTTATGAGCGGGAAAATATTTAGCAGAGAAGTAATACAGCATATCCTGGGGACTACTCACACAACTAGGATCAAGAGAATTAAACCATATTTTAGCATCACCCTTTAACGAGAACGGAAATAACTTAAGGATATAATAGTAGCGATTTTTTTCTCATTGGTGAATAGGGTGGCTATATCATTCAGTTTAGTAAGATGTGCCACAACAGTTTCAGATTCATAGCCATTAAAAGGATCAGATTCAACCAAAGTAATTAACTCAGGATCGACAGAGAAATCATAATCCTTATCAGAAATACAGATAGGTGAACTAGCAAAAGCAGGGTCATATTTCATTCTAGCATTCAAAGACTTTTCTTTCAGCTTAGCTAACAGTTTCTTAAGATCATACCTATCATTGCAAGCAAGAAAGCCTCTAGCAGTTTCTCCATCCATAACATAACCCTCAGGAACAACATGCAATTCATATCTAGGGGGAGAATCTTCATCATCACTTTCATCAATATTATCAGTTTCAGTAATTGCATCCTCTCTAGCCCTAGCAATTTGTTCTTCAAGAAATTCACCTAGCGGCACAGTATTATCAAGCATAGAAGTAGTTTCATCATAAGTATCATGCATAGCAGAAGTGGCATCATCAAGAACATGCGACATATCAGATTCAATAGAAGGTGTAGGTGTCGCAAATTTACTCATAACAGAGGGTGAATCAAGTGCAGAGCTAGATGGCAGTTCCTTACCTCCCCTCGTAGTTGAGGGATAAATCTTGGTTTTTGCGTCTTTCAAGTTCTTGATAGTGATCAACAGATATAAATCCCAAGTGACTCAAATAATATAGATGTGCTCTCCAGCAATGGCGCGAGAAAAGAGTCTTGATAACCCACAAGTGTAGGGGATCGCAACAGTTTTCGAGGGTAAAGTATTCAACCCAAATTTATTGATTCAACACAAGGGGAGCCAAAGAATACTCTCAAGTATTAGTAGTTGAGTTGTCAATTCAACCACACCTGGAAGACTTAATATCTGTAGCAAAGTAATATGGAAGTAACGGTAACAGTGGTAAAAGTAACGGTAGTAGTTTTGTAGTGATTGTAATAGTAGCAACGGTAAAGTAAAAAAGCAAGGAGCAATATGTGAAAAACTCGTAGGCATTGGATCAGTGATGGATAATTATGTCGGATGCGATTCCTCATGTAATAGTTATAACATAGGGTGACACAGAACTAGCTCCAGTTCGTCAATGTAATGTAGGCATGTATTCTGAATATAGTCATACATGCTTATGGGAAAGAACTTGCATGACATCTTTTGTCCTACCCTCCCGTGGCAGCGGGGTCCTATTGGAAACTAAGGGATATTAAGGCCTCCTTTTAATAGAGTACCGGACCAAAGCATTAACACTTAGTGAATACATGAACTCCTCAATCTATGGTCATCACCGAGAGTGGTCCCAATTATTGTCACTTCGGGGTTGTCGGATCATAACACATAGTAGGTGACAATTGACTTGCAAGATAGGATCAAGAACTCACATATATTCATGAAAACATAATAGGTTCAGATCTGAAATCATGGCACTCGGGCCCTAGTGACAAGCATTAAGCATGGCAAAGTCATATCAACATCAATCTTAGAATATAGTGGATACTAGGGATCAAACCCTAACAAAACTAACTCGATTACATGGTAAATCTCATCCAACCCATCACCATCCAGCAAGCCTACAATGGGATTACTCATGCACGGTGGTGAGCATCATGAAATTGGTGATGGAGGAAAGTTGATGATGACGGCGGCGACGATCTCCACTCTCCGGAGCCCCGAACGGACTCCAGATCAGCCCTCCCAAGATAGATTAGGGCTTGGCGGTGGCTCTGTAACGTAAAACGCGATGAATCCTTCTCTCTGATTTTTTTTCTCCCCGAAAGTGAATATATGGAGTTGGGGTTGAGGTCGGTGGAGCATCAGGGGGCTCACGAGACAGGGGGCGCACCCGGGGGGCGCCCCCAACCCTCATGGACAGGGTGTGGGCCCCCTGGTCTTGATTCTTTCGTCGGTATTTTTTATATATTCCAAAAATAATCTCCGTTGATTTTTAGGTCATTCCGAGAACTTTTATTTCTGCACAAAAATAACACCATGGCAGTTCTGCTGAAAACAGCGTCAGTCCGGGTTAGTTCCATTCAAATCATGCAAGTTAGAGTCCAAAAGAAGGGCAAAAGTGTTTGGAAAAGTAGATACGTTGGAGACGTATCATTCTCCTCCATCTACAGCTAAAGAACTTGTTGGAGACTTCATATCTCTCCACCCGGGCATTAGCTTGAAATATCAATTTCAGCTCTTGGAACATCTTAAATGCTCTGTGGCTTTCAAAAAGCTTTTGAAATCCCGATCCAAGTCGTAAAGCATGGCACACTAAACTATTGAGTACTCATCAGATCAAGCCTGCCAGACATTCATAACGTTTGCATCAGCTCCTGTAGCAAGCCCGTCACCTAGTGGTGCATCAAGCACATAATTCTTCTATGTAACAATGAGGACAATCCTCAAGTTACGGACCCAGTCCATGTAGTTGCTACCATCATCTTTCAACTTAGCTTTCTCTAGGAACGCATTAAAATTCAAGGGAACGGTAGCACGGGTCATTGATTTACCACATATATTTGCAAAGAATATTAGGACTAAGTTCATGATAAATATATGTTCAATTAAACAAATACTAATGAACTCCCACTTAAATCAACATCTCTCAAGTTGTTTAAGTGAAACATGATCCAAATCAACTAACACATGTCCGATCATCTTGTGAGATGGGGTAGTCTTCAATGGTGAACATCTACATGTTGATCATATCTACTATATGACTCATATTCGACCTTTGGTCTCTAGTGTTTCGAGACCATGTCTGTACATGCTAAGCTCGTCAAGTTTAACCTAGGTATTCTGCTTGTGCAAAACTGGCTTACACCCGTTGTATGTGAACGTAGAGTCTATCACACCCGATCATCATGAGGTGCTTCGAAATGACGAACTTTAGCAACGGTGCATACTCTGGAAGAACACTTTTATCTTGAAATTAAGTGAAGGGATCATCTTATAATGCTACCATCGCCCTAAGCAAAATAAGATGTATAAAGATAAACATCACATGCAATCAAAATATGTGACATGATATGGCCATCATCATCTTGTGCTTTTGATCTCCATCTTCAAAAGAACGACATGATCTCCATCATCACCGGCATGACACCTTGACCTCCATCATTGCAGCGGGGTCGTCTCGCCAACTATTGCTTCTACAACTATTGCTAACGCATAGCAAGAAGTAAAGCAATTACATGGCACTTTAGTGATTGACACGTAGGTCATAAAATAAATTAAAGAAAACCCTAGGGCTATTGCCGGTTGTTGTACTCATCGACATGCAAGTCGTGAACTTATTACAAAACAGGACCGCCGTAGTCAAATTAGATTCAACTAAAGTGGGAGAGACAGACACCCGCCAGCCACCTTATGCAAAACATGTTGTATGTTTGTCGATGGAACTGGTCTCATGTACGTGGACATGTAAGGTTGGTTTGAGCCACTTCATCCCACAATACTGATGAATCGAAATAAGACATTGGAGGTAAGCAATATGAACATCACCGCCCACAACTCCTTTGTGTTCTACTCGTGCATATCATCTACGCATAGACTTGGCTCATGACGCCACTGTTAGGGAACGTTGCATGGAAAACAAAAAATTCTACGCACACGCAAAATCTATCCATGGAGATGCATAGCTACGAGAGGGGGAGAACATCTACATACCCTTGTAGATTGCTAAGTGGAAGCGTTTATCAACGCGGTTGATGTAGTTGTACACCTTCACGATCCATCCCGATCTAGCACCGAACGTACGGCACCTCTGCGTTCAGCTCGATGACGTCCTCGCCACCTTGATCCAGCGAGCAGGGTGAAGTAGTAGATGAATTCCGGCAGCACGATGGCGTGGTGATGGTGTTAGTGAACCTATTACCGCAGGGCTTCGCTAAGCACAACGGTTTAGAGCGGATGAAGAACTAGAGGGAGAGGGGCACCACACACGGCTTGGGGATTCGTGGTGTGTGGTACCCCTCCTCTCCTCTCATATATATTGGTGGAGGGTGAGGGGAGGCAGCCCTAGGCGCACCCCAAGGGGTTGGCGGCAGCCCTAGGGTGCCTACCCTAGGCGTGCCCCCTCTCCTTCATAGCACGTGAAGGAAAGGCAGGAGGGTCCTGGCCCTCCTCCTTCCTTTCCTAGGGGGCCGACAGCCTAGAGGTCGGGCGCACCAGCCCCTTGTGGGCTGGTGTGCTTCCCTCCTTGGACCATGTAGCCCCCAAAGTAGGTCAAACCCACCGGGGCCTCTCGGAACACCTTTCGGTCATCCAACAATTATCCGGTGCATCCCGAACCCTTCCGGAGAACGAATAATATCATCATGTATATCAATCTTTTACCTCCGGACCATTTCAGAGCTCCTCATTGTGTTTGTGATCTCATCTGGGACTCCGAACAACATTCTGTCACCAACATACATAACTCATATAGTACTATATCATCAACGAACGTTAAGCGTGCGGACCCTACAGGTTCGAGAATGATGTAGACATGACCGAGATGCTCTTCGTTCAATAACCAATAGCGAGGCCTGGATGCCCATATTGGTTCCTAAATATTCTACGAAGATCTTTATCGGTCGAACCTTCATGACAACATACATAGTTCCCTTTGTTCGTCGGTATGTTACTTTCCTGATATTCGATCCCCGGTATTGAGGGAGTCCTCGATCGGGGGGTCCTCATGTGGCCAGACAAATTCCTGGTGGGCCGGACTGGTGGGCCATGAAGATTACTATAGAATATCATCTCTCGTATCCGGATAGGACTCCTGGATTCCTGTAATGGCAGGTTTAGGCTCGGGTGTAGATTTTCCTTCCTCTGTAAGATAATATGTACAAACCCTAGGCCCCTCCGGTGTGTATATAAACCGGAGGGTTTAGTCCGTAGAGACTAATAGAAAATCATTCAATCCTCATAGGCTGAAACTTAGGGTTTTAGCCTTTACGATCTCGAGGTAGATCAACTCTTGTACACATATTCATCCATATTAATATAGCAGGAAGTAGGGTTTTACCTCGATTGAGAGGGCCTGAACCTGGGTAAACATCGTGTCCCCTGCCTCCGGTTAACATCAATCCTCAAACGCATAGTTCGGGACCCCCTACCCGAGATCCGTCGGTTTTGACACCGACATTGGTGCTTTCATTGAGAGTTCCACTATGTCGTCTACGGAAGGTTTGAAGGATCACGTCGTCAACTGCAACGGCGACATTGAGGAGATTTTCCCTCTCGGCCAACTCTTCGTGTTCGGAGGCTTCGTGCTTCGGGCCAACATTGAAGGCCACCTTGAGCAGATCAAGAGCTATGCCCCTGGCCATCATGTCAGATTTGGTAACTGAATTACGTTGCCGACGTCCGCGGAGACTTGATCTTCGTCGGATTCGAGCCAGCGGCAACCCCTCTCTGCCACCACAATGATCATGACTTAGCTCTGTCATCGGATCAGGAAATAGCACCTGCAACAGTTCTGGCCCTAGATCCAGAACGCATCGCGCCACCCGAAGCTGGGAAGCTCAACCCCACCATGGGAGCCGCAGACTCTACGGCGATGGAGACGCACACGGACCCAACTGATGTGTTATGTGTTACCAGAACCCCGGACTCAGCTCCGGTATCTGATTCCGAACTACGCATAACTGCGCCCCTCAAATCTAATCAGGTGCCTATCGCCAAATTCTGTGCTGCAGATATTTTCCAGCACTCACCACTTGGCGACATGTTAAGGTCGTTGAGATCACTCTCCTTGGACGAGAACACACATCCACACTATATTCGGTTTGAACTTGAGGCTGATGAACAGCCGCGCTATACCCAAGGGGGTGAAGAATTTTGTTCCCCACCCACCACCCACTTGGTAGCCACGGTTGAAGATCTAACCGATCTACTCGACTACGCTTCAGAAGACTTCGATGGGATGGACCTCAAAGCTGAAGCTGATACAGATCAAAGCAGGCCCATTACAGGGCGGTGGAAAGCTACGTCTTAATACGACGTATATATGGTGGACACACCCAAAGAGGCAGAAGGCAATTGTGAAAACAATCTGGTAGAGGATAAACCGGCCGAAGAACCTCCCAAGGGTCGGCGTCCAAAACGCCGAGAAAAATCCCGTAAAGGAAAGGACAGCAACACCGCAACTAATAACGGTGATATTTCAGAACAAGCAGAAGAGCCCGCAGACCCAGTGTTAGAGCAGGAGGAGCGAGAGGACGGTGAACAGAGTCTGAAGCCGCAGTCCGATGACAGCGATGCCGAAGACGGTGACTATGAACCGATCTCCGAAGAAGAGGTTAGCCTGGATGACGACGAATATACAGTCCCAGAAGAACCCTCCGAGCAAAAACGCTTCCATCAGTGGCTTATAGCCACCGCACGGAACTTAAAAAAGCAGCAGAGACAGCTTCGAGCTGCAAAAGACATGCTCAGTGATAGATGGAATGAGGTGCTAGACGCCGAACAGAAACATGGCTTTAATGGCCAAACCAAAGGCTATCCCAAGCGCAAACTGCTGCCCAAATTCGACGACGAGGCTATTGCGCCTATCCCACCGAAATATAACATCGTCGACAAACCGGACCAACCACCTCGCGGATGGGAAAGAGTTGCTAGCAATGGCATAAACAAGCCCCCACCCCATAAAGGAAAGGAGGGTGCAGCCCAAGTCCGAAAGCATGATCTGCGCGAGGACCTAAACAAAAAAGCTAGCAAGACCAGGTCTATATTCAGACCCAGGGATCGAGCTCCCGCACGAGACGACGGCTATCAAGCCAATCGCGCCGGTGACATACCAGTTCGGGATCAATACCGAACACCACAACCATCGGACATACGCCACGACATAGCAAGATACAGAGGATCTTCACACCCTCTATGCTTCACTGATGAGGTACTAGGTCATGATTTCCCAGAAGGGTTTAAACCCATGAACATCGAAGCGTACGATGGAACGATGGATCATGCCGTCTGGATAGAAGATTTTATTCTCCACATCCACATGGCTCGAGCAGATGATCTCCACGCCATCAAATATTTACCCCTCAAGCTGAAAAGACCAGCTCGGCACTGGCTAAACAGTCTCCCAGAAAACTCCATTGGGAGTTGGAAAGAACTTGAGGACGCTTTTTGGGCCAATTTTCGAATTCCTATCTACACTGGGACTATAATATCAGATTGGGGAGGGAGATCGGAATTAGCAATTGATAAAAAAGAAAGGATGTGGGCTCGCGTGAGTAGAAAACAAAAGATATCTATTCTAGTTCTATCATCAGCTATGGTTCGAATCTAAGAGAAATTCTAGATAATGTTTCCTACCCTGAAATTTTCTTGTCTTTCCCGAATGCTAAGGAGAAGAAGAAGAATGAGTCAAAAGAAAAAGGTATTTTGGAGTTTTATCAACAATTTGCTTATGTAGGTGGGGACCTGGTATTTTCGGAGTCCTTATGCGAGGAATTACAAACGAAATTTTTATGTCCGTCCCCCGGACGCTGATGATTTGAGTCACATCATACAATAACCCGGGGAGTTAGCCCGCAAGCATTGGAACCGGTTTCTCACTAAGAAGAACCAGATCGTTGACTGTCCAGACGTCGAAGCCTTAGCGGCATTCAAACACAGTATCCGGGACGAGTGGCTAGCCAGACACCTTGGACAGGAAAAGCCGAGGACAATGGCAGCCCTAACTACACTCATGACAAACTTTTGCGCGGGTGAGGATAGCTGGTTAGCTCGTAGCAGCACCAGCGACCCTGGAACATCTGAAGTCAGGGACGGCAACGGAAAGCCATGGCGCAACAAAAACAAGCGTCGAAACAATCCTGGAAGCCCAGATGATACAGCAGTAAACGCCGGATTCAGCGGCTCCAGACCCGGTCAACAGAAGAAGCCATTTAAAGGGAACAAAGACGGTCCATCAAGTTTGGACAGGATATTAGACAGGCCCTGCTAAATCCATGGCATCCCAGAAAAACCTGCCAACCACACCAACCGTAACTGTTGGGTTTTCAAGCAGGCCGGCAAGCTAAACACCGAACACAAGGGGAAGGAGCCTCAGAGCAAAGACGAGGATGAACCTCGCCAGCCGAATATAGGGGGACAGAAGAAATTTCCACCAGAGGTCAAAACAGTGAACATGATATATGCCACTCATATCCCAAACATGGAGCGCAAATGCGCACTCCAAGACGTCTATGCCGTTGAGCCTGTCGCCCCAAATTCAACCCATGGTCAGCCTGTCCGATAACTTTCGATCGTAGGGATCATCCGACTAGTATTCGGCACGGGGGTTCGGCTACCTTAGTGCTCGACCCAATAATAGATGGATACCATCTAAGCCGAGTCCTTATGGACGGCGGCAATAGTCTCAATCTGATATATCAGGACACTGTCCGCAAGATGGAGATCGACCCATCAAGAATTAAGCCAAGCAGCACGACCTTTAAAGGAGTGATACCAGGCGTTGAAGCTCGCTGCACAGGCTCCTTGACATTGGAGGTTGTATTCGGTTCTCCCAACAACTTTCGAATCGAAGAACTAATCTTCGACATAGCTCCATTCCGAAGTGGCTATCACACCCTACTCGGAAGAACGGCCTTCGCCCACTTTAATGTAGTCCTGCATTATGCCTATTTAATGCTCAAGATGCCTCGACCACGTGGCGTTATCACGGTCAATGGAAATATGGAGCGCTCTCTCCGTACGGAGGAAGATACTGCGGCCTTAGCATCTGAAGTACAATGCGGACTATTCAAGCCAGATAATGTATCAATAGCGGACGCAGCTAAACGTGTCCGGCACATGCCTCAGTGCGGCAGCTCAGATGAACCTGAGCAAGATTGACAGCTATGCCCCTGTTGACCGCCCCATAAGGTGATAGCATATGTGCCTCGAGTACATAATTATGCCCTAAATATTCCTAGGGCGGCGACGAGGGGCACCCGCATACAGTCCGTAGTTCGGCTAGACCATATTCAGACCTTAAACTTATCTTCTCTTGGTTCATTAAAACCAACCAGACTAATTTGGCCACACTGGATTGACTTCTTCGTTTCCAGGTTTTATTTCTTTTTTCTGCAGATGGCCATCGTACTCATACCTTCAAGGACACATTACAGAGGAGAAAACGGCGTAGACGTGCAGCAGGGACCCGCACTAAGGTTTCTTTTTATATTAAGACCCTGCGTAAACCTTTTTCCATTTCTTGTTATATACCTTTTTAGCATGTAAAATGTCCAAAAAAGGTCGTCGGCATTATCTGTAAAGTTTGCGGCTAGCCGTACTATAGAGGGATATTAATAGAACAATTTTGCTCATATCATATCCAGAGTTTTTTTTTTTTTTTTGACTATGTACTGCAAGGCAACAGCCTCACAGTGTTTTATTATCTTAAAATCCCAGAGAGGGAATAGAGTACAAAGGTCTTAAGTATATACAGAGAAAAGGGGAAGGGACTTACAGCTAGTCTACTGGAGAGAGGCTATCCAGGAGAGGAGTCTATCTCTATATTTACATTTAATTCTATGTGCAAGTAAGGAGATATCATACACAAAGTTTCTTCTCCAGGATCTGAAGCTAGGTTGTTCATTCCTGAAAACTTTGCCATTTCTCTGGGTCCAGATATTCCAAGCAGCAGTGAAGACTACCTCAGTGAAGAATGGTTGTCCGAAGTCTTGACGTGCTGCTAGAGCCATGGAATACGTGGAGGAGTGTCCTGTAGATGTCCAAGAAATACCAAGGAAGTTCCAAACTCGCTGACTGAAATTGCAGACGAAGAAGAGGTGTGCCCGGTCTTCAAGATGTGGCAAAAGACATATAGAACAATTAGCATCTTCTACATGCCAATGTCTTCGCTGCATCATATCTCTGGTGTTGAGTCGATCCATTAGAAGAAGCCATCCGAAAACTTTGATCTTCAGCGTGCAAGAGCAATTCCAAATCCATTTAAATATGGGGTCCACCGCAATGTGAGAAAACCTGAAATCATAGTACACCTTGGAGATGAAGGTGCCAGATTTGGAGGGCCATTTCCAGCTGTCATGTGCCTTGTCACCCAAATCCAGAGTTTTATTCACTCACCACGCAATGTTCTCTTCTCGCATCAGATTGCCATATGTGCCTTGTCAATAAAGGTTCATTACCAGGGGTTGTCTTCCGCCCTGGTATATGTTGAAAAGACCGAACACCTATAGAGAGTGTTCGGCGTCCTGGATATTTGCATTATATGCATCAGTTCCGAATCATGTCTTTGGTCAATAGTTGGGTTGCCCGGCTCCTGTGCTTACCCCTACGTTCCCGATTGTTCGGCTATGGTGTAAAGGGAGAACTACTGCGATAGTACTTTTGGCTAGTCCGGTCAAGTACCTCAGTAGAGAAAGCCGAAACCTGACTGTCATGATAAGCGAGAACCTGGTCAGCAATCCGGTGACTTAGTTTTATACTACGATCGATAGAGGTCTACCCCGTGTTATATGAAGGGTTGGTTTTTCGCCCAGCCAAGTGCAATTGGATACTTTATCCGCACCAGGGGGTAGTACCTAGCCCCACTGGTCAAACTCCTACGACTAAGTAAAAGGAATAACGCCGCATAGTCTGATTGCCTGGTTCGCTCCGCATATACCTCCTATACGGACCAAGACGTTGGATAAAGTGTGTATTTGCATATGACCGAACACCCCAGTACTATGTACCTGGGGGCTGAAGCCGACGACTGGAAACTTTCAAATTTCAGATAAACAATCACACAGGAGGAAAAAAGACGCTGATATGATAAATAAGCGCAAAAGTTATATATACATCGGATTCATAAGCCTAGTCTTTACATCCGGATAAAATTATTCAAAGGCAACATCCTTCGAACACTGGCCTTCTACAAGGCGGGCGCCCTCGATGACAACCTTGAAGTACTTCTCCGGCTTGCGGTGCTCCTTGCCTGCGGGCGAGCCAGCAGTGGCTATATGCACTGCGTTCATCTTCGCCCAGTGCACTTTGATGTGAGCGAAGGCCATCCGAGCACCTTCTATGCAGGCCGAACGCGTTAGTGCGTCGACCCGCAAACTTGCCACGACGAGCCGCTTCACCAATCCGAAGTAACTACTTGGTATTGGCTCAGCGGGCCATAGCCAGACTATTCAGTCCCTCATGGCTAAACCCGCCATGTTGTGCAGCTCGACCAGCTGCTTCATCTGGTTGTTGTGGGGCATCAGATATTTTGGCGCCTCAAACTGCGACCAAAACAGTTTCTCTGTGGTGTTCCCCTCCAGGGCACGGAAATATTGGGCGGCATCTGCACTGCTCCTTGGAAGATCAGCAAACATGCCTGGAGAACTCCACAATCGTGTCAGCCCAATATACTTCCGCCCTTCGAAGATGCTTTGCAAGAGAAATGTCTTACCAGATGCTATCTGTCGTGCCTGCTCGATCTCTTGACGAGCACTGCGCGCCTCGCCTCGCGCATCCTGGGCAGACTTTACTGCCACAGATAGCTCGGTCGCCTGTTCCGAAGCCTTCTTCTCCGATGCATCACACTTAAGGATGGCATCTTGGAGCTCGGCCTCGACTTTGGACACCCGAGATTTATGCTTCTCGCACTCCGCCCTTTCGGCCTCCAAATCTGCAGCCGCTTTATCAGCGGCCGCCTTGTTCGCCTTGGCCTCCTCCTTGGCCTTGGCAACCTCGCCCTTAATGGCCTCGAGCTCAGCGGCGCCAACTGTGTAATATAGAATAAAATGTTAGAGTTTGTACTCATACCCAATCAATCAAGTCTTATTGACATTTAAATAAAAATCCGCATACCTTGCGTTTCATCAAAATGTTGGTTGATGCGGTCGAGGTCTGCATTGGCCACCTCGAGCTTCCGATTTATTTCGGTGACCTCTGCGTCTCGCACAGACGCCGTAACTAAAGAAGCCTGCATGACAGTTCAGCTATGTAAATATGATAATCTATGGATACTTCGTCTGATTCTTTTTAGAATCACATAAAGCATCAGGGGCTACTGGCTATATATGTGCACTTAAAACAATTTTTTAAAGCATTACATGGCTTACCTCAAAACTTGTTAAAAGGTTGTTGAAGGCTTCATTCAGACCACCCTTGACGGACTAAATCTTCGTCATCACCGCACCCATCACAGTGCGGTGTTCCTCAATGACGAGAGCACTTTGTAGTGCTCCCTCCATAGAATCCGGCACCTCCGGATTGACTCTGGGCGCCGCCGTATCCTCCTCCGCTTGAGGAGCAAGATCTTCAAACCTCGGAGCCATGCTAGGCTCCGGAACGATGTTCGGTGGGACCCCAGATTGTTCAGGCCCACATCTTCGGTCTCCATGAGGGCCATTTCCCCATGGTCAGCGGCCGCCGAGGTATTACCCTCGGCCGCCCTGTCTCCTGCCCTGCCCTCATCTCCTTGGGTGGAGAGAATCCACTGGGACGACACTTTGGTGTCCCCGCCAATTACGGGCGATGGAGCCCGGACTGGCGGGTCACTCTCCATCTCCCCAGGCGCTAGAGAGTTCCCCTCCAATGATGTAACATCGGGGTCTGCACCGGGAGGGCTGTAGGTCAGCAGGAGAAAAAATGTTAAGTAGGTATCATAGATATTGAATAAACAAATGTGAAATAGTCAATCCGGACAAACTTACGATTCGGGCAGGGGTTTTACCCTGGGCTTCACCACGAAGCGGTGTTCGGATGAATCTGAACTGTCTCCGAGCTTCAGCTTCCTCTTCCTCCGGGGCACGGCCGCGCTCACGTCAGCAACGGCCTCCCTCTTCGTCCCCCTGCCTTGAGCTGGAGGTACTTCTTCTTCCTCCTCTTCCTCATCATCATCTTCCTCCGCCTCGTCGGAGGAAACAATATGGAGGTCGTCGGGCTGCTTGCCCGTAGGAAGGGGGCTGTTTCCAGCCCCCTTGCCCTTTGTCTTCTTGGGCTTCTTGGCCGGCGCCTTGTACGGCGTCGAAACCAGCATTGCTGTCAATAGAGGCAATGCTGGGTCTTCGGGCAGAGGTGTCGGACACTTGATCCGGGTTACCTTCTTCGTCCAAGCCTGTATATCACATAAAAGTTCCAACTCCTATTATCATTAAGTAATAGGAAAGGACAAGTGTTCGGCAGAGATCATTGTTACCTCGGTGGCAGAAACTTCGGTACTGAAGCATGCATCCTCGTTCTCTTCGGGCCATTCCTCCTTGGTCTTGAAGAGGTGCTTCCAAATCTCTTTGTGTGTGGAGCCAAAGAAATGCTTTAGCGGCTTGTCTCTTGCCGGATCGAACTCCCATAGGGAGGAGTCCCAGCTTTGGCAAGGGAGAACAAGCCGGGTCAGCATCACCTGGACCATGGAGGAGAGCAGGTGCCCCTTGGAGATCACGTCGGACACACGGCCCACGAGAGTCGTCACCTCGGTGGGCAACCCCCAGTTCAGACCCTTTTTGGTCCAGGAGGTTAGCCTCTCTGGGGGTCCGGATCTGAAAGCAGGCTCCGCCGCCCAGTTGGTGTCGCGGGGCTCGGTGATATAGAACCACTCCTGCTGCCAGACTTTGTTCATCTCTACAAACAAGCCCTTGGGCCAAGTTGTGTTCGGGAGCTTACTAATCATAGCACCCCCGCACTCTGCGTGTTCCCCGTTCACCACCTTCGGCTTCACGTTGAAGGTTTTAAGCCACAGGCCAAAGTGTGGGGGGACACGGAGAAAAGTTTCACACATCACTATGAATGCGGATATGTGAAGGATTGAGTTCGGAGCTAGATCATGGAAATCTAGCCCATAGAAAAACAAAAGACCCCAGACGAATGGGTGGAGTGGAAACCCTAGCCCCCTAACAAAATGAGAGATGAACACTACCCTCTCGTCCGCCTTAGGGACGGGAGTCACCTGGCCCCTAGGGGGGGACTCGGTGTGCGATGTCGTCGGCGAGATACCCCGCACTCCATAGATCCTTCACGGTCTTTTCGTTGACCGTAGAAGCCTCCCACTTGCCCCTGGCACCGGATCCAGCCATTGCTGGGAAGGGGAGTAGTGTTTGAGGAACGAGGAGTTGTGGGCACAGGAGATGAGACTATGGGGCAAGGGAGATTGGAGAGCTCGAGCTTGAGGAAGGCGTGGGGTTGGTGAAAGGGATTGGTGTCCTTTTATAACGCTGCGAATATAGAGCGTCCCCCCCACCTTAGTAGTCGTGCGTAATGCGCGGCGTGGGTGCTCATGTCACAATGATGAAAATCCCACAATAAGCGGGCACGGTCTCTATTCTGACGAGACGTGTCAATGAGGATATGCCTCGAAACACGAAACTAGGACCAAATAAAACGGTTCGATGTGTTAGTGGGTTGGACGCGATGCTTCACCCAAAAGTTTTCAGTAAAGACACATTATTCATTTTCTTTAAAAGCCTTGCCTTCGAGGCTAAGGGTTGTACTAATCTTGTAGAACCGAACACAATCCATCTATTTGCAGAAGATATATTCGGGAGGAGGAACCCGCCTTGCAATGCCGAAGACAATACGGAAGCCGAACTCATCCTCATTGAAGACAGGTTCAGGGGCTACTGAGGGAGTCCTGGATCGGGGGGTCCTCATGTAATGCCCAGGATGGGACTATATCTCCTACTTGTCGAGGCACGACTTAAAGATATAAGCCCATTCTGGAATGATCGCAAGTTTGGTACCTTTGCACATCTCATGTAAAAATAGGGATGAAGGCGGAAAAGATAGTTGGCTTACACTCGCCACGTCACACAATTCATTACATGTCCAAACATCATTCAAATAAACATCACAACCCGTCTACGGGTGAAGATCCAAATGAAAGATACCAAACATAACATTAAACCACAGGTCTGAATCGCCCCTAGTAGAAATCTCTACTGATCGTCGGGATAGTGCACATAGTAACGGCTACGGTCCTCGTCGTACTCCCAGTACAGCTCGGTGCCGTCACTTGAATAGATCGCCTGAGAACCTACATCTGGTGTGGTGTAGAGTCTGTGAGCCACAGAGGACTCAGCAATCCCGTTCCCGCGTAACACAACTATCCAAGCCTTGGGTGTGGAACAAGGCTGAAGAAAGAACAAGAGGTTGCAGCAGCACTAGCACTACTTACGTAAAAGAGAGCGAGAAGAGAAGTGCCTCGGACGAAAAGGTGATCACGAAGTGATCCCATCTAATACATGTCAAACATAACCCCACCATGTTCACTTCCTGAACCCCTTTCGAGAAATGACCGTCATGGTACTCACGCTGGTAGTGTATTCTGAACATGGTGTCAAGTTTTCTACAACCGGATATTAACAAATTCCCATCTACCACATAACCGCGGGCACGGCTTTCGAAAGTTCATAACCCTGCAGGGGTGTTCCAACTTGGCCCATGACAAGCCCACGATCCGCGGAGTCGCAACTCCAAGGTGGGAAGGCCCGAGTATCCTTGGAATCCCGTGCTCAAGATACTCCGACTAAGGTAAGGCTAATCCAGCAAATCCTCCCGGTGTGCCGACACCCTGACAGTAGCCGCGCGTATCTAGTCTCAGGCCACGACCGGATGGGCGATTCTACAGGTTTTTACCAATCCTCGAGTTTCCTCGTGGTGGCCCCGCAGACTCCCCAGTTTGGACCAACACTCATGAGGAGCACTGGCCCGGGTTGTTGATTAAGAACTCGGGTTTGCAAGACCCTATGCAAGTTTTAATTATTAGGCGAATAGTACCAATGTTGGGACTTGCTGGAAAAGACTTAGCACTTAGCGGTTTATCGAGGGGGTCCCATAACCCCAACCGTGTGAGGAACGCATAATCAAGGAACATAACACCGGTTTATACAGTTCCTAGGCGGCATGAGTGGAACAAATCACCAAGCAAAAGGCTTAGCCTTCCACCCATTACCAATATATAGATGATTTCAAATAAGAATTAATATAGTGTGATATCCCAACAAGCTTCAACAAGAAGCAAGAATCTTCAATCTTCTCCTGCAACTAGCAATGCTATAAGAGGGGCTGAGCGAAGCTTACTTAGCCAATCAAAGGTTTGCATAGGTAGGGTGGTTAGACAGATTCATGGTTACAATAGGAGGCTGACAGGAAAAACATGGGCATCGAGGCAAAGCTATAGAGCGAGACTTCTAGCAATAGGCATAGATAGTAATGATATCCGGGTCAGGTCATCTTGCCTGAAGAGTCGTCGATGGGATCGTAAGCGGGCTCCTCGTTCTCGACCTCGGTAGTAACCTCGTTCTCGTACTCGTACTCGGCTTCAGGCTCTACTCAACACAAAACACACAAGGCATGAAAATCAACAAGATGCAATGCGCAAACCACAGGATGCATGACTGATGCACTAAGGAAGCACTGCTGATGCACTAAGGAAGCACAGAAAATCAACATAGGAAGCACAGAGTTACAGCACAAGGAGCATGACAATATGCAACAAGCAAGATACTTCAAAACATGATAACAAGGGGATATTATGAATCTATATGCAAAAACACACAAGTTTCATAAAGGATTTGCTCAAAACGGAGCAACGGGCTAAAAGATACACCCGAAACAAGAAACATGCAAAAGCTGAAATTAACAGCCACATAGCAACTTCGGAGCAAGAAATATATAGGCTACAGCACTCAAAAATCATGGCAAGAAGCATGGACATAAAGTAGACATATCCTACAGAAAACAATCCCATTGGAGCATCTCCATAGGAGGCATGGATCAATAGCAACAAGCTATGACATTTTGAACTTGACAACAAAAACCTGACAGCAGTAATTTGTAGCAACTTGGGAGCAAAAGTTAAATATGCTACAGCCACCCAAATGAGCATGTGAGAGCATGAATGGATAGCCAACAACATATACAACAAGGAATCATCAAGAGTCACCCCAAAACTAGCATGGATTTGCCTAGAACAACAAGCAAACATGGCATCTGGAAATTACAGATTCCAGACTTAGTGAAATTTCACTAAGTGTTAAAACAGCAGTAATATCATGGCATGTTCGTGAGCAAGTTTAAGTCACCTCAAAGCAAAGCATGGCAAGTGGTTATCACCACAGCAAATAACACATGATGGGGAGTCCAAAACATCTAAGCATGCAACAAGGGGACAACCACATCAATAGCAACGAGCTCCTCAACTAGGCATCTCGTAACAAGTTTAACAACATAACAGCCACAAGCACTTTTGCAAAGGAGATAAACATGGAAAGATGAATTCTATCATGCAAGCTAAAGCAACCAACATGTAGAGCATCTCAAGATGAACATGTGGACATATCATTTGCTTCATCTGGATAAACATGCATCAAGTTATCACATTGCAAACATGGCATGAAAACAACTAATAGCAGCAGTTTATAACAAGTAGCACTCTTCTCATGAAGATTAAGACATCTAGATGACCTCAAACATGCATGGCACAATGGAACAAAACATAGTACAAGTCACCATGATCATTTTGACATATCATATGCTCAAATCGGACATGCACAGTAAAAGATATCAACAATACAAAACTGCATCAGACATGAAAACTACTAGGGACTTAGAGAAAAAAACGGAGTCAACCTCAGGGCACGGTCAACGCAGGCGGATCTGGGTCAACGGCGCCGAATCGGGTCGCGGGTCCAGCGGAGCGGGTCGGGCGGCGGATCCACCGGGCGCCCGTTAGGGTTTGCCCTGGCGCCGATCTGGATCTGGCGATCCTGCCTGGATCGAGCGCTGCCCTCGAGCAACTGGCGGTGCTGGGGCCTCGGTGGCTCGGGCTCGGCGGGAGGCGAGGGGATAGGCCAGCGGGAAGGGAGCCCCCGCCGGCGCGGCGACCCGGCGAGAGGCCGCGGCTGGGAGGCGGCGGCGCCGGCGGGCCTGGCCGAGGCGGGGCGGCGAGGGAGCTCCTGCACGGGCGGCGGCGATCTCCTGGCTGGCGGAGCTCCGGCCGGCGAGGAGAAGGGAGATGCTCCGACGGCGGCGCGACGGGAGCTCGGCGGCGGCGCGGAGGTTGAAGACGAGGCGGCTCGGGCTCGGAAGCACGGCGGCGATGAGTCGGAAGCACGGCGGCGACGAGTCGGAAGCACGGGTGCAGCGAAGGTTGGAAGCACGGCGTGTCAACGGTGGAAGCACCGCGCGGCAGAGGTGGAAACATTAGGGTTTTGGACGCAAAATTGGGGGGGTTGGATGTTTATATAGGCACAAGGAGCTAGGGTTGTCCAAATGAGGAGAGGTTTTCGGCCACGAGATCACAATTGAACGGTCTAGATGAAGGGAAGGGTTTGAGTTGGGTTGGTGGGCTGTTGGAGGGGTGCTTGGGCCTCAAAGAGGAGGTACTTTTAGCCCACGAGGATAACTGTTGGAGTAGCAGACGAACTCCAAACGCGACGAGATTTGACAGGCGGGTTACACATAACAAAACAACAACGCACGACAAGTCTCACGCCAAACCGGAAATGTTACACGGCCAAACACAAAAGTAGGCCTCGGGGATGCCACGGACACGTGAGAGGGCGCCGGAACTCGAAATGGACTGTCGGGGAAACTGATCCACCCACGAACACCTATGGGGATGGAGCCCCTTTTCGGTACGGCAGGGGGGCGGAGGTCGCACAAAGAGCAGATCGAGGCGATGCACACGAGCAGTTTACCCAGGTTCGGCCGCACGGATGCGTAAAACCCTACTCCTGCTTTAGTTTGTATTGAGTTCTTGCTCGGGAGCGCTGAGAGCTACAGTACCCTTCAGCATCTAACGAGACCGAGCGTGAGAGTGTTCGAATCTCTAACCCCCCCCCCTCTATGTTGCGCATGAGCCTCCTTTTATATGCTCAAGGGGTCACCGACAGGTGGCAACGCAATTGAGGGTAGAAACGGAAAAGGATTGGTGGTTGGTACAGTGTTTTATACCTAACCCTGACGGCAGGGGACAAGGGCATTAAATGCCCATCGACGTCTCCCAAACAGTGCAAAAAGTGTCCGTTAGGGGCGCCACCGTTCGCCATGATGGTTACCTTGTCAGCACCGCTTGCCACCGCGTACCCCTGGCTGCACAGCCGCCCGCCACGTGCGTCTGGAAGGGTCCCAGAGCGACACGTGAGCGGATGCACTGGAGCGCGGGTACTGAGTGGAAGCTTGCTGCAGCAAGTGCCTTGCCGCGGTCGCTATCTTGTCGCTTCCGGGAGCTTGTCGCTCACCGGGCCTTGCCGGGACGCGTGGCGCGTCGCGGCAAGTTTCTTGAGATGCCTTGGTTGGCCTTCCCGGCAAGCTCCTCTTGCCATGGCCTTGCGCCATGAGTGGCTTTGTGCCTCGAGTGGCCTTCCCGGCAAGCTCCTCTTGCTGGGGCCTTGTCTCCTTGGCTTGGATACTTTGTTCTTGAATGGCTCCAAAGGAGCCACGGAGGACCTTGGCGATCACCCGACAAACCTTGCCGCGGGACGCTGCGACTGCCCGTGCACAAGTTCGGGATACTAAGGGTACCCCTACTTTAGTACACCGACAGGAGCCCCCGGGCCTGGGCCATACACGGTGCCGAGCGCTGTTGGGCCAGGCCCAAAATAGTGCACGGGCACGCGCGGCCTGGTTCTCGTCGTATCTTTCTCCGTATCCGCCGCGCCCTCCCCTAACGGCACGCGTCAATTGCGGCGTCGTGGGAGAGATCGTGGGCTGTTTCTTTAATCGGAAATGCGGAACGCCCGCCCCCTCCCCCCCTTATAAGCAGGGGAAACAGGGGCAGTTCGTTCATCCGCCCGTTGCTGCTTCAATCCTCGAAAACCTCCGCCGCTCCCCTTCTTCCCATAGTCGAAAGAGAGCAACGCTCCGCCCCCCGTCGCCACCAGCACCACCAGCGTCGTCGACCTCCCTCACCGCTTCCGCCATGGCTCCGAAGGGCGAGAAGGGGAAGACCGCGAAGTCGGCCGAGGCGCTGCGGCTCGTGGCGCTGAGAAAGAAGCGGGCTATCTTCCCCCCCCAAGCTTGCCGCGAGGAAGCTGAGGGAGAACTACTATCTCTTCTGGTCGGGGGAGACGCGGGCGCATCCGCGCACCAAGGTATTCCCAGCCGTCGCTTGCAACATGTATCCGAATGGATACGCTTTCTTCGCCTTGTTCTTCTACTACGGGCTCTGCCCGCCTTTCTCTGAATTCTTCTGTGGCCTCATGAACACCTACGGGTTCCATCTCCTTGACTTCACCCCAACGCCGTTCTGACCATGGCAGTTTTCGCACATCTGTGCGAAAACTTTGTCGGAGTCCATCCCAATGTCGCCCTCTTCCACCATTACTTCACGCCCCGAGTTGAGAGAGGAGAGCCGTTATCCGGTGGGGTCTCCTGGATCTCGAGGACGCACAAGAAGGAGGCTTATCTGGAGGGAGAGCTCCGTGGCAAGTGGGATGAATGGAGGGCAGACTGGTGCTGGATTGTAGAGGAGAACCCGCAGCCATTCACCGTCCGACGCCAAGCCCCAGTAGTACGCGGCGACTACTGGAGCGACTTGGCCCCGGAAGACAGTAGATTGAAGATTGCCCCTGCCCGGATCCTTCGCCTCAAGCGCGCCAAGCTCACCGTAGGCGTAGTTGGCGCAGACTTTCTCCGCCGCCGCATCGCCCCCCTGCAGGAGAGGAAGAGGCCCGCCTGGGAGTTCGAGAACGCGGCAGATATCATGAGGCTGAGCCCGGCCTCAATTACAAATACACTGTCCTGGAGCTTAACGGGATGCTCCAGGAGCTGTTCAAGTATGACCCCGATCATCCCGAGGTATTCGTGTTGTCGAGGGGTGTCGTCCCGTTGTGTAACAACTCCGTGCTCAGTCGCATCCGCGCAATGATGCCGCTGTGCGACTCTCACGGGATCGACCCAACTTGGCAAGAGCCTTCTGAGGAAGCCGTGCAGGCGTTCTTCGACAACATGGAAGAAACGCCAATTTGCGTCGACGAGAAGAAGGGCCTCACCCGCGACACCACCGATAAGGAGATGGCGTACATCGCCACCAGGCTGGAGGAGGCGGTGGCAGCCGTGGCCGCGGGCGAGTTCGGATATCCGTGGAGGAGGCGGAGGCAGCGGAGGCGGCAAGCCTTGCCGAGCGGGAGGAGTTCCTTAGCGCGGGAAAGCCTGCCGGCGAGGGAGAGCCTGCCGGGCAAGACGCCGAGCCGAGCGAGCCCGCCGAGGATACGGGCGGCTCGCTGGGGATCGACTCCTCTTCCTCCTCGTCCTCGGGCAGCTCGCCACCACCAGCAGAGCCTCCAGCTCCACCAAGAAGGCGTCTCCGCAAGGCCGGGGACGTAACGGAGCAGCAGACGGGCCAACAGCCGCCGCGCCGTGCGACACGCTCCACCGCGGCAAGCAAGGTTGCTGCGGGAGCGCCTCGCGCTTCTGCGACAACTGGAGCGGGGTCTTCTCGGACTGCCGCTT
The DNA here is from genome assembly GCA_902687465.1 of Secale cereale. NCBI lineage: Eukaryota > Viridiplantae > Streptophyta > Magnoliopsida > Poales > Poaceae > Secale > Secale cereale. The sequence continues at coordinate 821,162,643 of LR738711.1, read as the reverse complement.
CTGCTCCTGCCGCTCCCCACGCCATGGCGGCAGCTGGAGCGGGGTCGTCTCAGACCACCGCCACTGCTCCCGCCAAGCGGCCAAGGGAGTCCACTCCTCCGCTTCCTCGCGCCGGGACGCGTGAGCCAGACTTCGACTTCTCCGCGCTCAGCTCCGACGAGGAAGAAGAAGAGTAAGTCTTTGTTGTTCTTGTATCTCTTCGATTTTCTGCTGTTTTGTCTTGTGTCACATTTTTGTCACTCTGAACCTGTTCCTTTTTTCAGAACTCTGGCCCAGAGGGCGGCAAAGAGGGCCAAGGTCGATCATCATCGAGGACGAGCCTGCCGCGACAGCAGGGGGTGCGCCTGAGACAAACTTGCCGGACCCGGCAACTGTTCTTCAGAGCAGCTGATAACTCTCAACCGTAAGGGATCGAGATAGTCTTCGCGGGTAAGAATAACCCAATTTATAGATTCGACACACGGGGAGCCAAAGAGTATTTATAAGCTTTGACAGTTGAGTTGTCAAGTCAACCGCACCTGAAATATACTTACTTGCAACAACAGATAAGTGGTAACGGTGATATGATAGTGATGGTGGTGGCAGTAAAAGTAAACAGCAAAAGTAACAACTAATAACCAGCAGGATGGAAACACTGTAGGCTAGGGAGATGGATGGTTGGGCGCTGCATGGATGAGATATATCATGAATCTAACTTGGGGCAAGGCACACTACAAAGTAATGATCATCTAGGCAGATATCAAACATGAGGCATGTATCCCACAGGTAGTTGTACGTGCTTGTAATAAGAACTTGCACAACAACTTTTGTCCTACCATCCCGCTACGAACGGGGCCAAAAGGAACTTATGGAGATTAAGGTGCTCCTGTCAAAGAGCACCGAAACAAAGCAATAAACTCAATGGATACATGTAATCCTCAAACTATGGACCATCCCCTTTGGTGTCCCAAGCTGTCACTTTTGGGATCGCCAGTTCCGGACCGTAATAGGTGCAAACAACTCATAGATAGGATCAAGAAAACAAATATATTCATGCAAACACACATGGTTCAGATCTGAAATCATGGCACTCGGGCCCTAAGTGACAAGCATTAAGAGCAACAAGTTGAAGCAAAGATGATAAACACCATAGTAGATGATAGGCAACATGCCCCCAATAATCTGATAATCTATTACATGATCTAACTCATCCAATCCCTACCATCCCCTTTGCCTACAGCAGGGAATTACTCACACATGGAAGGAGAAGTCATGGAGGGAGGATGGAGTGGTGATGATGATGACGATGGCGACGATCTCCCCTCTCCGGAGGCCAAATCAGCCTCCAGATTAGCCCTCCCGAAGAAGAACAGAGGGTGGCGGCGGCTCCGCGACGGGAACTGGGAAAACGACTTCTGTTCTGGGATTTTTTCGTCACAGGGATAAACACGGGTCAAAGTAGGGCACCAGAGGGGGAAGGGCCCGCCCAGGCGGCCTCCCGACGCGGCCAGGGGTGGGGCCGCGCCACCAGGGCGCCTGGGGCCCCCCTGGCTCCCCTCTGGCCCATCTTCTGGCACAAGGGCCCTTCGGGTGCATGGATTTTCTGTGATTTTTCTTGGAATTTTCTGAGACACCTAAAAATCCGTTTTCCTGCGCACAATAAAACCATACAAGCAGCTCTGCTGAAAACAGCGTCAGTCTGGGTTAGTTTAGTTCAAATCATGCAAGAATGAGGTCAAAACAATAGCAAAAGTGTTTGGAAAAGTAGATACGTTTGAGACGTATCAACTCCCCCAAGCTTAGCATATTGCTTGTCCTCAAGCAATTCAGTTCAACGAACTGGACGCGACAAAGAAAACTTTGACAAACTCTTTTGCTTCATTAGATGTATATAAGCATGTACTACGAAAAGAAAGCAAGTATTGAAACAATGCTATGAGGACAATGCACGAAGCAATCCTTCTTTCAAGTGACCAATCACAAATACCTAAAAGTAAATAATATACTACTGAAAATCAAGACAAGATTACATTGCACATAGCTTGAACATACTAGAGTGGTATCTCGCTAGCCTCCATGAATGAAGCAAAACATAAATGCAGAAACTCCTCCAGAGTTTTAAAGGAGACTAGAACTAAGAATTTCAGAATAGATAATACCATAAGCATGCAGAAGACAATGTAATACTTTGGGACAATGCACATTACACTCAGAATGACAATTATGCTCTCCTAGTTGGTGCTTTGAAGAAAGAAGGTGGAGACTCTCGAACCGTGTAATTTGATGGCGAGGTTGAAAACCCATAGTTGGAAGCAAAGACTAAACGTGTACCAGAGCTCTTGGTTTTGAAAACAGAGGTAAAAATGATTTTGAGAGGTGCATATTTCGTCAACGAATGTTAGTAGACAACCCAATCACTTCTCGAGCTGGACAACTTTCGAGGAACGGCTCCCGCACGGGGATTATCACATCCCCTTAATCTCCTTTGTTTATCACTACCAAAAGTTTTCTGATTTCTCATGAACAAAGCGTGAAGGAGGATTTGTTTGTTGTATTATCTTTTATGAGCCGGGCGCACTCATGCCAGTTCCTTCTCGTATTAGGGGTTTGCAGATTAGACATGCAATCCTGGGATAAAACTTGTCCAACTTAAAAAGATCATGAACTAACTACTACTTCCTCATGAGCTAAAATAGAGGCACAAAACAGGAGTAAATTTGAATAATTTCGAGATGGTACAAGAAAGTCTTCGTTAGGATGGTAGGTAAATACCACATAGGAAGGTATGGTGGACTCATATGGAATAACTGGTTTGAAAGGATTTGGATGCACAAGCAGAATTCCGCTTAGTGCGAGCGAAGGCTAGCAAGAGACTGGGAAGCGACCAACTAGAGAGTAATAACGGTCATAATCATGCAGAGCGACAAAGCAACATTGAATCGGGCATGAAAGTGATATAACTATTCTGAAACTCAAAGATCATCAAGGCAAAGCAGACTTTTTAGTCTTAAACATGTGTAAACATGTGCCAAGTCAATCCAAGAATTCTCCAAAGGGAAATACCACCTCAGTATACCAAACTATGAACAGTGCAATGCATGTAAATTATTTCAATAACACATTATATACTCTAGCTATTTGAGACTAGCCACAAGGAAAGCATGAACCACTGGGAAAGCATTGTAAGCATAGCACTATGTCGCTACAAGCTGGTCTCTAGATCATAAGTATAGGCATATGTACAAAAGTAGAAACAAGAAGAGTTCATACCGGTTTTCCTTGTTGCTTTCCTTCCGTCGATCTTCGTCATCACTGCCTTGTCACTTGCACGATCGAACGTAGGAAATATAATCAAATGCCATCACGGACTCGAGCTGAACTCTGAAAACAAAGCAAACTAAAGAGAGAAAGGAAATCTTTTTGGGTTATTTTAAAGGTTGAACGAAAGCAAAAGAAAGAGAAAATCTTTTTGTTGTTTTTGCAAAGAAAGAACAAAGAAGAACGGGCAAAAACTTCGAAAAGATCAAAGCGAACAAAAATAAAACGGATAATACAATGGAAAAGTGAGAAGGGCACGTACTCCCCCAAGCTTAGGCTTTTGGCCTAAGTTGGTAGTAGCTACTGCCCCCAGGAGCCTCCTGCTCCGGGGTGGTGCCGGTGAGTCCAAGGGTCGTAAAAGGATTCCGGCGCGTACACCGAACTCCTCGGATCCTCCCACGAAGAAGGGTCCGTACTCCAAGCAGAGGAAGACCCTTCACCAAACTGGGTGACGGTCTACCCCTGGAAAGGTGGTAACTCACCGCGCTCCTCCTCGTCGGGCACAACCCCCTCCATGGGGTTATGAAACTGATGTTGGACCATGAACTCATCGAACTGGATAACATCAAAGGACCATCCGTTCCTGCGAGAAAAATCAAACAAAAGAGGTGCAGGTAGACGGATCTTGCGTTCCGCGGTAGTTCCGAAACGCAAGATATAAACAAGGTTACCAAACTCAGAAGTCATGGTAACAAACTTATGCCTTTTCATAGCAGCAAGATCAAAACTTAAATAAGTAAAAGGCTTATCATCAGGGTGTGGGGTGCCTTTAAGATGTTCTAAGATAAGTGTGGCATAAACGCCACCAAATAAATCTCCCCTGTTACCGTTCGTAGCAAGGCGTCGAGCAATTAAGGCACCCAAATTATAATCAAACCTCCCTGAGAGGGCGGTTGCCAGGATAGCAATGTCCAGCGTAGAAGTGTTGCTCGTGTTGTCACGAGCTAATGCCCCTCTAGCAACATAATACGCAAAATACCTGAGGTGAGGGAATAAGATGCTGGAGATTTTTGACCGATGAATATCCCTCGTACCCATGCTGCAGAGAGAGTTGAAGACGGTTTTCAGCTCGGAGGGCTGAGAGGTCATCTTCGCCGTCCGCCCAACGTTTGGCACACCTATTATTTCACAAAACTTTTCCAAGGGCATGGTGATAAGATCATTGTAAATTTTAAACTCAATAGCACCAGTATCAAGGTTATATCTAAAACTGTTAATGAAACCTGAGGTGAGTTTTTGATACTGAACAACACGGCACGTGACGAGCCGTGTTAGACCTGCATTAGCACAAAGATTATAAAACTCATCCTTAATTCCCGCAGCTTCAAGGAATTCATCACATGGGAACATCATAGCACGTGCTGGACTTGTGTCTTCCAACAACTCTAGGGGCACATGATCTTCATTGTAGCTCACCCTAGCAGTCGAGGGTGAAGCTGCGGCTCTAGTAACTCGATCGGAGTGCGCGGGCTTCTTTTTCTCAAGCCACCCCTTTGCCCTTCCTAACAAACTCATTTCTGAAATTTTTGACAAATTACAAAAACAAGGATTTAAACAAAGTGGGTTAAGGCAAACTACTCAACTCACTTACCTAAGGCATGAACTTGCATCAAAACTTGGGAAATAAATTTCTACACATGCACGCAAGCTCATCAACACAGCACCAAGAACTACTAAATACTCACAAATGAAGCCACCAACCAAAAATCTAATTGGAGGGGTGGAGGAGTTACATACCAGGGAGTATTTGTTCAAAATCTCAGCTTGAATGATAGGCTGTAGAGAGAGATCGAAAATCGCCTCCAAGAGCAGCAAGAACGCAAGAACAAGTGCAGAACTCATGTTTTTGGAGAGAAAGAGAGAGAGAGGAAGAAGACTCACCTGGAGGCGGGTCCTGTGGGCCCCAGGCGCCCTATGGGCGCGGCCAGGGGGCAGGCCGCGCCAGCTGGCCGCCTGGGCCACTGGTGGCCCCCCTGGTCAGCCCCAGGTGCCTCTGGGTCACTCCCGGCATGGAATTTGTTTTTTCTGGAATTTTTCTGAAAACTTCACTGTTGAAATTTTTTCGAAGTTCAAAAAGCTGCAAAACTTTCTAAAAACTTAAGCAGTGATTAGTATTGTGAAGCTTCAAAAACATAAACACTTGGTACAGCAAGGAGAACAAAAGCTAAAACAAATGAAAACATAACAAGCTCAACTTTTTACCTATATAAAACATGCTCGCTAGTAAGGTTGATCAAGTTTTACCAACAAACAGGCGATATATAGAGCAAAAAGTCTCACCTCTTACGAAGTGATCATTGCACCTTTACTTTAATGGACATTGTCCCCACCATAATAGTTTTGTATTTGTGGTGCACATCTAGTGGACAGTCCCATTCTCCAATCTTCACGGTCTCGATATTTTCTATAGAGTTGAGGCCATGCCTCCTGTCGGTCTTCTTTGGAAAATACACCGTGTGTTCTTTATCATTCACATTGAAGGTAACCTTCCCTTTATTGCAATCAATAATAGCACCTGCGGTGTTAAGAAAAGGTCTACCAAGAATAATGGACATGCTCCCATCCTCGGGCATGTCAAGCACAACAAAATCAGTAAGGATCAAACAATTAGCAACTTCTACGGGAACATCCTCACAAATACCTATCGGGACGGCGGTTGACTTGTCAGCCATTTGAAGAGAGATATCTGTAGGGATTAGCTTCTCTAAACAAAGCCTCTTGTAAAGAGAAAAAGGCATAACACTCACTCCTGCTCCAAGATCACATAAAGGAGTTTTGACATAATTATTTTTTATGGAGCAAGGAATGGTGGGTATACCTGGATCACCAAGCTTCTCAGGAATGTTGCCACTGAAAGAGTAGTTAGCAAGCATAGTAGATATTGCTTCATTAGGAATTTTTCTTTTATTAGTGACAATATCTTTCATATATTTTGAATAGGGAGGTAACTTAATAGAATCAGTCAAAGGGATTTGAAGAAAAAGAGGTTTCATCCACTCACAAAACTTATTGTAATGCTCTTCTTCTTTAGATTTGAGAGACTTACCTGGAAAGGGCATGGGTTTCTGTATCCACGGTTCTCTTTCCTTCCCATGTCTTCTTGCGACGAAGTCTTCTCTAGTGTACTTTTTGCGTTTGTCAGGTGCTTCTTCTTCTCGAACTTCAGGCGGATCATTCTGCTCATTATCCTTACCTTCAGGTTCGGCACCGTCTTCAGTCTCAGCATCGGAGATAGATACACTGTTGGGATCAACAGCTGGCTCTTCACTTGTAATAGGATCATTGGAGTTGTCAGCCTCCTTGTGTTTCTTCTTCTTCTTCTTCTTTGGAGAGCCAACAATTTCTTCTTCCTGCATTTGAGAATCTTGCTCGATTCTCCTCGGATGCCCCTCTGGATAGAGAGGATCTTGAGTGCTAGTTCCTCCTCGGGTCTTAATCCCGAAGGCCTACAAATCATCTTGTTTGGCATTGTTAGCAAGCAAATCTTTTTGCACATTAGAAATTTGTTCAAGCTGAGTTTGAACCATATGAAAATGCTTCACAAGACATTTAACATCATTAACTGTTCTACCTAGAACATCAAGCAAACTTTTTATAGCAAGGGAATTATCATGCAATTGACTTTGTATCCTCTCATTAAAATGACTTTGCTTCATAATGAAATTATCAAGCTCATCTAAACATTGATCAGGAGGCTTACCATGAGGGATGTCACTTGCGTTGAAATCTAAAAGAGAGTGTACCTCTACCATAGGAGGGTGAGTGGTAGGCTCACACAACTTCTCAATAGGGGGTAGATTCTTCACGTCTTCAATTTTAATACCCTTCTCTTTAATAGACTTCTTTGCTTCTCGCATATCTTCGGGGCTTAGAACAAACATGCCCCTCTTCTTTGGTGGTGGAGGTGGTTCAGGGACGGACCAATCTTCATGGTTTTTGGCAATCCTGCCCATCAAATCTTCTGCATCGTCCGGTGTTCTTTTCTTGAAAACACAACCAGCACAACTATCCAAATAGGACCTGGATTCATCAGTTAGACCAGCATAAAATATATCGATTAATTCATTCTTAGGGACTCCATGTCCTGGTCTAGCCCGGATCAGACTACAGTACCTCCCCCAAGCTTTAGGGAGGTGCTCATCCTGCAACTGTTTAAAGTTATAAATTCTTTGTAAAGCAGCATGTTGCATATGAGCAGGAAAGTACTTATCAACAAAAGAGTGAGCTAAGTCTTGAGGACTCTTAATGGAACCACATGGTAGTGCATCATACCATGTTTTAGCACCTTCCTTCAAAGAGAAAGGAAGAAGCTTAGTCACATAAAAGTTTCGTATCTTCTCATCCGTGGTAAACAAGCCACCCAACTCAGTGAGTTTGGTCAGGTGTGCAATAGCATCATCATTTTCTCTGCCATAAAAGGGGTCAGCTTCAACCATAGGTATAAGTGAAAGATCAACAGAGAAGTCATAATCAGGATCATTGATGCATATAGGAGATGTAGCAAATTCAGGATCAGGAACAGTCTTGTTCTTCAAGGAGTGTTTTTCAAGCAGCTTCTTAATAGCTTCAGGGTCAGAGCCGGAAAACTCTATCAGTTCCTTGCATAAGTCATCATCAAGCATAATGTAATCATCATCAAGGAGTCTCTCCTTGAGTTTACTCAAATCAGGATAATCATAAGTTCCACCAATAGGGTAGCGAGTAACAGGAATTTCAATTCCAGATTTTTTTTGCAGCAGCAGCGATCTGTTTCTCAAGAGCATAACCAAGTGAACTAATACCATCAAGAGTAGTAGAAGCATCATCAAGAGTATCGGACATAGTAACAGATTCAGTAGAAGCATCATGTGGTGGTGGTGAGGCAAACTTACTCATAATAGAAGGTGAATCAAGTGTAGCGCTAGTGTTCAGAACAGTACCTCTTCTTGTAGTGGATAGTAAGATCGGAACCTTGGGGTCTCCTTTCTTACCCATAGCGGATGAAGTGCAGCAGGTAGGATACTTCAAGTAGACTTGTAAATATTGCTATGCTTCCCGGCAACGGCGCAAGAAAACGGTACTTGATAACCCTCAACCGTAAGGGATCGAGATAGTCTTCGCGGGTAAGAATAACCCAATTTATAGATTCGACACACGGGGAGCCAAAGAGTATTTGTAAGCTTTGACAGTTGAGTTGTCAATTCAACCGCACCTGAAATATACTTACTTGCAACAAAAGATAAGTGGTAACGGTGATATGATAGTGATGGTGGTGGCAGTAAAAGTAAACAGCAAAAGTAACAACTAATAACCAGCAGGATGGAAACACTGTAGGCTAGGGAGATGGATAGTTGGGTGCTGCATGGATGAGATATATCATGAATCTAACTTGGGGCAAGGCACACAGAAAAGTAATGATCATCTAGGCAGATATCAAACATTAGGCATGTATCCCACAGGTAGTTGTACGTTCTTGCAATAAGAACTTGCACAACATCTTTTGTCCTACCATCCCGCTATGAACGGGGCCAAAAGGAACTTATGGAGATTAAGGTGCTCCTGTCAAAGAGCACCGGAACAAAGCAATAAACTCAATGGATACATGTAATCCTCAAACTATGGACCATCCCCTTTGGTGTCCCATGCTGTCACTTTTGGGATCGCCGGTTCCGGACCGTAATAGGTGCAAACAACTCATAGCTAGGATCAAGAACACAAATATATTCATGCAAACACACATGGTTCAGATCTGAAATCATGGCACTCGGGCCCTAAGTGACAAGCATTAAGAGCAACAAGTTGAAGCAAAGATGATAAACACCATAGTAGATGATAGGCAACATGCCCCCAATAATCTGATAATCTATTACATGATCTAACTCATCCAATCCCTACCATCCCCTTTGCCTACAGCAGAGAATTACTCACACATGGAAGGAGAAGTCATGGAGGGAGGATGGAGTGGTGATGATGATGACGATGGCGACGATCTCCCCTCTCCGGAGGCCAAATCAGCCTCCAGATTAGCCCTCCCGAAGAAGAACAGAGGGTGGCGGCGGCTCCGCGACGGGAACTGGGAAACGACTTCTGTTCTGGGGTTTTTTCATCATGGGGATAAATACGGGCCAAAGTAGGGCACCAGAGGGGGAAGGGCCCGCCCAGGCGGCCTCCCGGCACGGCCAGGGGTGGGGCCATGCCACCAGGGCGCCTGGGGCCCCCCTGGCTCCCCTCTGGCCCATCTTCTGGCACAAGGGCCCTTCGGGTGCGTGGATTTTCTGTGATTTTTCTTGGAATTTTCTGAGACACCTAAAAATCCGTTTTCCTGCGCACAATAAAACCATACAGGCAGCTCTGCTGAAAACAGCGTCAGTCCGGGTTAGTTTAGTTCAAATCATGCAAGAATGAGGTCAAAACAATAGCAAAAGTGTTTGGAAAAGTAGATACGTTTGAGACGTATCAGCAGCCCCCAGCGCAGCCCCCAGCGTAAGTTCTTGGTTCTCTTTCCGCTGTTAGGCGTGCGTGGGGGTTCTACCTTTGCTGACGTCTTGTTCGTTGATTTGCGTAGGAGCAGAGCAGACACTCCAGCAGCGCCCGGAGACCACCCCCGAAGCGCCACCTGCTACAACTACGCCGCCGAGGGAAAGTTCCCCGGCAAGGGAGAGCTCTCCGCCAAGGGCGAATTCTCCGCCAAGGGCAAGTTCTCCGGCGAGGGACAGCACCAGCGGCCCTTCGCCGGCGGGGACTACAGCCACGCCGCCAAGGGGGAGCTCCCCGGCGAGGGACACCGTCGAGGAGCCCACTCGCGCAGGTAATATTCTCGCTTCAAACTTCCCTTGGGCTTTTCTTCTTTTGATTCTTCTTTTTTGGATATTTGCTTGACTGTTTTCCTCCCCTTTCCTACCGTCAGATCCATCTGCTGCGGAGCCTATGGAGACGGAGGCGGCGGTTGAGAAGGATACGCGCGGCAACACCGGCGTCGCCGCTGTTATCGAAGAGGCGGCCAGTGCTGACGAGCCCGCTGGCGACGAGGCTACCAAGGCTGCCGCCGCAGCAGTTGGCGAGGGGCCCGGCGATCGTACTGACGGCACTGAGGCCCCAGGAGCGCAAGACGCTACACCGACCACCGAGCCCTCCGCCACTGCCGCAGCGCCAAGCTTCGACGAGCTCGAGCCAGGCGCCTACTTGAAGGCCTGCGACGGCGTATTCATCAAGCTCCCCTAGGCGTCGTGCTCCAGGGCGCCGGTCGAAGGAGAAACCTTTGACGGGGAAGTGCTCGCCTCTGCCGGGCTGACGCTTGTCGACGCGCCGAGCAGCAGTAGTGGCGAGCCTGAAGAGGAGCGGTTGTTGCGGAAGCTGCTCTCGCTCTACCGCGCCCGACAGGCCAAGCTGGAGTCCCGCGAAGCGCTGGCCGCCAAGGCGGGAATCGACATTGAGAAGCGCGCAGAGGAGCTCCGAGCCCTCAACCAGGCGGCTCTCCGGTCCTTGGCAGAGGAGCGGGAGCATCTTGCCGAAGAGCAGACGGCCTTCTTCCTCGAGAAGGCCGAAGTCGAAGAGCAGCAGTGGCTTGCCGCTGAGAGGCTATCCACGCGAGAAGGCGAGCTGGCGCAGTGGAAGGTCAACCTCGACAGCCATGAGGAAGAGCTTGCCGCGCGCGAGCAATCACTTGGCGGGGCCCTCCAAGAAGCAAAGGACGCTGCCGCAACTGCCGAGGCCGCCAAGAAGGAACTGGAGGCAAAGGTGGCGCAGCTGGAGGCCGACCTCAAGGCGAGAGGCGAAGAAATCGCCGCGCTCAAGCTCGAGCGGGAGAAGGACGCCCACAGCCATTCAGAGCTGCAGGTGCGCCTCGCCGAGAAGGGCAAGGAGCTTGCCGCCGCCAAGAACTCCAATTCGGATCTTGAGTTGAAGCTAACCACTTTGACCAAGACGCTGGACGGCGCCAAGGAGCGGGAGGCGGCCCTGAAGGAGGAGGTCAGGGCCGAGAAGGCGTTGCTGGAGAGTGCTGCCATTACCCAGAACAACTTCAGGGCGACCGTCGAGCACTGGACGGAAGGTCTTGTGAACGCCGCCGCGGACATCGACAGGGAGCTGGCGCAGCTGGGGGCGGAGTATCTCGGGTACTCCTCCGACAAGAATCTCCACCCCAGCGCCAAGCTCACCCTATTCTTCAGAGGCGTGGCGACGGCCCTCCAGCAGCTCCGAGAAAGGATCCCAAAGCAACTGGCGGACGAGTCGCGCAAGCTTTGCGCGGGAGCCCTTCAAAAGGTGCTGATGAAGGTGGCCTTCCGCAATCCAGGCCTCAACCTCACCAACGTCCTCAGGAGCTTGCCGTCGGACGCCGATCTGGAGGCGCTCAAGGCCGTTGTCGCACCTATCGTGGACAAGGTGAGCGGCATCAAGAGGGTCGAGGGCGACCGCGCGGACTAGGCTTGCCCATTTTCTTCCTTTCCTGTCGCTGCCAATCATGTTAGGAGAAACAGTCTATTAGAGCTGCGACAAGTCACTTTGTAATATAACTCTATTTTGGGTAGTAATTGCAATGTTATTTCCTTTACTTGACTCCTTTGCTTTGTATGTTTCTGCCCTACGCTTTTAGGGAACTTGCCGGCGCAGGCACCTTAGCCGCGAGCGCTGAGTGCGGAACGTCAGCAGCCTGCTGGCGGTGCCGCTACCGACAAGAAACCTTGTCGCAACTAGTTGCAGCACACTTAAGTTGTTGAGCGTGCTCGAAAACAAAGTAAGGGTGCGACATTAGTCGCAGCACACTTAAGTCGTTGAGCGGGCTCGAAACAAAGTAAGGGCGCAACTAGCTACGAGTAGGTTCCTCCGCGCACAGGTTTTCCATACAAAGCACGGTCGTTCAAGGAAGATAACTTAAAAATTAAAAATTTGATTGCTCAAACTTTGGCAACTTAGCTTTTGTGTTGTTTGCTCCCCGGCAAGGCAAAACTCTCTTGAACGACGCCTGGTCCATACCAATATCTTCTCCTCCCCTCCCCCCGGCAAACTTGTGGGCGAGGGAACCTTCCTTTCCTTGAGAAAAAGAAAGAAGAAAAAATAACGATATGGAGCCTTATGGCTCGTTATGGCTTACCGAGGGTAAGTGCTGCACAAAGTGTCAGATAACACATGCAAAAAATGAAAAGCATGAAATGACAAGATGTGCGAGGCACATGAGCTTTACTGATGCACGGGGTCTACGCCCGGCTTTGTACAAAGGATTACATGCAATAGCGGCAAGACTTGTAGAAAAGGTGGTTGCCGTAGCGGGTCACGGCAACCGCGCCTTACGGGTAAAACTCGCGAAGATGTTCAATGTTCCAGGAGTTTCTCACCGGAAAGCCATCTTCGGTCTCAAGGCGGACAGCGCCGGGCCTAGTGACTCGTTTCACCCGATAAGGGCCTTCCCACTTTGGCGTCAACTTGTTGGAATTCTTGGCGGACTGAACGCGCCGAAGAACAAGGTCGCCTTCCTCGAGACTTCTGGCGTTAACTTTGCGGCTATGGTAGCGGCGCAAAGCTTGCTGGTAGCGAGCAGCTCGTACCGCAGCCTGAAGACGGTCTTCCTCAAGGAGCAGCGCATCATCTTGTCGCAGCTGCTCTTGCTCGACCTCGTCGTAGGCGAGCACTCGAGGTGACCCGTATACGAGTTCCGTGGGGAGAACTGCCTCTGCTCCATAGACTAGAGCAAAAGGTGTCTGTCCAGTGGCTCGATTTGGCGTCATCCTGATAGACCAAAGAACCACCAGCAGCTCGTCGATCCAGTTTCTTCCGCACTTGTGCAGCCTGTCGAAAGTTCTGGTCTTGAGGCCACGCAGCACTTCAGCATTTCCCCTCTCCGCTTGACCGTTGCTCCTCGGGTGAGAAACAGAAGCGAAGCAGACCTTGGCGCTAAGATCTTGGACGTATTGCATGAAGGTGCGGCTCGTGAACTGCGTACCGTTGTCCGTGATAATCCTGTTAGGGATCCCGAAACGGCAAACAATCGACCTGAAGAACTTGACCGCTGACTGTGCTGTCACCTTTCTCACTGGTTCCACTTCTGGCCACTTTGTGAACTTGTCGATTGCATCGTACAAGTACTCAAAGCCCCCGGCTGCGCGGGGAAAGGGGCCGAGGATGTCGAGCCCCCAGACCGAAAATGGCCAGGATAAAGGGATCGTCTGGAGAGCTTGAGCTGGCTGGTGTATCTATTTGGAATGGAACTGGCACGCTTCACACTTGGTTACTTGTGCAGTTGCATCCTGGAGGGCTTCCGGCCAAAAGAAACCTTGCCGGAATGCTTTGTCGGCAAGTGCTCTTGCGCCAATGTGGTGACCACATATGCCTCCATGTATCTCTGCCAACAGCTTTTGTCCGTCTTCCCGGGGAATACACTTCAATTTCACACCGTTGAGTCTTCTTCTGTACAGGGTGTTGTCAACAAACTGGTACATACTTGACTGCCGGGCTACTCTTTCAGCTTCTTCTTGCTCTTCGGGAAGTTCTCCTGTCTGAAGGAAACGGACAATCTGCTGTGCCCATGCTGGAGCCTGTGGCTCGACAGCAAGGACTAAAGGCACATCTGCTGCTGCGGGAACATCTGCTTCTACGGCGAGAACCTGTGTCTCAGCCGGAGCTTGATGTTCCCCGGCAAGCTTGCCGGAGCAAAACTTGTCGGGAGCCTCTGCTACAACGGAACAAACCCTAGGGCTTGCCGGAGCAGATTGCTCCTCAGCACTCTTGGCGTTGATCTTGGGGACCTTCTTGGCGGCGGCTTCGGGGAGCTCTGCCGGAAAATAGTCACCAGAAATCAACTTCCTCTTCTTGCTTTGTCCAGTCGATGGCGTTATGGATGGTTGAGTCAGCTTGAGCACAAAGATCCCTGGTTCCACAGGTAACTTAAGTTCGGCACACTTTGACAGGCCATCGGCGATGTCGTTCTGAGCTCTCGGGACATGCTCCATCTGTAGGCCGTCAAAGTGCTCTTCTAGCTTTCTCACTTCATCAACGTACACTTCCATCAATGGACTCTGGTAATTCTTGTTCACTTGGCGGACGACAAGCTGCGAGTCACCCCTTACAATAAGCTTCTTGATCCCAAGGTCTGCCGTGATCCTGAGACCGGCAAGCAAACCCTCATACTCTGCAGTATTGTTTGTTGCTTGCTCCTTGGGAAAGTGCATCTGTACTACGTACTTGAGGTGCTCTCCGGTGGGTGCGACAAGCAGCACGCCAGCACCGGCGCCTTGCAGCAAAAAAGCACCATCAAAGTACATCAGCCACTCCTTGCTTGCTTCCTTGACGGGGATGCTCATCTCTGGGATTTCTTCATCTGGTGTCGGCGTCCACTTCGCTATGAATTCTACCAATGTTGTGCTTTGGATAGTTGAAGTGCTCTCAAACTTGAGGCCAAATATTGACAGTTCCAGTGCCCACTCAACAATCCTGCGTGTTGCTTCTGGATTTTGCAGTATCCTCTTCAGCGGAAAGCGAGTGACAACTGTGATCTCATGTGCTTCGAAGTAATGGCACAGCTTTCTCGAGGCCAAGAGGAGGCCGAAAAGCAATTTCTGCATGCCAGAGTACCTTGACCTAGCCCCCTGCAGAAGGGAACTGACAAAGTAAACTGGGCGCTGCACCATCTTCTTCCGTATCTCCTCTTGCGCCTGCGCAGATCCACCCTTGTCGGGACCAGAGCTTGCCGGAGAAGCCCCCTGCTTGTCGCTGGATGTGCCTGCCGCGGTTGCTGGCTCATCATCTGCCTCCCTCTCCGCTACTAACGCAGCACTAACCACTTGATTGGTTGCCGCTAGATACAGCAGCAACTTCTCTTGTGGCTTAGGTGCGACAAGAATTGGAGTGGAGGACAGGTACCTCTTCAAGTCTTGCAGCGCAGCCTCCGCTTCCGGAGTCCATTTCATTGGACCTGCCTTTTTCAAAATTTTGAAAAACGGCAGGGCACGCTCAGCAGACTTAGAGATAAACCTGCTGAGAGCAGCCACGCAACCGGCAAGTCTCCGTACATCCTTGACGCGCTTCTTTGCTTTGATCTGCTCAATGGCCTTGATCTTGTCGGGATTGGCTTCAATCCCCCTTTGAGACACGAAAAACACGAGAAGCTTGCCAGAAGGGACTCCAAACACACACTTCTCGGGGTTGAGCTTGAGGCTGATCTTGCGCAGATTTGCAAAGGTCTCTTCTAAATCTTGAATCAGGGTCGCCCTATCCTTGCTCTTGACCACTATGTCATCCATGTATGCTTCTACATTTCGGTGCATCTGTGGCTCAAAAGCTGTATGGACTACTCTTGCAAATGTTGAACCAGCATTCTTCAAACCAAAAGGCATTTGTATGAAACAGTACGTTCCACACGGAGTGATGAATGTGGTCTTCTCCTCATCCTCTTCTGCCATGAAGATCTGATGGTATCCTGAGTATGCGTCAAGAAATGAAAGCAGGTCACATCCGGCCGTGGAGTCAACAATCTGGTCAATGCGT
Organism: Secale cereale; assembly: GCA_902687465.1. Classification (NCBI taxonomy): domain Eukaryota; kingdom Viridiplantae; phylum Streptophyta; class Magnoliopsida; order Poales; family Poaceae; genus Secale; species Secale cereale. The sequence goes on along the minus strand of LR738711.1, from coordinate 821,146,890 downwards.
GGCAAGGGAAATGGGTCTTTGGGACAAGCTTTATTCACATCGGTGAAGTCAATACAAAGCCTCCATTTCCCGTTTGCCTTACGCACGACTACAGGATTGGCCAACCACGTAGGATGGAGCACTCCTCTGACAAGGCCTGCTGCTTCCAACTTCTTGATTTCTTCTGCGATGAATTCTTCGCGCTCCACTGCTTGTTTCCTGACTTTTTGCTTGACGGGCCGCGCGTGAGGATAGACGGCAAGCTTGTGCTCAATCACTTTCCTGGGAACACCGGGGATGTCAGACGGTTGCCAAGCAAACACGTCGACGTTCGCCCACAGGAAAGCAACGAGCGCGCTTTCCTATTTAGGGTCAAGCGTGGCACTAATGGTGAAAGTACCACCAGTGCCGTCCTCCTTGGCGGGCACCTTCTTGGTTTCTGGCGGAGCTGCTATCGTCTTCTTACACTTGCCGGTGGAGCTCGATGGTGCGTCCTCGACGGTAGCGCAGCACTCTGAAGAGGTGCGCTTGCCGGAGTGGGCCCCAGAGCTCTTGCCGGACTTGGTCTTCTCCTTCCCTCGGGGACCTTCAGCGGCAAGTGTCTTGCGATCTGTTGCGGCTGCCGCTTCCCGGTAGATCTTGTCGGCACAGATAAGAGCATCCTTCTTGTCGCCAGGGACAGAGATGACGCTTATCGGGTCTGGCATCTTGAGCATGTTGTATGCGTAGTGAGAGGCTGCCATGAACTTGGCGAGTGCTGGCCAGCCAAGTATCCCATTGTAAGGCAATGGGAAATCGGCAACGTCAAACGTGACCCTCTCAGTCCTGAAGTTCAGCTCGCCGCCAAATGTTACTGGCAGCGTGATCTTCCCCTTCGGCTTGCTCGCTCCTTCCCTGGTTGATTCCTTGGAACGTGTCGGTCTCTTCGAGCTCGCTGTCAGGGATCTGGAGTTTGTGGAGCACAGCGGAGGAGATCAGGTTCAAGCCGGCCTCGCCATCAACTAACATCTTTGTGACCTTGAGGTTGCGGATGGTTGGTGAAACCAACATCGGCAAGCACCCGACCGCAGTTGTGCGGTCAGGGTGGTCCTCAATATCAAAGATGATAGGCGTGCTGGACCACTTCAGAAGCTTGCGCGATTCGACAGGTGGTTCTGCTGCATTAACTTCCCACACCCACTGCTTGAGTTGGCGGTGTGAAGTATGCAGAGAAGCACCGCCGTCAACGCACAAGACCTCTGTGGCTTTCTGGAACTCCTGCTCACTGGTCTCAACATCATCCATGTCTTCATCGTCGTCGTCGTCTTCATCCTTGTCGCGGCCGCGGGGAGGTCTGTCTCCTTGTCGCTGCTTGGCCTTGCCGTGGCGTCCTCCCCGGCTGTTGAATGGCCGCTTCTTGCCGGATCCTCCATCACCTCCTTGGGCCTTCTCCTTGTCGCGTCGCTCGTACTCGGCCTTCTGCTACTCGACGAGCTGTTCGACCCTCTTGCAGTTCTGGAGATCATGGCCCTTGGTGCGGTGGATCTTGCAATACTGCTTGTCGGTGCCGTCCTGCTTGTCGGCGGCCGCCACAGCCTGGCTGTTGGTGCATGCGGCAGTCTCCTTGCCGAAGCTACCAACTTGGGCTTTCTTGGCGCCACCCTCCTTGCCGGACTGCTCAACGACTAGCACCTCTTTGCTTTTCTTCTTCCTATTGTTCCGCCGCCGGTTTTTCTTTGCCGGGGCGGCATCCTCACTGTCAGATCCTCCTGCTCCTGTATCCTCTCCGGGGAGTTTCCTCCCCTCTTCAGCACGTGCACACTTGTCGGTCAGGGCGTACAGCTCGCTGACGTCCCTGATCTTACACATCGCCATCTCCTCCCTCATCCTGCGGTTACGCACGTTCTGATGGAACGCGCTGATGACCGCGGCAGGGTGGACGTCTGGGATGTTGTGTTGAACACGGCTGAACCTCTGGATGTATTTGCGCAGGGGTTCTCCTTCCTTCTGGGCTAGCAGGTGAAGGTCACTCTCTTGACCATGGGGTTTGTGGCCGCCCATAAAGGCGCCGACAAACTGATGGCAGAGATCTGCCCAAGAAGAAATGGAGTTGTCCGACAAGTGCATGAGCCAGGACCTGATGTTGGGTTTGAATACCAGAGGGAAGTAATTGGCAAGGATCTTGTCGTCCCGCCCCCCAGCAGCTTGCACCGTGATGGTGTAGATGCTGAGGAACTCCGACGGGTGTGTCTTGCCGTCGTACTTCTCCGGTACGTCTGGCTTGAAGTTTTTCATGCTGGGCCACTGGACTTGCCGCAGCTCACGAGTGAACGCAGGACAACCTACCGTGTACGGCAAGTCGCCTGGTCCCCCTGGCGCATGCATGTCGACAGTGGGCCCAGCGCACTGGTCTGATTGCCGTTGCGCTTCTCTTCGACGCTCGATGCGAGTACGAGCGTCTTCTTGTTGTCGATCTTGAAGAACTTGGCGCTGATCGCGACGAGCTCGTGGATCCGACGACGCGGTGGAGTCGCTGTCGAGGTTGACCTGACGAGTCGGCGATCTTGGCCTTCGGGGTGGAGAGTGCACGGTGGTTGCACCCCCGCCGGTCTTGTCACCATCAGCCCGCGCCTGGCTGGCTTGCCACGGCTGTGACGTGCTTGGCTGCCGCGGAGTGTCACCGTTGGCGAAGGCGATGAGACTCTGAATGGTGGCCCTCCAGTCGTCGGCCTTGTCTGCCGCTGGAGGGAAGTCTAGGAGCAGTTGAGCTCGTGCCAGAGCTTCTGCTGGAGTGGTGGGTAGCGGTGGCGAACGGTGCGAGGAGCGGGATATGCTCGGACTTCTAACCACGTTAGAAGGAGCAGTATCCCGTCCGGGCGACCGTGCCTTGCTCGTGCCGGCATGTTGGCGTGCATGCTGGTCTTGAGCGTCCCGAGACCCACCAGCTTGATTTTGGCCCAGCAAACGTATGGTACCGTGGGTACCATGACGCTGCCGGTCCCGCGCCTCCTGAGATGGGCGCGGTGCATGCATCGACGCTGAGGTCTTGGAGTGCGCGCGGTCGTTGTGGGAGTCAGCCACGCCGCCGATGGGCAGCGCAGCTTTGTCCTTGGACTTGGCGGCACCTTGAGCTCCCTCGTCGACGTCCGTTCTTCCGCCAGCGTCTACCCCACCAGCCGTTGGCTCCGGCGGTGGCGGGATCGACGCGGACGGGCCAGCTGCCTCCGAAGCCTTCTTCTTCGGCGGCATGTTGATGAAGATGATGAAGATCTAGCCCGTGTGAATGTCGGATCAGGTTCACACAACCTCGACGCACCCCCTACCTGGCGCGCCAAAGATGTCGGGGAAACTGATCCACCCACGAACACCTATGGGGACGGAGCCCCTTTTCGGTATGGCAGGGGGGCGGAGGTCGCACGAAGAGCAGATCGAGGCGATGCACACGAGCAGTTTACCCAGGTTTGGGCCGCACGGATGCGTAAAACCCTACTCCTGCTTTAGTTTGTATTGAGTTCTTGCTCGGGAGCGCTGAGAGCTACAGTACCCTTCAGCAGCTAACGAGACCGAGCGTGAGAGTGTTCGAATCTCTAACCCCCCCCCCTCTACGTTGCGCATGGGCCTCCTTTTATATGCTCAAGGGGTCACCGACAGGTGGCAACGCAGTTGAGGGTAGAAACGGAAAAAGAGTGGTGGTTGGTACAGTGTTTTATACCTAACCCTGACGGCAGGGGACAAGGGCATTAAATGCCCATCGACGTCGCCCAAACAGTGCAAAAAGTGTCCGTCAGGGGCGCCACCGTTCGCCACGATGTTTACCTTGTCAGCACTGCTTGCCACCGCATACCCCTGGCTGCACAGCCGCCCGCCACGTGCGTCTGGAAGGGTCCCAGAGCGACACGTGAGCGGATGCGCTAGAGCGTGGGTACTGAGTGGAAGCTTTCCGCGGCAAGCGCCTTGCCGCGGTCGCTATCTTGTCACTTCCGGGAGCTTGTCGCTCACCGGGCCTTGCCGGGACGCGTGGCGCGTCGCGGCAAGTTTCTTGAGATGCCTTGGTTGGCCTTCCCGGCAAGCTCCTCTTGCCAGGGCCTTGCGCCTTGAGTGGCTTTGTGCCTCGAGTGGCCTTCCCGGCAAGCTCCTCTTGCCGGGGCCTTGTCTCCTTGGCTTGGATACTTTGCTCTTGAATGACTCCAAAGGAGCCACGGAGGACCTTGGCGATCACCCGGCAAACCTTGCCGCGGGACGCTGCGACTGCCCGTGCACAAGTTCGGGATACTAAGGGTACCCCTACTTTAGTACACCGACACGGACAACGGGAAGGAACGAGAGGGACCGGATGCAAATGACAACACAAATGCAACGCAATGCACATGACAACATGACATGGATGAATGCCACACACGCACACGACAAAACGACAAAACCCAAAAAGAAGAAGAACCCTGAATGGAATTGATGAAGCCAAAGATACATATTACCAAAAAGGGAAAGTATTACATCCGGGGCATTACAAACTCTCCTCTACTACAAAAAAGATCTCGTCTCGAGATCTAGGACTGGAAGAAGGAAGGGTACTCGGAACGAAGGTGATCTTCTCGTTCCCACGTAGCTTCTCGGTCGGTATGGTGTGACCACTTGACTTTCAAGAATTTGATTGACTTGTTGCGGGTCTTGCGCTCGGTTTCTTCGATAATAGCAACGGGATGCTCTCGGTAAGACAAGTCTTGTTGAAGATCAATCTCCTCAAACGGAATGGTGCGTTCAGGTGTCTTGAAGCACTTGCGGAGTTGAGACACGTGAAACACATCAGGAACATTGGCGAAGTTGGAGGGGAGCTCAAGTTGATAGGCTAGATCGCCTCTTTTGCCAAGGATCTTGAAAGGCCCGACGTATCTAGGAGCAAGCTTTCCTTTGATACCGAATCTTTGGGTGCCTTTCATAGGAGAAACACGGAGATAGACATGATCCCCAATGTTGAAGGCCAAATCACGATGCTTGCCGTCATAGTAGCTCTTCTGACGCGACTGAGCGGCCTTGAGATTCTCACGTATGACTTTGCACATTTCTTCAGCTTCTGAGATCAAGTCATTGCCAAGAAGTTGACGTTCACCAGTCTCGGACCAGTTGAGAGGGGTACGACACTTTCTGCTATAGAGGATTTCAAACGAAGCTTTGCCGGCACTTGCTTGGAAGCTGTTGTTGTAAGAGAACCCGACAAACGGAAGGCAATCTTCCCATTTCATGCCAAAAGATATGACACAGGCTCTGAGCATGTCTTCTAGAATCTGATTCACTCTCTCGACTTGACCACTAGTATGAGGGTGAAATGCAGTGCTGAAATGGATCTTAGTGCCCATGGCAGACTGAATGGAGTCCCAGAACTTGGAAGTGAACAAACTTCCACGGTCTGAGGAGATAACTTGAGGAATGCCATGTAAGGACACAATTCTGGAAGTGTACAATTCTGCCAGTTGAGCTGCATTGATGGATTCTTTGACTGGAAGGAAGTGAGCGACTTTCGTAAGCTTGTCAATCACCACAAAGATAGAGTCATTCCCTCTCTTGGACTTAGGAAAGCCAGTGACGAAATCCATTTCAATGTGGTCGAATTTCCACTCGGGAATAGGAAGAGGTTGGAGAAGACCGGCTGGACGTTGATGCTCTGCCTTCACTCTTCTGCAGACATCACATTCATTCACGAATTGGGCAATCTCCCTTTTCATGCGAGTCCACCAGTAAGATTGCTTGAGGTCTTGGTACATCTTGGAACTTCCAGGATGAATCGAAAGGAGGGAATCATGTGCTTCGTCCATTATGAGCTTCCTGAGATCACCTTTGGGAACCACAAGGCTGTCCTCAAAGAACAAGGTATCTCTCTCATCAACGCGATAGCACTTGTATTTTGGAGTGCCCTTTGCAATACCATGTTTCACTTTCTGCACCATAGCATCACTGAGTTGGGCCTCACGAATCTGATCTTCCAAGGTAGGAGCAACTTGAAGATTTGCAAGAAAGCCTTGCGGAACAACTTGGAGGTTGGGCTTCCTGAATGCTTCACAAAGCTCAGGCTGAAACGGCTTGATAAGGAGACTGTTGCAATATGCCTTTCTGCTCAAAGCATCTGCAATGACATTCGCCTTGCCAGGACTTTCGCTCTCACCACATTCCAACAAGTGTCATCGAGGGTATGCGTGAGCAATTCCGCAACCTGAAGCAAGGCTCAATGACTGTCTACCAATATAATGTCAAGTTCCAGAACCTTGCCTGCTATGCCAAGCAAGACATACCAGATGCCAAGAGCAAGATCTATCAGTTCCGTGGTGGTCTGAAGGATGAACTTCAACTTGCTCTCACCTTGTTCGATCCTGATGAGTTTGACAAATTCTATAACATGGCGCTTAAGCAAGAGGCAGCCCAGCTCAAGATGGCTTCCAAAAAAGAGGATCAGAGACGCTGTTCGCTCCTCCTCATCTTCTCAAGTGGTCGCGAAGCAACAGAAGTTTTGGCTTCCACCTCCTCCAGTGATCCGAGCTCCCTACAACAACAACAAGAACTCTGGTGGCCGTGGTTTCTCCCACCCACACAACCAAGGCAATCAGTCCAAGTCGCAGTTCCAAGCTTCCAAGTCAAGTGTTCCTCCTGCTCGTCCACTTTCTGAGGTCACTTGCTACAAGTGTGGCCAGAAGGGTCATTATTCCAACAAGTGCACCAACCCAAGGCGCCTTCCGCCTCCTCCACCTGTCAGCTCAGCTACTGTCAAGCATAATCCAAAGGCTGCAAGAGTGAATCTGATGAATGCAGTGCAAGCGGAGAATTCTTCTGATGTGATATTGGGTAACCTTCCAGTTAACTCTTTTCCTGCAAAAGTGTTGTTTGATTCGGGTGCTTCATGTTCTTTCATGTCATATCCATTTGCATCCAAGCACAATGTTATCACCAAGAATCTACCCAAGAAGTTACAAGTGGTTTCTCCGGGCAGGATAATGACTTCTAGTGTGTATGCTCCGGATGTATCTATTCGCATGGGTGATTACCACTTTCTGGCTAAACCGGTTGTTCTCGGCAACTCCGACATTGACCTCATCCTCGGGATGGACTGGCTTTCTCAGCATGATGCTCACATTGATTTTGCAAATAAGGAAGTCAAGATTACTCATTCCGATGAAAACGTAATTATCTTCGCCTCTCGGGATAACACAATCAGGCTTTTCTCTCTCAATGACAAGGGCGAGATTAATGCCATCTCTCAAATTCCGGTGGTTAACGAATACGAAGACGTTTTTCCTGAAGAACTTCCAGGCATGCCTCCTCATCGTCAAGTGGAATTCGTCATTGAACTCGAGCCTAGTACTGAGCCAGCATACCGGCGTCCGTACAAGCTCTCTCCTGAAGAGTTGAAGGAGTTGAAGAAATAGCTTGATGAATAGGAGCGTATGGGCCTGATCAGGCCTAGTACGTCTCCTTGGGGCTGTGGTGTCTTATTTGTCAAGAAGAAGGATGGCACGGAGCGCCTTTGCATCGATTACCGGCCATTGAACAAGAAGACAATAAAGAACATGTATCCGCTCCCCAACATCAATGAATTGTTCGAGCAGCTCAAAGGAGCTAAAGTGTTCTCTAAGCTCGATCTCCGAATGGGCTATCACCAAATTCGCATTCGCGAAGAAGATATCCACAAGACTGCCTTCAGAACGAGCTACGACTCCTATGAGTATACAGTCATGTATTTTGGCCTCGCCAATGCTCCACCTACCTTCTCGAGAATGATGCACTACATTTTCAACCCCTACACAAACGAGTTTGTGCTTGTGTATCTGGACGATATCTTGGTATTCTCCAAGAATGAAGAAGATCACGAAAAGCACCTTCGTCTGGTTCTCGACTGACTCCGTGAACATAAGTTATATGCCAAGTTCTCCAAGTGCGAATTCTGGCTCGATAAGGTCTTGTATCTGGGCCATATCATCTCCGCTGACGGTATTGCTGTGAACCCCGAGAAAGTTGAAGCCATTGTCAACTGGGAACCTCCTCAGAACGTCAAGCAACTCCGAAGCTTCCTTGGTCTTGCTAGCTATTGCAGAAGGTTCGTTGAGAACTTCTCCAAGATTGCCAAGCCTCTCTCCAACTTGCTGCAGAAGAATGTCAAGTACAACTGGTCTCCAGATTGTGATGTGGCTTTCAAAACTCTCAAAGAAAAGCTCATCTCTGCTCCAGTTCTTACTCCTCCAGATGAGTCCAAGCCCTACGAAGTATTCTATGATGCTTCTCTTCAAGGACTTGGTGGTGTGCTAATGCAGGACAAGAAGATTGTGGCATACACTTCTCGTCAACTGAAGCCAAGTGAGAAGAACTACCCCACACATGATCTCGGACTAGCAGTTGTGGTACATGCTTTGATTACGTGGAGACACCTTTTGTTGGGCACAAAAGTCGACATCTTCACCGATCACAAGAGCTTGAAGTACATCTTCACACAGCCGAATCTGAACCTCCGCCAGACTCGTTGGGTCGAGATGATCCAAGAGTATGATCCAAGCATCGAATACACACCTGGCAAGGCGAATGTCATTGTAGATGCTTTGAGCAGAAAGGCATATTGCAACAGTCTCCTTATCAAGCCGTTTCAGCCTGAGCTTTATGAAGCATTCAGGAAGCTCAACCTCCAAGTTGTTCCGCAAGGCTTTCTTGCAAATCTTCAAGTTGCTCCTACCTTGGAAGATCAGATCCGTGAGGCCCAACTCAGTGATGCTATGGTGCAGAAAGTGAAACATGGTATTGCAAAGGGCACTCCAAAATACAAGTGCTATTGCGTTGATGAGAGAGATACCTTGTTCTTTGAGGACAGACTTGTGGTTCCCAAAGGTGATCTCAGGAAGCTCATAATGGACGAAGCACATGATTCCCTCCTTTCGATTCATCCTGGAAGTTCCAAGATGTACCAAGACCTCAAGCAATCTTACTGGTGGACTCGCATGAAAAGGGAGATTGCCCAATTCGTGAATGAATGTGATGTCTGCAGAAGAGTGAAGGCAGAGCATCAACGTCCAGCCGGTCTTCTCCAACCTCTTCCTATTCCCGAGTGGAAATTCGACCACATTGAAATGGATTTCGTCACTGGCTTTCCTAAGTCCAAGAGAGGGAATGACTCTATCTTTGTGGTGATTGACAAGCTTACCAAAGTCGCTCACTTCCTTCCAGTCAAAGAATCCATCAATGCAGCTCAACTGGCAGAATTGTACACTTCCAGAATTGTGTCCTTACATGGCATTCCTCAAGTTATCTCCTCAGACCGTGGAAGTTTGTTCACTTCCAAGTTCTGGGACTCCATTCAGTCTGCCATGGGCACTAAGATCCGTTTCAGCACTGCATTTCACCCTCATACTAGTGGTCAAGTCGAGAGAGTGAATCAGATTCTAGAAGACATGCTCAGAGCCTGTGTCATATCTTTTGGCATGAAATGGGAAGATTGCCTTCCGTTTGTCGGGTTCTCTTACAACAACAGCTTCCAAGCAAGTGCCGGCAAAGCTTCGTTTGAAATCCTCTATAGCAGAAAGTGTCGTACCCCTCTCAACTGGTCCGAGACTGGTGAACGTCAACTTCTTGGCAATGACTTGATCTCAGAAGCCGAAGAAATGTGCAAAGTCATACGTGAGAATCTTAAGGCCGCTCAGTCGTGTCAGAAGAGCTACTATGACGGCAAGCATCGTGATTTGGCCTTCAACATTGGGGATCATGTCTATCTCCGTGTTTCTCCTATGAAAGGCACCCAAAGATTCGGTATCAAAGGAAAGCTTGCTCCTAGATACGTCGGGCCTTTCAAGATCCTTGGCAAAAGAGGCGATCTAGCCTATCAACTTGAGCTCCCCTCCAACTTCGCCAATGTTCCTGATGTGTTTCACGTGTCTCAACTCCGCAAGTGCTTCAAGACACCTGAACGCACCATTCCGTTTGAGGAGATTGATCTTCAACAAGCCTTGTCTTACCGAGAGCATCCCGTTGCTATTCTCGAAGAAACCGAGCGCAAGACCCGCAACAAGTCAATCAAATTCTTGAAAGTCAAGTGGTCACACCATACCGACCGAGAAGCTACGTGGGAACGAGAAGATCACCTTCGTTCCGAGTACCCTTCCTTCTTCTAGTCCTAGATCTCGGGACGAGATCTTTTTTGTAGTAGAGGAGAGTTTGTAATGCCCCGGATGTAATACTTTCCCTTTTTGGTAATATATATCTTTGGCTTCATCAATTCCATTCAGGGTTCTTCGTCTTTTCGGGTTTTGTCGTTTTGTCATGTGCGTGTGTGGCATTCATCCATGTCATGTTGTCATGTGCATTGCGTTGCATTTGTGTTGTCGTTTGCATCCGGTCCCTCTCGTTCCTTCCCGTTGTCCGTTTCGAGTTCCGGCGCCCTCTCACGTGTCCGTGGCATCCCCGAGGCCTACTTTTGTGTTTGGCCGTGTAACGTTTCCGGTTTGGCGTGAGACTTGTCGTGCGTTGCTGTTTTGTTATGTGTAACCCGCGTGTCAAATCTCGTCGCATTTGGAGTTCATCTGCTACTCCAACAGTTATCCTCGTGGGCTAAAAGTACCTCCTCTTTGAGGCCCAAGCACCCCTCCAACAGCCCACCAACCCAACTCAAACCCTTCCCTTCATCTAGACCGTTCAATTGTGATCTCGTGGCGGAAAACCTCTCCTCATTTGGACAACCCTAGCTCCTTGTGCCTATATAAACGTCCAACCCCCCCCCCTCAATTTTGCGTCCAAAACCCTAATGTTTCCACCTCTGCCGCGCGGTGCTTCCACCGTTGACGCGCGGTGCTTCCACCGTTGACACGCCGTGCTTCCGACCTTCGCTGCACCCGTGCTTCCAACTCGTCGCCGCCGTGCTTCCGAGCCCGAGCCGCCTCATCTTCAACCTCTGCGCCGCCGCCGAGCTCCCGTCGCGCCGCCGCCGGAGCACCTCCCTTCTCCTCGCCGGCCGGAGCTCCGCCAGCCAGGAGATCGCCGCCGCCCGCGCAGGAGCTCCCTCGCCGCCCCGCCTCGGCTAGGCCCGCCGGCGCCGCCGCCTCCCAGCCGCGGCCTCTCGTCGGGTCGCCGTGCCGGCCAGGGCTCCCTTCCCGCCGGCCGATCCCCTCGCCTCCCGCCGGGCCCGAGCCACCGAGGTCCTAGCGCCGCCAGCTGCTCGGGGGCAGCGCTCGATCCAGGCGGGATCGCCAGATCCAGATCGGTGCCAGGGCGAACCCTAACGGGCGCCCTGTGGATCCGCTGCCCGACCCGCTCCACTGGACCCGCGACCCGATCCGGCGCCGTTGACCCAGATCCGCCCGCGTTGACCGTGCCCTGAGGTTGACTCCGTTTTTTCTCTAAGTCCCTAGTAGTTTTCATGTCTGATGCAGTTTTGTATTGTTGATATCTTTTACTGTGCATGTCCGATTTGAGCATATGATATGTCAAAATGATCGTGGTGACTTGTACTATGTTTTGTTCCATTGTGCCATGCATGTTTGAGGTCATCTAGATGTCTTAATCTTCATGAGAAGAGTGCTACTTGTTATAAACTGCTGCTATTAGTTGTTTTCATGCCATGTTTGCAATGTGATAACTTGATGCATGTTTATCCAAATGAAGCAAATGATATGTCCACATGTTCATCTTGAGATGCTCTACATGTTGGTTGCTTTAGCTTGCATGATAGAATTCATCTTGCCATGTTTATCTCCTTTGCAAAAATGGTTGTGGCTGTTATGTTGTTAAACTTGTTACGAGATGCCTAGTTGAGGAGCTCGTTGCTATTGATGTGGTTGTCCCCTTGTTGCATGCTTAGATGTTTTGGACTCCCCATCATGTGTTATTTGCTGTGGTGATAACCACTTGCCATGCTTTGCTTTGAGGTGACTTAAACTTGCTCACGAACATGCCATGATATTACTGCTGTTTTAACACTTAGTGAAATTTCACTAAGTCTGGAATCTGTAATTTCCAGATGCCATGTTTGCTTGTTGTTCTAGGCAAATCCATGCTAGTTTTGGGGTGACTCTTGATGATTCCTTGTTGTATATGTTGTTGGCTATCCATTCATGCTCTCACATGCTCATTTGGGTGGCTGTAGCATATTTAACTTTTGCTCCCAAGTTGCTACAAATTACTTCTGTCAGGTTTTTGTTGTCAAGTTCAAAATGTCATAGCTTGTTGCTATTGATCCATGCCTCCTATGGAGATGCTCCAATGGGATTGTTTGATGTAGGATATGTCTACTTTATGTCCATGCTTCTTGCCATGATGTTTGAGTGCTGTAGCCTATATATTTCTTGCTCCGAAGTTGCTATGTGGCTGTTAATTTCAGCTTTTGCATGTTTCTTGTTTCGGGTGTATCTTTTAGCCCGTTGCTCCGTTTTGAGCAAATCCTTTATGAAACTTGTGTGTTTTTGCATATAGATTCATAATATCCCCTTGTTAGCATGTTTTGAAGTATCTTGCTTGTTGCATATTGTCATGCTCCTTGTGTTGTAACTCTGTGCTTCCTATGTTGATTTTCTGTGCTTCCTTAGTGCATCAGCAGTACTTCCTTAGTGCATCAGTCATGCATCCTGTGGTTTGCGCATTGCATCTTGTTGATTTTCCTCCCTTGTGTGTTTTGTGTTGAGTAGAGCCTGAAGCCGAGGACGAGTACGAGAACGAGGTTACTACCGAGGTCGAGAACGAGGAGCCCGCTTACGATCCCATCGACGACTCTTCAGGCAAGATGACCTGACCCGGATATCATTACTATCTATGCCTATTGCTAGAAGTCTCGCTCTATAGCTTTGCCTCAGTGCCCATGTTTTTCCTGTCAGCCTCCTATTGTAACCATGAATCTGTCTAACCACCCTACCTATGCAAACCTTTGATTGTCTAAGTAAGCTTCGCTCAGCCCCTCTTATAGCATTGCTAGTTGCAGGAGAAGATTGAAGATTCTTGCTTCTTGTTGAAGCTTGTTGGGATATCACACTATATTAATTCTTATTTGAAATCATCTATATACTGGTAATGGGTGGAAGGCTAAGCCTTTTGCTTGGTGATTTGTTCCACTCATGCCGCCTAGGAACCGTATAAACCGGTGTTATGTTCCTTGATTATGCGTTCCTCACACGGTTGGGGTTATGGGACCCCCTCGATAAACCGCTAAGTGCTAAGTCTTTTCCAGCAAGTCCCAACATTGGTACTATTCGCCTAATAATTAAAACTTGCATAGGGTCTTGCAAACCCGAGTTCTTAATCAACATCCCGGGCCAGTGCTCCTCATGAGTGTTGGTCCAAACTGGGGAGTCTGCGGGGCCACCACGAGGAAACTCGAGGATTGGTAAAAACCTATAGAATCGCCCATCCGGTCGTGGCCTGAGACTAGATACGCGCGGCTACTGTCAGGGTGTCGGCAGGCCGGGAGGATTTGCTGGATTAGCCTTACCTTAGTCGGAGTATCTTGAGCACGGGATTCCGAGGATACTCGGTCCTTCCCACCTTGGAGTTGCGACTCCGCGGATCGTGGGCTTGTCATGGGCCAAGTTGGAACACCCCTGCAGGGTTATGAACTTTCGAAAGCTGTGCCCGCGGTTATGTGGCAGATGGGAATTTGTTAATATCCGGTTGTAGAAAACTTGCCACCATGTTCAGAATACACTACCAGCGTGAGTACCGTGACGGTCATTTCTCGAAAGGGGTTCGGGAAGTGAACACGGTGGGGTTATGTTTGACATGTATTAGTTAGGATCACTTCGTGATCACCTTTTCGTCCGAGGCACTTCTCTTCTCGCTCTCTTTTACGTAAGTAGTGCTAGTGCTGCTGCAACCTCTTGTTCTTTCTTCATCCTTGTTCCACACCCAAGGCTTGGATAGTTGTGTTACCCGGGAACGGGATTGCTGAGTCCTCTGTGGCTCACAGACTCTACACAACACCAGATGCAGGTACTCAGGCGATCTATTCAAGTGACGGCACCGAGCTGTACTGGGTGTACGATGAGGACCGTAGCCGTTACTATGTGCACTATCCCGACGATCAGTAGAGGTTTCTACTAGGGGCGATTCAGACCTGTGGTTCAATGTTATGTTTGGTATCTTTCATTTGGATCTTCACCCGTAGACGGGTTGTGATGTTTATTTGAATGATGTTTGGACATGTAATGAATTGTGTGACGTGGCGAGTGTAAGCCAACTATCTTTTCCGCTTTCATCCCTATTTTTACATGCGATGTGCAAAGGTACCAAACTTGCGATCATTCCAGAATGGGCTTATATCTTTAAGTCGTGCCTCGACACGTAGGAGATATAGTCCCATCCTGGGCATTGCAAGAACTCTGGTGGCCGTGGTTTCTCACACCCACACAACCAAGGCAATCAGTCCAAGTCGCACCAGAATGGGCTTATATCTTTAAGTCGTGCCTCGACACGTAGGAGATATAGTCCCATCCTGGGCATTACAAGAACTCTGGTGGCCATGGTTTCTCACACCCACACAACCAAGGCAATCAGTCCAAGTCGCACCAGAGTCCCATATGAGGTAATAGGTTCTACCTCAAACTACTTCCCAGTCCCACAAATTAAGAGATCCTACTCATGCAATGTGTGAGGGTTTGATCTAATGCATAAAAACTGGGTAATAAAAAGGTATGATCAAAGTGTTACTTGCCTTGCTGATTGATGGCTTCTCGCCCCTCATTGGTCCCAAGTGGAAGGTTTGAGATGCAATGTAGCGGTAGTTTTCCCTTGGCAAAGATACCAAGGATCGAATTCCCCTGAGACTCCGAGGTTCAACAAGAAGGTGTCAACTGCTAACGGCGCCAGATACTTAGCGATTGACAGGACCTGCACACAGATACAAATAACTTTGCTCCCAACGAGTACAGAGAGGTTGTCAATCCCTCCGGCCTTGTCGTTTACAAAGGATCAAACACAAGAGATAATAGTGATAGGCATGACTGCAACTAGTAAGTAAGAACAGAAAGTAAATAGCGGATGTGATCAGTGATGGTAATATGGACCGGGGTCCCATGATGTTCACTAGTGATGTCTCTCTCCCAAAAGACGATAAAACAGCTAAGCGAGGTAAACAAATTACAGCTGGGCAATTGACAGGATAATGTGCGCAAACCAATGCTAACTATGCTACAAAGAAAGGTAGAGGCTCAAAAGCATGGGCGGTACGCCAAGGCAAGTAGACCGAAATCCATCTGCATCTACTACTAATCATCCACCTTGAGATATCTATCCAGAACATCTCGCTGGTATTAAGTTGCGAGTCCCACCCATAGTGTAAACTCAAAGCAACAGACAACTCCATTAAAAGAACTTTGCGTAAAGTAAACAATCCTTGCACCCGCAAGTACAAGCACCGTTGTTTTCCCCCTTGTGGCAACAGCACATCCCCTAGACTCATGTTTC
This sequence comes from Secale cereale, assembly GCA_902687465.1. Taxonomy (NCBI): domain Eukaryota; kingdom Viridiplantae; phylum Streptophyta; class Magnoliopsida; order Poales; family Poaceae; genus Secale; species Secale cereale. Next base: position 821,131,524 of record LR738711.1, on the reverse strand, counting down.
TGTCACTCAAGCTAGTCATCGAGGGGCATGAACCCACAATCAAGCATAACGTTCCCTCTTGGAGTTACTACCTACTACTTGGCCAAAGCAATAAACAGCAACGGAGAACATGCAAGAATTACTCAAGAACATAAATATAAAAGAGGTAAATCAAATATATTACTCACACACAATCTGAACATAATCTCATAATCCATCGGATCCCAGCTGAAAGCACATTTGCTCCCTGGGTGGTTTTGGTAATTAATGACAACATACTTTGTGGTTGGACTAATGCTTTTATCAAGTATGTTTCAGGAAATCCAATCACATTGGTATGGCAAGATGACTGAAGAAGTGGACCCCTCAAATGCTAAGGCAAGCATTGGCAAAAGCTCAAGACTCCATTTCTGGTTTAGTGATCCAAGATCACATTGAGTCCATAGGAAAAGCCAATACTATTAAAAGGGGATGAGGTTGTGTTGATGATCTGGTTGCTCAAGTGCTTAGTGAGATATCTCCTTAACTATCAGCACCTTTCACTTCTTAACACACTCATAAGTAATCTCGGACAAACCGATTCTTCCAGCTCAGTCCCACCGAGATGAACCACTTCAGCCATATTCCAAACCCTAGAAAAATCGGTCATTCCGAATTTGAGATCGGTCTCACCGAAACTGGACTGCCAACCTTCTGTAACCGTTTGACATCATTTCGGAATATCCGAGAATGCATTTTTGGTCTCACCGAAATTGGCCAGCTTCTGTCTTGGCTCAAATCGGTCTCACCGAGATTGCATTTTCGGTCACACCGATACTGGCATGTTCCTGTCCTTTCTCAAATCGGTCTAACCGAGTTTTCTTTCTCGGTCCCACCGAAAACTCCAACGTTCATATCTTTACACTTTCGGTCTCACCGAGATGGTATTTTCGGTCCCACCGAAAACCCCAACGTTCACTATATTTGAACTTTCGGTCTGACCGAGTTTTCACTTCGGTCTCACCGAGATTGCTCAATTATGTGTGTAACGGTTGGATTTTGTGTGGAGGCTATATATACCCCTCCACCCCCTCTTCATTCGTGGAGAGAGCCATCAGAAAGTCTACCACTCCTACCATACACTTTCTGAGAAGAGAACTACCTACCCTTGTGTTGAGATCAAGTCATTCCATTCCTACCATATGAAACTTGATTTCTAGCCTTCCCAAGTTGCTTTCCACTCAATCCTTTCTTCCACCACAGCCATATCAGTGAGGAGAGTTGAGTGTTGGGGAGATTATCATTTGAAGCACAAGAGCAAGGAGTTCATCATCAACAACAACATCTATTACCTTTTGGAGGGTGGTGCCTCCTAGATTGGTTAGGTGTCGCTTGGGAGCCTCCGTCTTGAGATGTGGAGTTAAACCAAGAAGTTTGTAAGGGCAAGGAGATCGCCTACTTCGTGAAGATCTACCCCGAGTAAGGCTAGTCCTCCGTGGGCGTAGGCCATGATGGAATAGACAAGGTTGCTTCTTCGTGGACCCTTCGTGGGTGGAGCCCTCCGTGGACTCGCGCAGCCGTTACCCTTCGTGGGTTGAAGTCTCCATCAACGTGGATGTACGATAGCACCACCTATCGGAACCACGACAAAAATCTCCGTGTCTCCAAACTGCGTTTGATCTTCTCCACCTCTCTTTACTATATGTGCAATTTACTTTCCGCTGCCCATACTCTAGAATTGCATGTGTAGTGTACTACTTGACTTATGTGCTATGCAAAAACTGTCAAAATCTGTCCTTGATAAAAGACAGAATTTTTATCTTGTCGAGTAGTCTAATCACCCCCCCCCCCTCTAGACATACTTCTTCGATCCCACAATTGGTATCAGAGCCTTGGTCTCCATTGCTTTGGTTTACACACCATTGGAGGAAGATGGACGTGTCTACGGTTGGGAGTGTTAGCCATAGAGTGCCTGTTCTTAATGGAAGGTTCTATAACTCTTGGAGGTCTGAAATGCTTAGTATCTTTAAGATGTACAATTTGTGCAAATATGTTGAGACCCCCTATGTGCCTCCTTTTGATCCCTTGCACCCTACCATGGATGAAGAGCTTGATTTGCTTCGTAACCTTAGAACTGTAAATCTTATCATTAGAGGGTTACCCGATGACTTGCTTAATCTTGTTACAAACTTTGAGTGCTCCTATGCTATGTGGAAATTCTTGGAAGAACTTTATCCGGACTACTCTTTGAGAAGTCTTGATGAAATTCTGCACAAGACTATTGAATTTGATAAGTTGCACCCCAATGATCCCAACTTTGATAAATGCTTCTTTGAGCTTCGTGATCTTATGAAAAAGAAGGGTGATCCCGCTCTAATCAATGTTATAATTAGAAATGCTCTTGCATTGCATTCCGAAGATTATTGTCACATTGACCAAACTAATGCAAGTACTTATCAAATTGACCTAGGTGTTGATGATGAACAATCTATGGGTCAATATGATGATGAGCATGAGCAAGATGATGATTACACCGATTCGGACACCGAGCTAGACAAGGTCATGAAGAGTCTCAATCTTATGGCAAATATGAGAGACTACATGTCCGGCGGAAAAGAGTGGATTCTTGATAGTGGATGCACCGATCACATGACCGGAGATAAAGACATGTTTCGAGAGCTTGCAAGGAACAATGGTCCACGCAAGTATGTGACTTTTGGAGACAACTCCAAGGGTAAGGTACTTGGCCTTGGTAAGGTGGCCATATCTCATGATAGCTCTATTCAAAATGTCATGCTTGTAGAATCTCTTGGATACAATTTACTTTTCGTGTCTAGATTAGCTGACTTTGGATTCAATGTGCTATTCACCAAAGTAGATTGCCAAGTCTTTCGTCGTGATAATCAAAACATGGCTTTTACTGGTATCCGTAGAGGTGATCTATACATTGTTGATTTCACTAAGAAAGCCCAACCTAGAGCTTGTTTCATTGCTAAATCCTCTAAAGGTTGGTTGTGGAATAGAAGGCTAGGACATGTTGGTATGCGTAATCTAGACAAGCTGATCAAAGGTGATCATATTCTTGGTGTTAAAGATGTTTTCTTTGACAAAGATAGACTTTGTAGTGCTTGTCAAGCAGGAAAACAAGTTGGTGGAAGTCATCCCGTGAAAAACATCATGACCACAAGGAGACCGCTTGAGCTTCTTCATATGGATCTCTTCGGTCCCAATGCTTACAAAAGCCTTGGTGGTAACTCCTTTGGTCTAGTTATAGTTGATGATTATTCCAGATTTACGTGGGTATTTTTCCTTGATGATAAATCGCAGGTTTAGAGGATCTTCAAGACCTTTGCCAAAAAGGCCCAAAATCAATTTGAGGTGAAGATCAAGAAAGTTCGGAGTGACAATGGAACGGAGTTCAAGAACGCCAATGTAGACTCTTTTCTCGATGAGGAAGGAATTCTACATGAGTTCTCGGCTACGTACACTCCTCAACAAAATGGAGTTGTTGAGAGGAAGAACCGAACGCTCATTGAGATGGCAAGAATGATGCTTGATGAATACAAGACACCGAAGCACTTTTGGGGAGAAGCGGTCGAGACAGCTTGTCATGCTATCAACAGGCTTTATCTTCATAAGCTTCTCGGCAAGACATCATACGAGCTTCTCACCGGTAACAAACCCCAAGTGGGATACTTTCGTGTCTTTGGTTCAAAATGCTATATCCTTGATAAGCATCGTCGGTCTAAATTTGCTCCTAAATCTCATGAAGGCTTTCTCCTTGGTTATGGATCAAACTCCCACACCTACCGTGTCTACAATAATTTCACCCGAAAGGTTGAAGAGACGGTAGATGTGAAGTTTGATGAATCTAATGGCTCGCAAGTAGAGCAAATGCATATTGATGTAGGAGACAAGGACCCATCGGAAGCTATCCAAGATTTATCTATTGGAAAGATCCGTCCCATGGAAGTGAAGGAGAGCACCTCATCTACATATGTGGAGCCACCTACCTCACGGCGAGATGAACCTCAAGGCAACATGGAGGCCTCCACAAATGGAACTCACCAAGATGAGGAAATGCAACAAGAAGATCCACCACAACCTCCTTCTCCACCACGTCAAGACAACACCAACAACAATGATGAAGATGATGAGGAAGCTGAGCTACAACATCAACAAAAGCTATCCCGAGTCCGAGCAAGAGTCAAGAAGAATCATCCCGTGGAACAAATGATGAACGACATCAACTCCGGGAGAATCACTCGCTCTAAAACTCGCTTAGCTAACTTTTGTGAGCATTACTCATTTATCTCTAGTATTGAACCTATGAAGGTAGAAGAAGCACTTGAAGACCCGGATTGGGTGAACGCTATGCACGAAGAACTACACAACTTCGAGAGGAACAAGGTATGGACTTTGGTAGAGAAGCCCAACGATGATCAAAACATCATTGGAACCAAATGGGTGTTTCGGAACAAGCAAGATGAAGATGGACAAGTCATCTACAACAAGGCTCGTCTCGTAGCTCAAGGTTACACACAAGTCGAAGGTATGGACTATGGTGAGACCTATGCCCCCGTTGCTAGACTTGAGTCCATTCGCATTCTTCTTGCTTATGCCAATCACCATGATATTACTCTCTATCAAATGGATATCAAAAGTGCTTTCCTAAATGGTGAAATTGAGGAGGAAGTATTTGTGAAACAACCTCCCGGATTTGTGAATCCCAAAAAGCCTAATCATGTTTACAAGTTGCACAAAGCTCTTTATGGTCTTAAACAAGCTCCTAGAGCTTGGTACAAATGCTTAACTAGCTTTCTTCTTGAAAAAGGGTTTGAAATTGGAAAGATAGACTCAACGCTGTTCACGAAAAGGGTTAATGGTGAACTATTTGTGTGCCAAATATATGTTGATGATATTATCTTTGGTTCAACTAACCCCCATTTTAGCAAGAAGTTTGGACAGCTCATGTCGGAGAAGTATGAGATGTCCATGATGTGTGAACTCAAATTCTTCCTTGGGTTGCAAATCAAGCAATCTAAGGAGGGTACCTTTGTCTCACAAACAAAGTACACCAAGGATCTCTTCAAGAAGTTCAACATGCAAGAAAGCAAAGGTATGAGTACCCCCATGCCTACTAGTGGACATAATGACTTGACAAAAGATGGAGAACCCGTTGATCAAAGGGTTTACCGATCTATGATTGGTTCTCTACTATATCTTTGTGCTTCTCGTCCTGACATAATGTTGAGTGTATGCATGTGTGCGCGATATCAAGCAGCCCCTAAAGAATGTCATCTTAAAGCTGTTAAAAGGATAGTGAGATACTTGATACACACACCAAACTTTGGCATTTGGTATCCTAAGAGGGCCTCTTTCGACCTTGTTGGCTATTCCGACTCGGACTACGCCGGTGACAAGGTTGATAGAAAGTCAACTTCGGGTACGTGTCAATTTCTTGGTCGATCCCTTGTATCTTGGTCCTCCAAGAAACAAAATTCGGTATCATTATCCACTGCCGAAGCGGAATATATTGCTGCTGGTTTGTGTTGTGCTCAATTGCTATGGATGACACAAACGCTTAAAGATTATGGGATACATGTGAGACGTGTTCCCTTGCTTTGTGACAATGAGAGTGCAATTAAAATTGGACACAATCCAGTGCAACACTCTCGAACAAAGCATATTGAAGTTCGTCACCATTTTATTCGTGATCATATTGCCAAGGGTGACATTAATCTTAAGCATGTTCGTACTGACAAACAACTTGCTGATATCTTTACAAAACCTCTTGATGAGAAAGTGTTTTGTCGCTTGAGGAGTGAGTTGAACATCATTGATGCTTCAAACTTGGAGTGATAACTCCATTGATGCATGAAAGGCATGAGTTCTCTTGACTAATCCTTGATATTTCTCTTATGATGATGATCATATGTCTTGGACACATTTGCCTCCTTGTATTGCATCTAACTCCTTGCAGGTACTTGGATGATCTACATTCCACAAGATTACCACACACTCAAATCATGAGTAATCTTGTCATTGACCGAGTATCTAGCCCTTTGGGATGTTGAGTTCAAGGAACAAAATTCCATATCCTTTTTGACATCTTATACATCTAGTATTTCACTCTTGTCATCTTGGATATCCTCGAGTATTTCCTTGCTTGCCTAACCCATGTAGGAAGATGAACTACACAAGTAGAAATGGCGCTCCAACTTCACATTCAATGAGCACCTACATCAAGCTTACCTACATGAGTAAAGCAACAACAAGCCCAAGGTATGTTCTTCACATCTTTAAGAAGCTTTGCTCAAAGTCATGAGTACAAGCAGCTTCATAAGATGTGATCACATCAAATGCTTAATCGAAAAATGGCAACCCCATTTTGAGCTTAAACGATGAGTATGACCTATGATCAAATGTCCTCATTTGACTCCTAAGTCAATATACTCAAACATAGGTGACTTTGTCGCCGACCTTTATCTAGATGAAGTACATATGTTTTTGGAGTCTTTCTGTTTTCTCTTATGTTCTCTCATTGAGTTTTCTTTTAACAAAAACAAAAAAAAAACTTCATCTAGGAATCTTTTTCATTTCTTTTCTTATGTCTTTGTGAATATCATTCTGGCTCTGATCAATTCCCCGAAAATCTTTTACAAATTCATTGCAAATCCTTTGAAACATTCCTCGCAAAGTGAGCTGAATTATTTCTGTATTTCCTTGGAATAAACTCGGCGTCACCGATTTGAAATTTTCGGTCTAACCGAAAAGGATTCGGACCCACCGATCCATCTAATTCGGTGTCACCGATTTATCTTCCAGGACATCAACTTATGCAGCTCCACTCAAATTTAAATCTTAAGGGGGAGAAGACTCAAATTTAAATTCAAATTGTTTCTCTATGAATGTTCTTATTTGCCCTGTTGTGATTCTTAAGGATCCCACTTCTTTCTTTCTTTCCATCTTTCCTAACCTTCCTAGTTTGCTGTCCTTTTCGGCACTTGATGTCAAAGGGGGAGAAGACTTAGGGGGAATAGGGGGAGTAGGGGGAGAAGAAAAGTAATCTTATCTTAAGGGGGAGAGAATTACATCAAAGCTTTGCCGTGTTTTACAAACCCCTTGTTCTGAGAGAACTCAAAGGGAGAGGAATTTTCACAATTGATATCTTATGGAAAGCAAAATCTCTCTGAGTTCATTGAAAATCTTTCAGTTTCGGAGACATGTTTGTTGATTCAAGCTTGTGCTCAATATGAGACACTCTTTATACATGTCCTCCCTGGCTTGGTACTCTTGATGTTCTTGCAGTTGGTTGAAGGAATACTCTTGTGTTATCTAACCTTGTTTTCCCAAGTTTATCCCTTTAGGTACAATGCCAAGGAACCTCAAGGTAAGTATATGCATCTTGCAGAATGTGCATGATGGTGACTTGCTTGTAAATACTTGTTTGCACGAAATCACCATGCACATATGCATTATCACTCACTTCCTTTCATCTGCTCTGATGCATATAGCCAAGCTGCATGTAGCACATCTTGCTTATCTCTCTTGTGTGCTTGTGGTAGTCCAAAACCATAATCTATGAAAATCTTGCACACTTGTAGGGGGAGCCTGTGTACTACATGCTTATCAAAGCTTTCGTGATAATTCTGTCTTTTTTTTAATAAGCTTTGATGTATTGTTTAGAGTGATTTTAGTGTGTTGCCATCAATTACCAGAAAGGGGGAGATTGAAAGCACATTTGCTCCCTGGGTGGTTTTGGTAATTAATGACAACATACTTTGTGGTTGGACTAATGCTTTTATCAAGTATGTTTCAGGAAATCCAATCACATTGGTATGGCAAGATGACTGAAGAAGTGGACCCCTCAAATGCTAAGGCAAGCATTGGCAAAAGCTCAAGACTCCATTTCTGGTTTAGTGATCCAAGATCACATTGAGTCCATAGGAAAAGCCAATACTATTAAAAGGGGATGAGGTTGTGTTGATGATCTGGTTGCTCAAGTGCTTAGTGAGATATCTCCTTAACTATCAGCACCTTTCACTTCTTAACACACTCATAAGTAATCTCGGACAAACCGATTCTTCCAGCTCAGTCCCACCGAGATGAACCACTTCAGCCATATTCCAAACCCTAGAAAAATCGGTCATTCCGAGTTTGAGATCGGTCTCACCGAAACTGGACTGCCAACCTTCTGTAACCGTTTGACATCATTTCGGAATATCCGAGAATGCATTTTCGGTCTCACCGAAATTGGCCAGCTTCTGTCTTGGCTCAAATCGGTCTCACCGAGATTGCATTTTCGGTCACACCGATACTGGCATGTTCCTGTCCTTTCTCAAATCGGTCTAACCGAGTTTTCTTTCTCGGTCCCACCGAAAACTCCAACGTTCATATCTTTACACTTTCGGTCTCACCGAGATGGTATTTTCGGTCCCACCGAAAACCCCAACGTTCACTATATTTGAACTTTCGGTCTGACCGAGTTTTCACTTCGGTCTCACCGAGATTGCTCAATTATGTGTGTAACGGTTGGATTTTGTGTGGAGGCTATATATACCCCTCCACCCCCTCTTCATTTGTGGAGAGAGCCATCAGAAAGTCTACCACTCCTACCATACACTTTCTGAGAAGAGAACTACCTACCCTTGTGTTGAGATCAAGTCATTCCATTCCTACCATATGAAACTTGATTTCTAGCCTTCCCAAGTTGCTTTCCACTCAATCCTTTCTTCCACCACAGCCATATCAGTGAGGAGAGTTGAGTGTTGGGGAGATTATCATTTGAAGCACAAGAGCAAGGAGTTCATCATCAACAACAACATCTATTACCTTTTGGAGGGTGGTGCCTCCTAGATTGGTTAGGTGTCGCTTGGGAGCCTCCGTCTTGAGATGTGGAGTTGAACCAAGAAGTTTGTAAGGGCAAGGAGATCGCCTAGTTCGTGAAGATCTACCCCGAGTAAGGCTAGTCCTCCGTGGGCGTAGGCCATGATGGAATAGACAAGGTTGCTTCTTCGTGGACCCTTCGTGGGTGGAGCCCTCCGTGAACTCGCGCAGCCGTTACCCTTCGTGGGTTGAAGTCTCCATCAACGTGGATGTACGATAGCACCACCTATCGGAACCACGACAAAAATCTCCGTGTCTCCAAACTACGTTTGATCTTCTCCACCTCTCTTTACTATATGTGCAATTTACTTTCCGCTGCCCATACTCTAGAATTGCATGTGTAGTGTACTACTTGACTTATGTGCTATGCAAAAACTGTCAAAATCTGTCCTTGATAAAAGACAGAATTTTTATCTTGTCGAGTAGTCTAATCACCCCCCCTCTAGACATACTTCTTCGATCCCACACCAGCAAACTCATCATAGCAACAGCATAAGGATTACATATGTGCCTCGATCATGTAGGGCAGCTCACGAGGTCTAATCGGTGAAGAACAAAGAGGGGAGGAGAACATCACATAGCTACTGGTCATGGACCCATGGTCCAAGGGAGACTACTCACAACTCATCCGGGAGGCGTCCATGGTGGTGGAGAAGCTCCCGGTGGTGATCCTCCCCTCCGGCAGGGTGCCGGGAAGAGTTCTCCTGGTGCTCCCGATCTTGGAAGCGCGGCGGTTGCGGAACAGAGATGAGATCGCGAAAAAGGGTTCCGTCCTCGAGGGTTTCGGGACGCGATGTAAATATATGCCAAAGGGGGGCATCAGCGGAGGTCAGGGGGGGCCCAGGTGCCCCCCGGCGTGGCCAGGAGGGGGGCCGCGCCCACAGGGCGCCTGGAGCCCTGGTGGCCCCCCTCTGGCCCTACTTTGGCCGCACGGAAGCTTCTGGAGCGCTGATTTTTTATATATTTTTCCCGGAATTTTTCTGGCAATTTAAGTAATGGGAAAACCTGAAATACAAAAACAGCAGAAAACAGAAACTGGCACTGGGGTGCACTGAGTTAATAGGTTAGTCCAAATATGATCAAAAGTGTATGGAAGTGCATAAATATCATAGCAATATCACACAAAACAAGCATGGAGCAAGCAGAAATTATAGATACGTTTTGGACGTATCACTGATGATTCGCAAAACCTAGAGACTCGTAGTAGCACGCTTCACAGTCCGGGTATTCTATCGCAAGCAAACAATAGCATACATAAGCAATCAAGCAATGATGCACAAACAAAACTCCAAAATAGAAGATCTAACCAAAAAGTTCAACTTAAGAACTCTGGTTTGCAAAAAGAATCAAATCGAAAGAAGCAACGAAACTCAAACTGCGGAAGAATTAAACGGAAAGAGGGCGTCGAGACGAAGATCTAGGATTTTGAATCTCCTGATTCCGACTCTCAAGCGAAAAGAAAAACGAAAAATAAGATCATGGCAGAAATCATGATCGGAAATAACCGCGGATAAATACCCCGAAAAAGAAAACTGACGAACAGGCTAACGAACGAACGTTTCCTACCGGTGGCTAACGGGCGAACAACGTTCGTTAAAACGAACGTACGGACGAACGTCCGCTAAATAACTAAACCGAAAAAACGATCTAATCTAAAAAAACGGATCTAGGGTTTCTCGAAAAAAACCGATCGATTTTTAGGCAAAACAGACGGCGGCGGCGGCTACCTCGGGAAAAAGGCGGCGAACTCCGGCGAGAAGTCCGGCGGCGGCGGCGGTAACTCCGGCGGGCGGCGGTGCGGCGGCGCGGCGGCGGCGGGCGGCTGCAGCGGCGGCGGCGGCGACTGGAGGCGGCGGCGCGGCTTAGGGCGGCGGCGGCACTAGGGCAAGGGGCGGGGCGGGCTAGCTGTGCGGCTGGGCCTCGGCGGCTTATAAAGGCCCCCCGGCTAGGGAGTCCTAGTCGGGTACGGCCCAAAGGTTGTTCCCCCTTTTTTTTAAACGAGTCCTGACGTAGTAAAATGGGCGAAAAAACTACTAAACGGAGTCCAAAAATTCCAAAATAAATTTTCACTGTCCTCTAATAATATTTAGGACAAAGTGAACATTTTCCCCGGACCTAAATGCAATTTTGAAAAACGCGTATTTTTCCTATGCAAATAAAATCACAAATAAATCTGAATAAATACCGAAAGTGATTTTAATATTTTTCCTCCAATATTTCTGTTATTTTGGAGAAGTCATATTATCTCCGCTCATATATTTTATTTAGAAATAATTTTAGGAGGGAAAAATAATTAAAACCAACACTATCCTCGTACCGGTATTCGAGTAATACAAAACGGTAGAATTCCCAACTCTCTCCGTAGGTCCTTGAGTTGCTTAGAATTTTCGAGAATCGCCATGAACAAAATGCAAAGAGGTATGCAATGCAGTATGATCTACGTATAACATTCCAAATTGAAAATTTGGGATGTTACAAACCTACCCCCCTTAGAATGAATCTCGCCCTGGAGATTCGGCTTGGCTAGAGAACATGTGTGGGTGGTCCTTGCGTAGATCATCTTCTCGTTCCCAGGTGGCTTCTTCCTCGGTGTGATGACTCCACTGAACTTTGCAAAACTTGATAACCTTACTACGGGTGACTCTGCTCGAAAATTTGAGAATCTTAACAGGCTTCTCCTCATAAGCTAGATCGCTATCAACTGAATTGCTTCCAGGGGTACTGTGTCTCTAAGCGGGATATCGGCCATTTCCGCATGGCACTTCTTAAGCTGTGAAACGTGAAACACATCGTGCACTCCTGACAATCCTTCGGGCAACTCCAACTTGTAGGCAACCTCTCCCATGCGTTCCAACACACGGTACGGTCCCACAAATTTCTGGGCTAGCTTTCCCTTAACTCCGAAACGTTTAACTCCTCGCAGGGGCGATACTCTCAGGTACGCTCTGTCTCCGATTTCGTAAGCTATCTCCTTGCGCTTCGAGTCTGCATAACTCTTCTGTCTGGACTGAGCTACCTTCAGTCTATCCCGAATCAGCTTAACCTTTTCTTTGACTCTTTAATCAAGTCTGGTCCAAACAACTGTCGGTCTCCAACTTCATCCCACATTAACGGCGTTCGGCATCTCCTTCCATACAATGCTTCGAACGGTGCCATCTTCAAACTGGCCTGGTAACTGTTATTGTACGAGAACTCGGCGTAGGGCAAATTATCATCCCAACTAGATCCATAATCTAGCGCACAGGCTCTCAACATGTCCTACAGAATCTGGTTGACTCTCTCGGTCTGTCCGTCGGTCTGTGGGTGAAACGTTGTATTGAATGCCAGCCTCATTCCCAAAGTTTGGTGTAGCTGATGCCAAAACCTTGAGGTGAACTGTGTTCCTCTATCTGATACAATGGTCCTCGGAACTCCGTGCAGACATACGATCCTGGTCATGTATATCTTGGCCAACTTCGCACTGGTGTATGTAGTTTTCACGGGGATAAAGTGGGCTACTTTGGTCAAACGGTCCACTACTACCTAGATTGAGTCATATCCCGATTTGGTCCTGGGCAATCCAGTGATAAAATCCATGCCAAGCTTCTCCCACTTCCATTCGGGTATCGGCATAGGCTGTAGCATCCTGCTGGCTTCTGATGCTCCGCCTTTACTTTCTGGCATACATCACATATGGCTACATACTCAGCAATGTCCTTCTTCATTCCCGTCCACCAGAAATGTTCCTTCAAATCCAAATACATCTTGGTGTTTCCGGGGTGTATCGAGTACGGTGAATCATGTGCCTCCTGCATTATCAACTTCCTGATCTCCGGGTTGTTGGGCACATAGATTCGATCCTCAAACCACATGGTGTCATGCTCATCCTCACGAAATCCTTTGGCTTTTCCTTCACTCATCCTCTTCTTTATCTCAGCAATCTCTTTGTCATCCTTCTGGGCTTCATGTATCTTCCCCAGCAATGTTGATTGAACCTCCAAATTTGCAACAAAACCTCTAGGAAGTATCTCCAAACGAAGCTCCCTGAGATCTTCTGCTATCTCCTGGGGTAATCCCCCGTTTACTAAGGTATTTGCATAACTCTTCCGGCTCAAAGTGTCTGCAACGACATTGGCCTTTCCTGGGTGATAGTGCAGCTTCATATCATAATCATTTATAAGCTCCAACCATCTCCTCTGTCTGAGATTCAGCTCCTTCTGAGTGAAAATGTACTTCAAACTCTTGTGATCCGTGTACACATCACAATGATTTCCAATAAGGAAATGCCTCCAAGTTTTGAGTGTGTGCACTACAGCTGCTAACTCCAAATCGTGTGTCGCATAATTCAGCTCGTGCGGCTGCAGTTGACGAGATGCATAAGAAACAACTCTTCCATCATGCATAAGTACTCCTCCAAGTCCTAAGCGTGAAGCATCGCAGTACACTTGGAAATCCTTGCGTATATCTGGTAATATCAGCACTGGGGTTGTCGTCAACCGTTTCTTCAACTCCTGGAAACTTTCTTCGCACTCTTCAGTCTAATCGAACTTTGTCTCCTTCTTCAACAATGTCGTCATTGGCTTAGCAATCTTGGAGAAATTTTCTATGAATCTCCGGTAGTATCCCGCGAGTCCAAGAAAGCTGCGGATCTCTCCAACTGAAGTGGGTGCCAACCATTCAGTGGCTGCCTGCACTTTGACGAGGTCCACTGCTATACCCTCTCCCGATATAACATGCCCTAGGAATCCAACTTCCTTCAACCAAAACTCACATTTGCTAAACTTGGCATACAACTGATGTTCTCTGAGCTTCTCCAGTACCAAACGCAAATGCTCTGCGTGTTCCTCCTCATTCTTCGAGTATACCAAAATATCATCAATGAATACCACGACAAACTTATCCAAGAACTCCATGAACAGCTTGTGCATCATACTCATAAAATAGGCAGGGGCGTTAGTCAATCCAAATGACATAACCGTATACTCATATAGCCCGTACCTTGTGGTGAAGACTGTCTTAGGTATATCCTTCTCTCGGATCTTCAACTGGTGGTATCCAGATCGTAGATCGATCTTGGAGAATACTTTTGCTCCCTGGAGTTGGTCGAACAAATCATTGATCATCGGCAGCGGGTACTTATTCTTAATAGTCACTTCATTCAGTGCACGATAATCAACGACCATTCTTAAAGATCCATCCTTCTTCTCGACCAAAAGCACCGGGGCTCCCTAAGGTGATGAACTCCGGCGAATAAATCCTTTCTCCAATAAATCCTTAATCTACTTCTTGATCTCCTCCAGATCATTCGCTGGCATCCGATACGGTCTCTTCGATATTGGTCCGGTGCCAGGCAACAGCTCAATCAAAAACTCAATATCCCTATCCGACGGCATGCCTGGTAACTCCTCTGGAAACACATCCGGGTAATCCTTTACTACCGGCACTTCCTCCTGAACAACACCCGTGAGAGAATGTACTTGTGTCCGTATAGGCGAATGCCTAGATACATACTTAATCCTTTTTCCCTCCGGGGTGATAAGCAAAATAGACTTGTTGGCACAATCGATGTTCCCTCCATACATCGATAGCCAATCCATACCTAATATCACATCCAATCCTTGTGACTCCAAAACTATTAGGTCTGAGGGGAAAACATGTCGTCCAATGGTCAATGGCATCTGGAAACATCCTTGATTTGCCATATATTCCGCTCCGGGTGAACTTACTAACATGGGGGCCATAAGGCCTCTAGTGGACAACTTATGCCTATTTACGAATCCCCTTGAAATGTATGAATGTGATGCACCAGTATCGAAAAGAACTACTGCGGTAAATGACTTAACCAAAAACTTACCGATCATCGCATCTGGTTGTTCTTCAACTTCCTCCACGGTCACGTGGTTCACTTGTCCTTTGTTGAATGGGTTGGGCTTCTTCCCGGCGCTTCCATTGTCATTCCCATTCTTAGCTTCAGGGCACTCATTGGCATAATGTCCATTCTTCCCGCACTTGTAACAGGTAATGTGGCTGAAATCCTTCTTGGCAGGTGTGGACGGGGTAGAGCGATTCTGATTATTGTTTGCTCCATTCCCATTCCCATTCTTGGAGCCATTGTGGTTGTGGGAACTTCCTCCAGTGTGGGTGTGGCTTCCATGGTTATGGGTATATCCTCCCGAATTCGGAGTGAATCGGGGCTTCTACTGGGCTCCAGAATTATTCCTTCCTTGTCCATACTTCCTCTTGCGGCTCTCAATCTGCTGATGCTTCCCTTCAATCATAAGAGCTTTATCTACCAACTCCTGGTGGTTGTTGAAAGTTGCCACCATCAACTGTACGCTCATCTCATCATTCAGCCCTTGCATAAATCTCTCCTGCTTAGCGGCATCTGTGGCCACATCATCTGGGGCATAACGAGATAGGGTACTAAACTCATCCACGTACTGAGCCACAGTATGATTTCCTTGGCGCAAGTTGCGAAACTCCCGCTTCTTCATGCTCATAGCTCCAGTTGAGACATGGGCAGTATGGAAAGCTTGCTAAAACTGATCCCAAGTGACATTGGCTATAGGAAAGGTGGCTGTGTAATTCTCCCACCATGTTGCGGCTGGTCCAGACAACTGGTGTGCGGCAAATCGCACTTTTTTAGCATCCGAGCAATTGGCGGTGGTCAAATCCCTTCCAATCTTGCGCAGCCAGTCATCAACAACTATTGGTTCAATGCTGCTAGCAAACACCGGTGGTTGCAACCTTAAGAAACGTGACAGGTTGTCCACGGGTGGCGGTGGTGGAGGGTTGTTGTTGTTCTGGTTGTTCTGAGTGTTCTGAACAATAAGTTGCATCAAAGTGTTCTGCTGCTGGATCAACTGAGTGAGCTCAGGGGGAAACTCAAATCCGGGCTCACGTCTTGGAGGCATCTGATGGGTGTAGAGGGAAGAGATTAGAATAGAGTTGAGGTCTAAGGGAAAATCACTACCCATATGCACATGAGACAAACACAATCATATCACACCAATCAATTTCAAGCAAGGTCTTACAAGATCTAACTAATGTTACAAAAGTGCTTTAACACTACTTGTGGGGAAACTACTAGTCATAGGGTGGTCATCTAGAAATATTGATCGGCGGAAGATTCCATGATGTCTACTCTAGCTTCATCTTCATAGTCTTCATCATCACTATCATCGGGGTCCGAATCCGTATCTTCGATGATGATGTAATCTTCAGAACGAATCTCCTTGGGTTCCTCTTCCTCTTCTTCTCCTCCTGGTGCTGGATCTCCCATGAATACTCCCAGTTTCCTTGTCAAATCATCATTCTTCTCCACTAGTATCAACATCTCCTCCTCGTATTCGTCACGAGTAGACTTGAGTTCTTATTCTAGCTCCAAATTCATGTTTAGTGCCTTCTTCAAATCTATCATCCCTGCGCACATTTGGTGCTCCTGTCGTCTAATGTGCTGGTTTAACTCCTGGAAGAACGCTGCAATAGACCTGTCCTTCCGAGTGCTGATCATGTCCCAACGCTCATCTCGGCGTCCACAAATCTGGTAGATAGTGTCCTTCAGCTCCTACTTGTAGACTTCTCCGATCCTTCCCATAGTGATGTGGGCTGCCATACTCTTTCCTAGGCTCCAGGTTGGTGCATCAAAAGAAAACTATATTGTCTCAGTGGATGGTGCGAAGGTTCTCCCGGGAATTTGATCTTGAATGCTCCATCGCTCCTCTTCTGGTAAAGTGGCGGTGTAGGTCCCGGTAAAGCTTGGTATTCCTATGTTCAGGTACCTAATGACTTCCTTCAAGTGTCGTCCAAAAGGTGTGTCTTCATCTGGTTGAGTGAACTTGTTCCTTGGGTCCACCATCCTAAAGAGGTAGAAAATGGAGAGAAGTTAGAAATGAGTAGAGAAGAGTGACCTAGGGTTTATCTTAGTGGTCGTGTCCTACAGTCAGCGTGTGCTCTGATACCATCTTGTAGCGACCACGATCTGAATGGACCGAAGTCTCTGTGTTTCAGTGTCATCCCTGAATCGGTAATGCTGACACACACAGTACTTGAAGGATTTATAACAGAGTGACAATCACACACTTATTACATCGAATGTCTCCAAAGAGAACTTATTACAAAAAGTCTATGGCTTAAGGCCATCTAACAAAATAATAGCGGAAGGCTTGGAAGATAAGTGAGTCCATCAACTCCAACGGCATAGCTAAGTGCATGACAAACGACCTAAAACATCTTACTCCTCGTATGGAAAGTCTGCAACGTAATATGTTGCAGCCCGAAACGGGTCAGCGCATGGAATATGCTGGCAAGATAACACAGAAGATGCAAGTAACAGAATAAAGGCTACACTATATGCATATTTGGCTGGTGGAGGCTCTAGGGTTAAAGTTTTTGCGTAAAGCCAATTTTTCCCTACAACAAAGGAATAAATTTTATTTTAACTATCATGGTAGTTGAAACATCATTGAGAAGGTACCTCCAACTTAATCCCAAATTAAAGTAATCATTAACCCAACAAATTTAACTTTAGAGTGATGAGATCAACCAATAATTCAAGTACCAGATACACAAGGTTGTCCATAACCAGGGACATGGCTAATCATGATCAGTTTCTACACTCTGCAGAGGTTTGTGCACTTTTCCCACAAGACTCGATCTCTTCCGTTGGATTTCTCGCACTTCATGATGTTTGAGAAACGGATGATCGAGACACAGTCTTTCAGAAGCATTTACTCTTTACCCCAGGTGGACCCATACACCTACTTTCCCCTACATCTGCTAGTCCACCACCAAAGATCTCACACAACTTACTCATACTATGTCAGAGCCCATAATGGCATTGTGGCTGCACACGGAAGTTTCTAGCATGAATAGTTTTATGATCCCTTTGAGCCTGGGTCGCATTCCATAGGACAATCACACGGCACCCCGGGATTTCCTAGGACAACACTGGATTCTCCAGGTGCCCTGCAACCAATCCACCCAGATGTGTATTCAAGTAGCCACCTTAACTTGAACCATTAATTAACAACTCACATCTATCATGGATTTCACTCAAACCCAACCACGTCTACGAGCATACCATGATAATCTAGGCATAACGTAGAAGTAACTCCCAAGGGTTTGAAAATAATGCAGGTAATAGGTTCTACCTCAAACTACTTCCCAATCCCACAAATTAAGAGATCGTACTCATGCAATGTGTGAGGGTTTGATCTAATGCATAAAAACTGGGTAATAAAAAGGTATGATCAAAGTGTTACTTGCCTTGCTGATGATTCGAAAAACCTAGAGACTCGTAGTAGCACGCTTCACAGTCCGGGTATTCTATCGCAAGCAAACAATAGCATACATAAGCAATCAAGCAATGATGCACAAAAAAAACTCCAAAAGAGAAGATCTAACCAGAAAGTTCTACTTAAGAACTCCGGTTTGCAAAAAGAATCAAATCGAAAGAAGCAACGAAACTCAAACTGCGAAAGAAACGAGATCCGTTTACTAATTTGATCTAGGGTAAAATTTTACAGTAGCAAAACTTTGTTCAAGTTGGTTAAACGGAAAGAGGGCGTCGAGACGAAGATCTGGGATTTTGAATCTCCTTATTCCGACTCTCGAGCGAAAAGAAAAACGAAAAATAAGATCAGGGCAGAAATCGCGATCGGAAATAACCGCGGATAAATACCCCGAAAAAGAAAACTGACGAACAGGCTAACGAACGAACGTTCGCTGTCTGTGGCTAACGGGCGAACAACGTTCGTTAAAACGAACGTATGGACGAACGTCCACTAAATAACTAAACCGAAAAAAAATCGATCTAATCTAAAAAACAGATCTAGGGTTTCTCGAAAAAAAATCGATCGATTTTTAGACAAAACCGACGGCGGCGGCGGCTACCTTGGGAAAAAGGCGGCAAACTCCGGCGAGAAGTCCGGCGGCGGCGGCAACTCCGGCGGGCGGCGGTGCGGCGGCGCGGCGGCGGCAGCGGCGGCGCGGTGGCGCGGCGGCGGGCGGCTGCAGCGGCGGCGGCGCGGCGAGGCGCGGCGGCGGCGGCGACGATGGCGCGGCTTAGGGCGGCGGCTGCGCTAGGGAAAGGGGCGGGGCGTGCTGGCTGTGCGGCTGGCCCTCGGCGGCTTATAAACGCCCCCCGGCTAAGGAGTCCTAGTCGGGTACGGCCCAAAGGCGGTTCCCCCCTTTTTTTTTAAAAAAAAAAGCGAGTCCTGGCGTAGTAAAAAGGGCGAAAAAACTACTAAACGGAGTCCAAAAATTCCTAACTAAATTTTCATCGTCCTCTAATAATATTTAGGACAAAGTGAACATTTTTCCCGGACCTAAATGCAATTTTGAAAAACGCGTATTTTTCCTATGCAAATAAAATCACAAATAAATCTGAATAAATACCGAAAGTGATTTTAATATTTTTCCTCCAATATTTCTGTTATTTTGGAGAAGTCATATTTTCTCCGCTCGTATATTTTATTTAGAAATATTTTTTGGAGGGAAAAATAATTAAAACCAACGCTATCCTCGTACCGGTATTCGAGTAAACTCAAATACAAAACGGTAGAATTCCCAACTCTCTCCGTAGGTCCTTGAGTTGCTTAGAATTTTCGAGAATCGCCACGAACAAAATGCAAAGAAGTATGCAATTGTAATGCCCCAGATGTAACACTTTCCAATTATGGCAATATATGAAACTTTGACTTCCTCAATTCCATTCTGGGCTCTTCTTTCATTTCGGGTTTCTTTGTTTTGTCGTGTGCGTGTGTGCATTTCATCCATGTCATGTTGTCATGTGCGTTGCATTGCATTCGTGTTGTCACTTGCACCTGGTCCCACTCGTCTCTTCCCGTGGTCCGTTTCGAGTTCCGACGCTCACACACGTGCCTGTGGCATCCTCGAGTCCTTCTTTCGTGTGTGGCCGTGTAGCATTTCAGGATTGAGGTGAGACTTGTCGTGCGTTGTTGTTTTGGTACGTGTAGGCCGCCTGTCAAGTTTCGTCGCGTTTGGAGTTCGTTTGGTACTCCAACGGTTAACCTAGTGGGCTAAAAGAACCTCTTCTTTAAGGCCCAAGACCCCCTCCACAACAGCCCACAAACCCAGCACAACCCTTCCCATCATCTTGGTCGTCGAATCGTGATCGCGTGGCCGAAAACCGCTCCTCATTTGGAGTCTCCTAGCTCCCTATGCCTATAGATTAGCCTCCCCACGTCCATTTTCGGGTAGAAACCCTAGCAACTCCTCCCCGCAGCCGCCGGACACGTCCAACCCAGGCAGGACGTGTCCGACTTGCCCCCGCCGCGCCACGTGTCAACATCGGGTTGGCCCCTCACCGCGCCCACATCCCCGCCGGCCAGGGCCCGCGCGGCCCCATCCGCGCCCCATGGCCCGAACCGCCGCCGCCAGCGCCTCGGCCTCGCCCTCGCCACCTTCGCCACCGGCACTCCCCGCCGCCGTCGCACGCCTCGCACCGCCGCGGAGCATCATCGCCGCCGCCCAGTCCTCCGGCGGCCACCTCCTGAAACCATCGCCGCCGCGGAGCTTCACCGCCGCCGACCCCGCCACGGCCGGATCCGACAGCCACCGGCCAGATCAGCGCGTCCCCGGCTTCTCCTCGCCGGCGCCTCGAGCCACCGCCGCCGTGGTTCAACTCCCGCCGCCGCTCGTCCTCGTTGTGGGGAGGACAACGCGCGGGCTCGCTCGCTTCGCTCCTGGGCAGAGCGCCCCGGCCCATGCTCCCTGCCCCGCCGGCCCAATCCAGCGCGGCCTGCCTAGCCGCCACCGACCTAGGCCGTGGCCCTCCGGTGAGCCCAGTAACCCCCAATCTGGCCCATGTTATTTTTTTCCCGCTCGGCGTTTTTTCCTTTTTTCTCGAATAACTGCATAATTATTGTTTAGTCCCTGAGAACTGCTAATGATGTTGCATCTTTGCATGGCTGTAACTTTTAGTGTGATTGTCCAAATTGAGCATATGATATATCAAAATGATCGTGGTGATGTGCTCTATGTTTTGTTCCATTGTGGCATGCTTGTTTGAGTTCATCTAGAGGTCCTAATCTCTGTTGCAAGAGTGCTACTTGTTATAAGCTACTGTAACTTGTTATTTTCATGCCATGTTTGATATGTGATAACTTGGTGCATGTTTATCCAAATGGAGCAAATGATATGTCAAAATGTTCATTGTGAGATGCTCTACATGATGGTTGTTGTAGCATTCATGTTAGGGTTCATATTGCCATGTTAAACTTGGTTGCAAAAGTGCATGTGGCTGTTAAGTTATGAAACATGTTATGAGATGCTGATTTGAAGTGCTCGTTGCTATTGATGTGTTTGTCCCCATGTCACATGTCAATATATTTTAGAATCTCCATCATATGATCTTTGCTGTGGTGCAAACCACTTTCCATGATATGCCTTGAGGTGACTTAAACATGCTTGTAAACATGCCATGCCAACATAACTGTTTTATACTTAGTGAAATTTCTGCTAAGTCTGGAATCTGTCATAACCTGATGCTAGGTTTGCTTGATGCCCTAGTCAAATCCATGCTTGTTTTGGAGTGGCCAATGATCATTCCTTGTTGTACATGTTATTGTCTATCCATCCATGCCCTCACTTGCTCATATGGGTTGCTGTAGATTATTTATTTATTGCTCCCAAGTTGCTATAAATTATATCTGTCAGGTTTTTAACAGCATGATCAATTTGGCGTAGCTTGTTGCTATTGATCCATGCCTCCTGTGGAGTTGCTCCAATGGAGTTGTTTGTTGTAGGAGATGTCTAATTCATGTCCATGCTTATTGTCATCATGTTTGGGTGCTGTAGAGTATATATTTCTTGCTCCAAAGTTGTTGTGTGGCTGTTAATTTCAGCTTTGCATTGTATCTTGTTTCGTGTGTATGTGTTGAACCGTTGCTCCGTTTTGAGCATGCCCTATATGAAACTTGTGTGATTTTGTATGTAGAATCATAATATCATGTTGTTAACATGTTTGGAGTGTGTTTGCTTGATGTTTGAGTGCATCTTGCACCGTTGCCATGCTTGTCTTGTTTTGCTCATATCTTCTAGACCGTAGCTCTGAATTAAACAAACTTTATATGAAACTTGACTAGAATTTCATGTAGATCATCATGGTGCATGTTAACTTGCTGTTTAACAACTTTAACTTAAGGTTTGTTCAGATCTGGACCAATTTCAAAATATGCATAGGAGGACTTAGCGGTTTTGATATATGTTGATTCCGGCCTCTTTTAAACTTGTTGTTTTGTGTTGTTCTTGTGTGCTTCTTCCCTTGTCATGAAATGCATCATACTTGCATCATGTTGATTGTGCATTGCACCTTGTTTGATATGGTGCCATGTTGTGTTCTTGTGTTGAGTAGAGCCGGAAGCCGAGACCGAGTGCAAGGTTCCTACCGAGGTTGAGTGCGAGGAGCCGTCTTACGATCCCATCAACGACTCGACAGGCAAGATGACCTGACCCAGATATCATTACTATCTTTGCCTATTGCTAGATGTCTCGTTCTTTAGCTTATTGCCTCGATGCCCATGTTTGTTTGTCAGCCTCCTATTGTAACCATGAATCTGTCTAACCACCCAACCTAGCAAACCTTTGTTTGGCTACGTAAGCTTCGCTCAGCCCCTCTTATAGCATTGCTAGTTGCAGGAGAAGATTTGAAGATTCTTGCTTCATGTTGAAGTTATTGTTGGGATATCACACTATATATACTATTAAACTAAATCATCTATATATTAGTAATGGGTGGAAGGCTAAGCCTCTTGCTTGGTGTTTTGTTCCACTCATGCCATCCTAGGAACCGTATAAACCGGTGTTATGTTCCTTGATTTTGCGTTCCTCACACGGTTGGGGTTATGGGACCCCCTTGATAACCTGCTTAGCGCTAAGGCTTTTCCAGCAAGTCCCAACATTGGTACTACATTTGCCTAAACAACTAAAACTTGCATAGGGAGTTATAAACCCTCTTCTTAATCAACAACCCGGGCCAGTGCTCCACATGAGTGTTGGTCCAAACTGGGGGTCCTGCAGGGCCACCTTGGGGAAACCCGAGGGCTGGTAAAAACCTGTAGCATCGCCCATCCGGTCGTGGCCTGAGACGTGATACGCGCGGCTACTATTAGGGTGTCGGCATGCCGGGAGGATTTGCTGGATTAGTTTTACCTTAGTCGGAATATCTTGAGCACGGGATTCCGAGAATACTCGGGTCTTCCCACCTTGGAGTTGCGACTCCGTAGATCGTGAGCTTGTAATGGGCTAAGTTGGGACACCCCTGCAGGGTTTTGAACTTTCGAAAGCCGTGCCCGCGGTTATGTGGCAGATGGGAATTTGTTAATATCCGGTTGTAGAAAACTTGACACCATGTTCAGAACACACTACCAGCGTGAGTAACCGTGACGGTCATTTTTCGAAAGGGGTTCGGGAAGTGAACACGGTGGGGTTATGTTTGACGTGCTTAGATAGGATCACTTCGTGATCACTTTGACGCTCGTGGCACTTCTCTTCTCGCTCTAAACACGTAAGCTAGTGCTAGTGCAGCTGCAACCTTTATTTTTCTTCAGCCTTGTTCCACACCCAAGGCTTAGATAGTGTTGTTACCCGGGAACAGGATTGCTGAGTCCTCCGTGGCTCACAGATTCTACACAACACCAGATGCAGGTACTATGGTGAACTACACAGGTGACGGCACCGAGCTGTACTGGGAGTTCGATGAAGAATGTAGTCGATACTACGTGCACTATCCCGATGATCAGTAGTGGCTTCTACTAGGGGCGATTCGGACCTTGTGGCTTTATTTATTTGGTATCTTTCATTTGGATCTTCGTCCGTAGTCAGACTGTGATGTTATTTGGATGATGATTTGCTTATGTAATGTATTGTGACACGTGGCGGGTGTTAGCCAACTACTCTTTTGCAATTTCATCCCTCTTTTACATGAGTCGTGCAAAGATACCATACTTGAGATCATTCTAGTATGAGCTTATACCTTTAAGTCGTGCCTCGACACGTAGGAGGTATAATCTCATACTGGGCATTAGAAGTTGGTATTCAGAGCCTTCTACGACCTAGAAGCCCCCACTAATTGATTGAATCGTTGACGGTTGAGTCTAAGCACACACTTGAAAATGTTTTGAGTCCTATATATATATATATATATATATATATATATATATATATATATAGGAGAGTAGGATTTCTTTTTGCTCCTCATCTCTTTTCACTCTGGTGAGGACTCCTGACGATTACTTATCTCTTCTACTCTCAAAATTTCACAAAAAAAAAATTTAGTATCACACGAGTATTGTTTGGATTGTTCCGATGTCTTTGTGACGAGAACATTGTTCTCGATGCCTCCTGTCATTTAGGGGTTGTGGCAGTGTCCCGGGGAGTTGAGCTCCGAGGTGTTGTCGTCACAAATATATCGCAGCAGTTCTGGAATACTTAAGACGGCCGACATCGAAAACTCTCATATGCGGTTAGTGGCAAGATAACCCCGACATCACCCAGTACTGGGGAGGTAGTTCGGGAGTATTGCCATAGCTTGTATAGCAGATGCGTTTCGAAGGTCCGAGGTAAATGGTTTCCGGAAATAACTGCTTATGTGTTGAAGGATTGATACAGCTGGATGTAGGATTAGAGTTGAGTGCGCGATGCTTCCCCTGTATCCCCAACACCTGATTGCATAACTGGAAACTTTCGGAAATTAATAGGTGGGTTCATCTAGTAGTTCGTAGGCATTCTTCCAACGAATGCATGATATGGAGTTCGGGGTTCTACATTGAGTGAAGTGGTTTTATGGGCGTTGTTCCGATCGGGAGTTGCATCTTAAAGGGTCCTTGGCCATGCTGATCCGGAAATTCCAAAACCCTTTTGTAACACGTTCCATAAGCTTTCAGCACGAATATGTCGAACGAAGCTTCTATCTTGTATTTGTTCTATCTATTCCTTGTTGTTTTTATTTACCTTTTGTTCTCCCAAGTGGCTTCTCGTGAAGATTGTTGTACCATTAAACTATGGATTACATTCGTTCATCTTGTTCGAATGTTCTTCTGAAGACTTATGTTGCAATTCTAGCCATTGATTCAGCTTATATATTTTTCTCAATCAATGGCTAATAGTTGTCATCTCATTCAGGATGGCTCCTAAAGGGGTTCCCAACGCTAACCCAGAAGGTGAAGAAGTTCCTGGTCATCCTCCTTCCCCTCCTCCTCCGTCTGAGGCCTGGAGAGCAATTATTCAAGCGACGAACCAGAACACCCAGATGCTTATGCAAATGATGCAGAACATTCAAGCAAATCAAGCAAATCAAGGTGGTCATGGGTACCAAGGCCAAGGCAATTTGTTCAACCAACCTCACTTGGCTACACTCAACCAGTTTCTGGCAAACCAACCGAAAACATTTAGTTACTATGTGGACCCTCTAGATGCTGAAGACTGGATAACAGATATCAAGAAGCATTTCGAGTGCAGTAATGTGAGACATGAGGACTATGTGAAGTTTGCCGCCTTCCAACTCAAGGACCAAGCCGCTGATTGGTGGCAGCAGTACAAAGATTCCAGAGAAGGACGTAAAATCTCGTGGGCTGACTTCTGCAAGGATTTTCGCTCTCACCACATTCCAACAAGTGTCATCGAAGGTATGCGTGAGCAATTCCGCAACCTGAAGCAAGGCTCCATGTCTGTTTATCAATACAATATCAAGTTCCAGAACCTTGCCCGCTATGCCAAGAAATACATCCCAGATGCCAAGAGCAAGATTTATCAGTTTCGTGGTGGTCTGAAGGATGAACTCCAACTAGCTCTCACCTTGTTCGAGCCTGATGAATTTGATCAATTCTATAACATGGCACTTAAGCAAGAGGCAGCCCAACTCAAGATGGAAGCTTCCAAAAAGAGGATCAGAGATGTTGTTCACTCCTCCGCTTCTTCCCAAGTGGTTGGAAAGCATCAGAAGTTTTGGCTTCCACCTCCTCCAGTGATCCGACCTCCCAACAACAACAAGAAGCATTCTGGTGGCTGTGGTTTCTCCCACCCACCCAACCCAAGCAATCAGCCAAAGAATCACTTTCAAGCTTCGAAGTCAAGTGCTCCATATCACCGTCCTCTCTCAGAAGTGGTTTGCAACAAGTGCACTCATAAGGGTCATTATGCTAACAAGTGCTCCAACCCAAGGCGCCTTCCGCCTCCTCCACCTGCCAGCACTGCTATTGTCAAGCACAACCCCAAGGCAGCAAGAGTGAATCTGATGAATGCAACTCAAGCAGAGAATTCTTCAGATGTGATACTTGGTAACCTTCCAGTTAACTCTATTCCTGCAAAAGTGTTGTTTGATTCGGGTGCATCATGTTCTTTCATGTCTCATCCATTTGCAACCAAGCATAATGTTGTCACCAAAAATTTGCCAAGGGAGTTATCAGTTATTTCTCCGGGGAGACGAATGCATTCTAGTGTGTATGCTCCGGATGTATCTATTCGCATGGGTGATTACCGCTTTCTGGCTTCTCCAGTTATTCTCGGCAATTCCGACATTGATCTTATTCTTGGGATGGATTGGCTTTCACAGCATGATGCTCACATTGATTGTGCGAATAAGGAAGTCAAGCTTACTCATCCTGACGAAGACGTGATTATCTTCGCCTCTCGAGATAACACAATCAGGCTATTCTCTCTCAATCACAAGGGCGAGATTAATGCCATCTCTCAAATTCCGGTGGTCAATGAATATGAATATGTTTTTCCTGAAGAGCTTCCAGGCATGCCTCCACATCGTCAAGTTGAATTTGTCATTGAACTCGAGCCCGGTACCGAGCCAGCATGTCGGCGTTCATACAAGCTTTCCCCTGAAGAGTTGAAGGAGCTGAAGAGACAACTCGATGAGCAAGAGCGTATGGGTCTAATCAGGCCTAGCACTTCTCCTTGGGGCTGTGGTGTTCTATTTGTCAAGAAAAAGGATGGCACGGAGCGCCTTTGCGTTGATTACCGGCCATTGAACAAGAAGACAATAAAGAACAAGTATCCGCTCCCCAACATCAATGAATTGTTCGAGCAGCTCAAAGGAGCAAAAGTGTTCTCAAAGCTCGATCTCCGGATGGGTTATCACCAGATCCGTATCCGTGAAGAAGATATTCACAAGACTACCTTCAGAACAAGCTACGGCTCCTATGAATACACAGTCATGTATTTTGGCCTCGCAAATGCTCCACCCACCTTCTCGAGGATGATGCACTACATATTCAACCCCTACACCAATGAATTTGTTCTTGTCTATCTGGATGACATCTTGGCATTCTCCAAGAATGAAGAGGATCATGCAAAGCACCTCCATTTGGTTCTCGACAAACTCTGTGAACAAGTTCTATGCGAAGTTCTCCAAATGTGAATTCTGGCTCGATAAGGTCTTATATCTTGGCCATATCATCTCTGTTGAGGGTATTGCTGTCAACCCCGAGAAAGTTGAAGCGATTGTCAACTGGGAACCCCCTCAGAATGTCAAGCAACTCCGAAGCTTCCTTGGTCTTGCTAGTTATTGCAGACGGTTCGTTGAGAACTTCTCCAAGATTGCCAAGCCTCTCTCCAACTTGCTGCAGAAGAATGTCAAGTACAACTGGTCTCCGGATTGTGATGCGGCATTCAAAACACTCAAAGTGAAGCTCATCTCTGCTCCGATTCTTACTCCTCCAGATGAGTCCAAGCCCTACGAAGTATTCTGTGATGCTTCTCTTCAAGGACTTGGTGGTGTTCTAATGCAAGACAAGAAAATTGTGGCATACACTTCTCGTCAATTTAAGCCAAATGAGAAGAACTACCCCACACATGATCTAGAGCTAGCAGTTGTGGTACACGCCTTGATCACGTGGAGATACCTTCTGTTGGGCCGAAAAGTGGACATCTTCACCGATCACAAGAGCTTGAAGTACATCTTCACACAGCCGAACCTGAATCTTCTCTAGACTCGTTGGGTTGAAATGATCCAAGAGTATGATCCCAGCATCGAATGCACACCTGGCAAGGCCAATGTCATTGCAGATGCCTTGAGCAGAAAGGCATATTGCAACAGTCTCCTTATCAAGCCGTTTCAGCCTGAGCTTTGTGAAGCATTCAGGAAGCTCAACCTCCAAGTTGTTCCGCAAGGCTTTCTTGCAAATATTCAAGTTGCTCCTACCTTGGAGGATCAGATCCGTGAGGCCCAGCTCAGTGATGCTATGGTGCAGAAAGTGAAACATGGTATTGCAAAGGGTACTCCCAAATACAAGTGCTATCGCGTCGATGAGAAGGACACCTTGTTCTTTGAGGACAGACTTGTGGTTCCCAAGGGTGATCTCAGGAAGCTCATAATGAACGAAGCACATGACTCCCTCCTCTCGATTCATCCCGGAAGTTCCAAGATGTACCAAGACCTCAAGCAATCTTACTGGTGGACTCGCATGAAAAGGGAGATTGCCCAATTCGTGAATGAATGTGATGTCTGCAGAAGAGTGAAGGCAGAGCATCAACATACAGCGGGTCTCCTCCAACCTCTTCCTATTCCCGAGTGGAAATTCGACCACATTGAAATGGATTTCGTCACTGGGTTTCCCAAGTCCAAGAAGGGGAATGATGCTATCTTTGTTGTGATTGACAAGCTAACCAAAGTAGCTCACTTCCTTCCAGTCAAAGAATCCATCAATGCAGCTCAGCTGGCAGAGTTGTACACTTCCAGAATTGTGTCGTTAATGGCATTCCTCAAGTTATCTCCTCAGACCGTGGAAGCTTGTTCACATCCAAGTTCTGGCACTCCTTCCAGTCAGCCATGGGGACTAAGATCCGTTTCAGCACTGCGTTTCACCCTCAGACTAGTGGTCAAGTCGAAAGAGTGAACCAGATACTCGAAGACATGCTCAGAGCTTGTGTCATCTCTTTTGGCATGAAGTGGGAAGATTGCCTTCCGTTTGCCGAGTTCTCTTACAACAATAGTTTCCAAGCAAGTGCCGGCAAAGCTCCTTTTGAAATCCTCTATGGCAGAAAGTGTCGTACTCCTCTCAACTGGTCCGAGACTGGTGAACGTCAACTTCTGGGAAATGAATTGATCTCAGAAGCCGAAGAAATGTGCAAAGTCATACGTGAGAATCTCAAGGCCACTCAGTCGCGTCAAAAGAGCTACTATGACGGCAAGCATCGTGGTTTGGCTTTCGACATTGGGGATCATGTCTATCTCCGTGTTTCTCCTATGAAAGGCACCCAAAGATTCGGTATCAAAGGAAAGCTTGCTCCTAGATACGTGGGCCCTTTCAAGATTCTTGGCAAAAGAGGCGATCTAGCCTATCAACTTGAGCTCCCCTCCAACTTTGCAAATGTTCATGATGTATTTCACGTGTCTCAACTCCGCAAGTGCTTCAAGACACTTGAACGCACTATTCCGTTTGAGGAGATTGATCTTCAACAATACTTGTCTTACCGTGAGCACCATGTTGCTATTCTTGAAGAAACCGAACGCAAGACCCGCAACAAGTCAATCAAGTTCTTGAAAGTTAAGTGGTCGCACCATACCGACCGAGAGGCTACGTGGGAACGAGAAGATCACCTTCATTCCGAGTACCCTTCCTTCTTCCAGTCCTAGATCTCGGGACGAGATCTTTTCATAGTAGAGGAGTGTTTGTAATGCCCCAGATGTAACACTTTCCAATTATGGCAATATATGAAACTTTGACTTCGTCAATTCCATTCTGGGCTCTTCTTTCATTTCGGGTTTCTTCGTTTTGTCGTGTGCGTGTGTGCATTTCATCCATGTCATGTTGTCATGTGCGTTGCATTGCATTCGTGTTGTCACTTGCACCCGGTCCCACTCGTCTCTTCCCGTTGTCCGTTTCGAGTTCCGACGCTCACACACGTGCCCGTGGCATCCCCGAGTCCTTCTTTCGTGTGTGGCCGTGTAGCGTTTTAGGATTGAGGTGAGACTTGTCGGGCGTTGTTGTTTTGGTACGTGTAGGCCGCCTGTCAAGTTTCGTCGCGTTTGGAGTTCGTTTGGTACTCCAACGGTTAACCTAGTGGGCTAAAAGAACCTCTTCTTTAAGGACCAAGACCCCCTCCACAACAGCCCACAAACCCAGCACAACCCTTCCCATCATCTTGGTCGTCGAATCATGATCGCGTGGCCGAAAACCGCTCCTCATTTGGAGTCTCCTAGCTCCCTATGCCTATAAATTAGCCTCCCCACGTCCATTTTCGGGTAGAAACCCTAGCAACTCCTCCCCGCAGCCGCCGGACACGTCCAACCCCGGCCGGACGTGTCCGACTTGCCCCCGCCGCGCCACGTGTCAACACCGGGTTGGCCCCTCGCCGCGCCCACATCCCCGTCGGCCAGGGCCCGCGCGGCCCGATCCCCC
>LR738711.1:821089285-821101235 GCA_902687465.1 Secale cereale | reverse complement strand
GGCCCGAACCGCCGCCGCCGCCAGCGCCTCGGCCTCGCCCTCGCCACCTTCGCCTCCGGCACTCCCCGCCGCCGTCGGGCGCCTCGCGCCGCCGCGGAGCATCATCGCCGCCACCCAGTCCTCCGGCCACCGCAACCTGAAACCGCCGCCGACCCCGCCACGGCCGGATCCGGCCGCCGCCGGCCAGATCCGCGCCTCCCCGGCTTCTCCTCGTCGTTCAACTCCCGCCGCCGCTCGTCCTCGTCGAGGGGAGGACGACGCGCGGGCTCGCTCGCTTCGCTCCTGGGCAGAGCGCCCCGGTCGAAGCTCCCTGCCCCGTCGGCCCAATCCAGCGCGGCCTGCCTAGCCGCCACCGACCTGGGCTGTGGCCCTCCGGTGAGCCCAGTAACCCCTAATCTGGCCCATGTTGTTTTTTGCCCGCCCCGTGTTTTTTCCTTTTTTTCTCGAATAACTGCATAATTACCGCTTAGTCCCTGAGAACTGTTAAAGATGTTGCATCTTTCCATGGCTGTAACTTTTAGTGTGATTGTCCAAATTGAGCATATGATATATCAAAATGATCGTGGTGATGTGCTCTACGTTTTGTTCCAATGTGGCATGCTTGTTTGAGTTCATCTAGAGGTCCTAATATCTGTTGCAATAGTGCTATTTGTTATAAACTATTGTAACTTGTTATTTTCATGCCATGTTTGATATGTGATAACTTGGTGCATGTTTATCCAAATGGAGCAAATGATATGTCAAAATGTTTATTGTGAGATGCTCTACATGATGGTTCTTGTAGCATTCATGTTAGGGTTCATATTGCCATGTTAAACTTGGTTGCAAAAGTGCATGTGGCTGTTAAGTTATGAAACATGTTATGAGATGCTGATTTGAAGTGCTCGTTGCTGTTGATGTGTTTGTCCCCATGTCACATGTCAATATGTTTTAGAATCTCCATCATATGGTATTTGCTGTGGTGCAAACCACTTTCCATGATATGCCTTGAGGTGACTTAAACATGCCATGCCAACATAACTGTTTTATACTTGGTGGAATTTCTGCTAAGTCTGGAATCTGTCATAACCTGATGCTAGGTTTGCTTGATGCCCTAGTCAAATCCATGCTTGTTTTGGAGTGGCCAATGATCATTCCTTGTTGTACATGTTATTGTCTATCCATCCATGCCCTAACTTGCTCATATGGGTTGCTGTAGCTTATTTATTTCTTGCTCCCAAGTTGCTATAAATTATATCTGTCAGGTTTTTAACAGCATGATCAATTTGACGTAGCTTGTTGCTATTGATCCATGCCTCCTATGGAGTTTCTCCAATGGAGTTGTTTGCTGTAGGAGATGTCTACTTCATGTCCATGCTTATTGTCATCATGTTTGGGTGATGTAGAGTATATATTTCTTGCTCCAAAGTTGTTGTGTGGCTGTTAATTTCAGCTTTGCATTGTATCTTGTTTCGTGTGTATGTGTTGAACCGTTGCTCCGTTTTGAGCGTGCCCTATATGAAACTTGTGTGATTTTGCATGTAGAATCATAATATATTGTTGTTAACATGTTTGGAGTGTGTTTGCTTGATGTTTGAGTGCATCTTGCACCGTTGCCATGCTTGTCTTGTTTTGCTCATATCTTCTAGACCGTAGCTCCGAATTAAACAAACTTTATATGAAACTTGACTAGAATTTCTTGTAGATCATCATGGTGCATGTTAAATTGTTGTTTAACAACTTTAAATTAAGGTTTGTTCAGATCTGGACCAATTTCAAAATATGCATAGGAGGACTTACTGGTTTTGATATATGTTGATTCCGGCCTCTTTTAAACTTGTTGTTTTGTGTTGTTCTTGTGTGCTTCTTCCCTTGTCATGAAATGCATCATACTTGCATCATGTTGATTGTGCATTGCACCTTGTTTGATATGGTGCCATGTTGTGTTCTTGTGTTGAGTAGAGCCGGAAGCCGAGACCGAGTGTGAGGTTCCTACCGAGGTTGAGTACGAGGAGCCGTCTTACGATCCCATCGACGACTCGACAGGCAAGATGACCTGACCCAGATATCATTACTATCTTTGCCTATTGCTAGATGTCTCGTTCTTTAGCTTATTGCCTCGATGCCCATGTTTGTTTGTCAGCCTCCTATTGTAACCATGAATCTGTCTAACTACCCAACCTAGCAAACCTTTGTTTGGCTACGTAAGCTTCGCTCAGCCCCTCTTATAGCATTGCTAGTTGCAGGAGAAGATTTGAAGATTCTTGCTTCATGTTGAAGTTATTGTTGGGATATCACACTATATATACTCTTAAACTAAATCATCTATATATTGGTAATGGTTGGAAGGCTAAGCCTCTTGCTTGGTGTTTTGTTCCACTCATGCCACCCTAGGAACCGTATAAATCGGTGTTATGTTCCTTGATTTTCCGTTCCTCGCACATTGGGGTTATGGGACCCCCTTGATAACCCGCTTAGCGCTAAGGCTTTTCCAGCAAGTCCCAACATTGGTACTACATTTGCCTAAACAACTAAAACTTGCATAGGGAGTTATAAACCCTCTTCTTAATCAACAATCCTGGCCAGTGCTCCACATGAGTGTTGGTCCAAACTGGGGGTCCTGCAGGGCCACCTTGGGGAAACCCAAGGGCTAGTAAAAACCTGTAGCATCGCCCATCCGGTCGTGGCCTGAGACGAGATACGCGCAGCTACTATCAGGGTGTCGGCACGCCGGGAGGATTTGCTGGATTAGTTTTACCTTAGTCGGAATATCTTGAGCACGGGATTCTGAGAATACTCGGGTCTTCCCACCTTGGAGTTGCGACTCCGCAGATCGTGAGCTTGTAATGGGCTAAGTTGGGACACCCCTGCAGGGTTTTGAACTTTTGAAAGCCGTGCCCGCGGTTATGTGGTAGATGGGAATCTGTTAATATCCGGTTGTAGAAAACTTGACACCATGTTCAGAACACACTACCAGCGTGAGTAACCGTGACGGTCATTTTCCGAAAGGGGTTTGGGAAGTGAACACGGTGGGGTTATGTTTGACGTGCTTAGATAGGATCACTTCATGATCACTTTGACGCTCGTGGCACTTCTCTTCTCGCTCTAAACACGTAAGCTAGTGCTAGTGCAGCTGCAACCTTTATTTTTCTTCAGCCTTGTTCCACACCCAAGGCTTAGATAGTTTTGTTACCCGGGAACGGGATTGCTGAGTCCTCCGTGGCTCACAG
Organism: Secale cereale; assembly: GCA_902687465.1. Lineage (NCBI taxonomy): Eukaryota > Viridiplantae > Streptophyta > Magnoliopsida > Poales > Poaceae > Secale > Secale cereale. The sequence continues at coordinate 821,098,026 of LR738711.1, read as the reverse complement.
ATTCTACACAACACCAGATGCAGGTACTATGGTGAACTACACGGGTGACGGCACCGAGCTGTACTGGGAGTTCGATGAAGAACGTAGTCGATACTACGTGCACTATCCCGATGATCAGTAGTGGCTTCTACTAAGGGCGATTCGGACCTTGTGGCTTTATTTATTTGGTATCTTTCATTTGGATCTTCGTCCGTAGTCGGACTGTGATGTTATTTGGATGATGATTTGCTTATGTAATGTATTGTGTGACATGGCGAGTGTAAGCCAACTACTCTTTTGCAATTTCAACCCTCTTTTACATGAGTCGTGCAAAGATACCATACTTGAGATCATTCTAGTATGAGCTTATACCTTTAAGTCGTGCCTCGACACGTAGGAGGTATAATCTCATACTGGGCATTAGAGCAATGCAGTATGATCTATGTATAACATTCCAAATTGAAAATTTGGGATGTTACAGTGAGCAACCTGTTGAAAAGCATGATGTTGTATTTGACGTAAACATTGCGGGAGGGTTGTCATGGGTTAGTTTCAATGCTATCGTGGCACAACATATCAAAATGGGGCCACACTAGGAAGTGAAGTTGTTTGCATATGACTGTGTCTTGAAAACAACCGATCCAATGGGTAAAGGTCAACAACTGGTGATGCACTTGATGAGTGATCAGTGGGACTGGGAGGCATAGAAATCATTTTTGTATGGTAATGTGGTTACATTGGAGATACCTAATGCAAAGTAATCTGGAAAAGAGAGAGCTCCCACTCCCAAAAAGGCAACTGCCAATGGGCAGATGATCACTATGCCACAAAGTCTGCAAGGTAGACCCATTCCAGTGACAAGAAGGTAACACATCCACACACTATAGTAATGTCTAATTTTCCTTGCAATTCTTACATCTCTCAATACACGCATGATGTTGGCTATGGTGTTGGCTGATGAGGCAACACGTGTAGCACCATAACTTGAAGTTGTCACTCCCAATAGGCACATGATCACTATGCCACATAGTCTTCAAAATAGTCCCAATCCTGCGACAAGAAGGATGTTGGCTATGGCATTGGTTGATGAGGCGTCGCAGCAACCTATCTCAACGGTGGATGACACCATGATTGCATCTGACATGGTCTCAAGCTCAAAAGCTAGAAAGTTAACCCCGAAGAGAAGGAAGTACCAGTGTTGTGTTTGATCTTCTCTATGCTTTTGGTTGTAATATGGCTTAGCACCCTTTACTTTGAATGTGACATGGTAGAAACTATTGCCTTATGCTTTTGGTTGTAACGTGGCATCAACTATTGCATTATGCTTTTGGTTGTAACCAGCAGCAACTATTGCCTTATGGTAGATGTGATATGGATATGTATGGACAAGTTAAATGCTTTACTTTGCTATGTTCTCTTCATATTGTGCCATGGTCTATGAATATTGTGCTATGAAAAAGATATGTTTGAATCTCATATTATGTGCACAAATTTCTTGAAATGCCAAAAAACAGTCAAAATGCTGTCCAAATTGGGCCAAATTGCTGTCAATTTTTTGACTTTTTTAAACCACCCAGAAAAAATTGAAATTTTTCCATAAAAACAAATGTATAAGTGTGACTTTTTTTAGAAAGTTTCATCGAATTTGGATCAACGGCTCAACGGGTCCATGCATTTCAACTGCGGTTTAACTAGTTTGACCAAGTTTTGATCGAAATTTGAAAGTTGTCAGAATAATTTCAAAAAATTACAAAATAGCATGCGTATATACGTGACTAATCTGAAAAAGTTTCATCCAATTCGGATCAACGGTTGAACGGTTCCATGCATTTCAACTAGTTTCAGCATATTTGGATGAACATTTGATGAGGAGCGGCAGTGGAAGGGGAGACTGCAGTAGTAGGGCAGCGGCCGTGGGGTAGAAGGTGTAGGAGGGGAGCAAGAGGGGGGGGGCAACAGGGAAGGAAGGATAGGCTAGGAGCAGCAAGGGCCGGCGAGGAGCATTAGGAAGGTGCATGACAGGAGTGCAGCACGAGTTCATCCCTTCCCATGTGTTATGTTTGGGTCAAACATGTACAGGGGCATAATATTCCTTTATTTTGTTCACTTATGTTGTGTATTATTTTCAAAGTTTCTTTTTATGTTGAAATGTGGCAAAAAATTAAAGTCCAAGCAAAAGAGTGTCATCAGATCAATTACAAAATAAGATCTATAGACACTAGCACCCATGACATATTTTTATAGGAAAAGCCCATCCAAATGTCGCACCGGACGAAAGTCAAACCCCGATGATCTGCAAGGAAGCGCCGCAGCGCCCTTGTCACTGCGCTACTGCCCAGTCCTCAGGGATGGCAAATCATGAAAGTGCAAGAAAATTGCTGGGAAAAAAATCAAATCCCCCATTTCAGACGGCGGCTGCCTGGCTCGTCCATCGTCGTCATCATCGTGTCGACGTGGGTCGGTGGGGGGAGAGAACGCGAACACCAACGCGAGCGCGGCCGCAGCGCCGCTACGCTACCTTTGTCGGCCCATTTGAGTGTGGCGTCAGGGGTCGCGTACCCGTAAAAAGGACGAGGGGCCCCGCGCCCGCACAACTTGCTTGCAGTGGGCCCGGATCCGGCTGTGTGGCTCCGCCGGGTCCAACCGAGGCTCCTGTGTAAACAATGCATGAGAATCCTCTGGTTGGTCCTTTGGTTCGCCGCTCATGGTCCAGAACGACGGCGCCATACCGGGATCGTTGATGGTCGGTCTGTGCAACGTGATTGCATCTATTTCGGTCTCATAAAGTTGCATATACTTGGAGTACAAAATAATTGTTCTTCAGTCGTGATAACCATCAATGCAAGTCGTATAATTTTTCGCCCCAAAATCAAGTCTCATAAATTGCATATATACTTGAAAACTTGTTTTTACACCGCATCCTTTTCCAAATATAAAATGTACTACCTCCGTCTAGATGAATAAGTCATTCGCGTAGTTCTAGATCATCGATTTGGGGAATTAAATATGTGTTATATGTCATGAAAAGTATATCACTAGATTTCTACACGGATGTAGTTTCTAAATATATGTTTTTTGTCACATGTAATACATATTTAAATAGTTAAATCGTCGACCTAGAACTACGCGAATGACTTATTCACCTAGACGGAGGTAGTATTAGGGCATCTTCAACGGTGACCCACAAATTTCATCCCGCATCCGTCCGCCGACATGAATGCGGGAAGCCGTCATTCGACATTGCCCGCATACATTTCAAATATTTTTTCAACAAACCGGATGAAATGCATGCAAACACAACGAATTTCATACAAACCGAACGACATTCATGAAAAACACAGCGGAATTTTATTAGATTCAGACCATTTAGAACAAAAAATCGACCATAAACCTATCCTATGGCGGTGACGGCCGACGTCCCAGCCCTTGTCGTCCACCATCCGCCATCTTCATGAGCACCGACGATAAGACCGATGAGTGAAACTGCGGTCACCGGCGAGGACGAGTGGAACACGGGAGACAGATTGGCCCACGTGGGACACAAGGCCCTGCCGCCTCCGGTGTTCTACTCATCCTCAGAGGAGCCCGCACCTTGTCCGTCGCCGTAGACCTGGGGTCCATAATGAAAATGGTGGCGCCCGTGCTGTCGTAGTCCCATCGGGCTGCCGGATAGTTCGTCGTCGGCGCGCAGTAGGCGTAGGTGGCGTTGTTCTCCTCCACGATCGCCTGGGGCTACGACTCAGCGACGGCCGCTTCCTGCTTCATGACAAAGTTGGGTTTCACCACGACCTCATCGCTCACGCGTTCTTCGTAGATCTGGCCATCTGCCAGCTAGTACTGTTCCAGGAGGAAGATGTTGCACCGTTATTCCTCCTGCTCCTGAAGGAATGCCGACAAAGGTGTTGGTGCAGGCTGCACCTCTGCCATGGCGCGTTGTAGTGCGCATGAGCCTGCTTCATGGTGAAGCCGACGTGCACAGGCACGGGAGCGGGGTGCGGTGTCGTAGGAGCCCGTCTCCATTATGATGTCGTCCAAGACCTTGGGTGATTTGGCCGGCAAGCTAGCCTCGATTCGCCTGGCACGGTGGCTCTGCCAGGCGGCGGCAAGGGCGGTGACCTCGTGCTTCATCTCCGTGGAAAGGCTCTCCCACATAGTACCGCCACATGCAGTCATGGCGGATGCAGTGCAAGGGAGGGGGTGGAAGCGGCTTCTGCCATGGCCTGGAGTTAGCCAGGTGTGACCACCTTTAAATGGTGGATTCTTGGAAGTCCAGGCATCCAGATGCATCAATACGCGGCGCTGAAGTTGGTTTCTTGGGGTGGTGAGCGTGCTTAACGGTGGCATACGGACGAACGAGCATTCAACGGGCGTGGTAGATATCCTTCCTGTCCCGTCCAGTAACGCGTCTCCGGCAATGAATAGGCGCGGACACCAGAGACGCGTTGCGGGCGGCGCCCTCGGCCGGCGCGCCGCTTCAATGGCGGAAGTGGAGAGAGGTCGCGCCCGCTCTGGTCCAGTTTCGATGTGGGGCGGCGCGCTCTATAGCGGCATGAATGCAGACAGCTGACGTAGAACGTGAACGTGCGGGCGAGGGAGGACGGGGTTTGGGTGGGCCAAGGTGGTCGGAAGTGGGTGTGGGTGATATCCGAACGCCCGCAGAGCCCCCTTCCCCCACACTTGTCTCCGGTTTGGGGGAGAAAGTACGTCTGGACCGCCCCGCAGATTGATACATGCCCGTGTTGGATAGCTTCCACAGTTCGGACGTATGCGAGCGGTTTGAGGGATCGGTTTTTGAGGATGCCCTTACTCCCCCGCCCCAAAATATGTGTCTCGACTTTGTACTAACTTTAGTAGAAAGTTATACTAAAGTTAAGACACTTATTTTATGATGGAATGAGTATTGTTTTCAAAAAGTCAAGCTTTTCTGTGCTTGACTAAATTCATAGAGAGAAACATTAAGCTTCCACATATAAAATGCAAGTGTGTCTCATAAAATACGAGCCTTCTGCTCCTCCGTCTTCTACTAGCGGAAACAAGGGGTAGTGATCTTGGACATTCGTTGTGATGTTGTAGTTACGTCTCATGGGACAACTAATTCATTCTCCGACGGCGGTATTATGCCGATCAAGAATAACATTTTTCTCAACTCCACGTTGATACGTCCAAAACGTATCTATAATTTCTGCTTGCTTCATGCCTCTTTTGGGTGATATTGCTATGATATTTATACACTTCCATACACTTTTGATCATATTTGGACTAACCTATTAACTCAGTGCACCCCAGTGCCAGTTTCTGTTTTCTGCTGTTTTTGTATTTCAGGTTTTCCCGTCACGAAAACTGCCAGAAAAATCCCGGAAAAATTATATAAAAAATCAGCGTTACGGAAGCTTCAGTGCGGCCAAAGTAGGGCCAGAGGGGGGCACAGGGGCTCCAGGCGGCCTGCCCAGGCGCCCCCCTGGCCGCGCCGGGGGGGGCGCCTGGGCCCCCCAGACCTCCGCTGATGCCCCCCTTTGGCATATATTTAACACCCGTCGAGGAAACCCTGATTCCAGACCCCTTTTCTCCAGACGCAATTCCGATCTCCGCCGCCATCGCCATCAAGCTTTCGGGGACCAGAATTCCTGTGCCGGCACCCTGCCGGGACGGGGAAGTGCCCCCGAATTCATCTCCATCGACGTTGCTTCCTCCCTCCATGATGCGGGAGTAGTTCCTCCTCGGGGCTGAGGTTTCTACCAGTAGCTATGTGGTCAATTCTCTCTCCCATGATGTGATCTTCGTTGTGATCATAGGCTATGTTAATCTAGGGTGATCCCATGATATTTCCCCTTCCTCTATGTATTGGATTGATGTACTCACTTGTCTTTATCTAGTATAATCCCCGAGACCAAGGTGACAGCGGTCTATTGGACATGGATTAGAAAAATATTTTCATGAGTGATTTCCTCTCTTGTGTGTTGATTGAAGATTGAGAGTCTCTTGGTGCTTGTCTTTGACTATCCTTTAGATATGTTGTGGTGATTGTGGTAATCTCTTTGGATGGCCGCGGTGACATTGGGAAATCCTTAGATTGAGAACTACGAACTTTGAGGTGTGCTTTTGTAGCCCTACATAATTCTCGTCCTCTCTTGACCACGAAGGAATGACCTCCGGGTGCGTCTCCATTGCATGTTTTATGGGAAATATCATGTGATTCGATTATGTTAATGTTGTTGGGAGTTGCCACTAGTGAAAGTATGAAGCCTTGGCCTTGTTTCCACCATTGCAATACCATTTGTGCTCACGTTTACCACTTGTTTGCTTGCTGCACTTTTTATTACAGATTTATATTACTTTGTTTTGCCATCCATATCACTTGCCATTTAACATCTCTTCGCCGAACTAGTGCACCTATACATCTAACAAGTGTATTAGGTGTGTTGGGGACACAAGAGACTTCTTGTATCTTAGTTGCAGGGTTGCTTGAGAGAGACCATCTTCAACCTCTACTTCCCTGAGTTCGATAAACCTTAGGTCATCCACTTGAGGGAAATTGTTGCTGTCCTACAAACCTCTGCGCTTGGAGGCCCAACATAGTCTACAAGTGTAGAAGCGTGTGTAGACATCAGCCGGCACCCTGCCGGGACGGGGAAGTGCCCCCGGATTCATCTCCATCGACGTTGCTTCCTCCCTCCATGATGCGGGAGTAGTTCCTCCTCAGGGCTGAGGTTTCTACCAGTAGCTATGTGGTTATCTCTCTCTCCCATGATGTGATCTTCGTTGTGATCATAGGCTATGTTAATCTAGGGTGATCCCATGATGTTTCCCCTTCCTCTATGTATTGGATTGATGTACTCACTTGTCTTTATCTAGTATAATCCCCGAGACCAAGGTGACAGCGGTCTATTGGACATGGATTAGAAAAATATTTTCATGAGTGATTTCCTCTCTTGTGTGTTGATTGAAGATTGAGAGTCTCTTGGTGCTTGTCTTTGACTATCCTTTAGATATGTTGTGGTGATTGTGGGACTCTCTTTGGATGGCCGCGGTGACATTGGGAAATCCTTAGATTGAGAACTACGAACTTTGAGGTGTGCTTTTGTAGCCCTACATAATTCTCGTCCTCTCTTGACCACGAAGGAATGACCTCCGGGTGCGTCTCCATTGCATGTTTTATGGGAAATATCATGTGATTCGATTATGTTAATGTTGTTGGGAGTTGCCACTAGTGAAAGTATGAAGCCTAGGCCTTGTTTCCACCATTGCAATACCATTTGTGCTCACGTTTACCACTTGTTTGCTTGCTGCACTTTTTATTATAGATTTATATTACTTTGTTTTGCCATCCATATCACTTGCCATTTAACATCTCTTCGCCGAACTAGTGCACCTATACAACTCCTAGTTGTATTAGGTGTGTTGGGGACACAAGAGACTTCTTGTATCTTAGTTGCAGGGTTGCTTGAGAGAGACCATCTTCAACCTCTACTTCCCTGAGTTCGATAAACCTTAGGTCATCCACTTGAGGGAAATTGTTGCTGTCCTACAAACCTCTGCGCTTGGAGGCCCAACAGAGTCTACAAGAGTAGAAGCGTGTGTAGACATCAAGCTATTTCTGGCGCCGTTGCCGGGGAGGTGAGTGCTTGAAGGTAAATCTTTAGATCTTGCAATTAAATCTTTTTGTTTCTTGTTTTTATTTCACTAGTTATGCTTATGGACAACCTTGCTATTGGATCGTTGCTTGCGGGAAGACGCCCCAAACCTGTGGTGGTTGCTCCTCCCCCTACTGAAATTGTGCCCTATAAAATACCAGCTGGTATTATCGATTATGTTTTGGCTAATCGTTATGCAGGAGACAGACATCCCGGTGAACACTTGCTATATCTGTCACAATTATGTTCATTATTTAAGCTTGCAGGTGTATCAAGGGAGTTTGTCATGAGGAAATTGTTTGCCGTATCACTTATAGATAAAGCTTCAGAATGGTATAGGCTATTAAATGACTCTCACCTGCTGGAGTGGGAAGAGATCCGGTCTCTCTTTTACTCCAAGTTTTATCCTCTTCATGAAGTCCATGAGAATAGGAATTATGTTTATAATTTTTATCCTCATGACGGAGAGAGCATAGCTCAAGCTTGGGGGAGACTGAAAACGTTAATGCTAAAATGTCCTAACCATGGGCTCCCCAAAGATATGATTATTACTAATTTCTATGCGAGGCTTTCTTGACAGAATAAAGATTTGCTCGACGCTTCCTCTATGGGTTCTTTCACAAACGAAAAGACTGATGCTAAATGGGAACTCCTTGAAAGAATTCAAAGCAACACTGAAGATTGGGAGATTGACAAAGGTAAAGAGTCAGGTATAATTTATGAGTATGATTGCATTAAGTCCTTTGTTGAAACTACAAGTTTTAATAAGTTTAGTGCTAAGTTTGGGCTTGATTCTCAACTCCTTGTTGATTTCCTCAAATCTTTTGCTTCACATCTTAATATGCCTAAGGAGGATTGGATCAAGTATCATAAACCTTTTAAAGAGACTTGCAAAGAAAATGAAATTGTTCATGATGATTGCAACATGCATGATCCAATTCCTAAAAATGAAGTTTTATATAAGCATGTTAATTTTTGTGGAGTGGATAGACCTTGTGAAAGGCCTACGATCGAAGAAGAGAAGTATTGTAAGCAACATAAGCATGAAAGAACAATCACTTGGGTCAGAGATTTAAATGAAATTGCTAGAGAATTGTGTGACCTTTATCCTTTTACTTGTGAACTTTGCCG
>LR738711.1:821072221-821089275 GCA_902687465.1 Secale cereale | reverse complement strand
CAGAAAAGACTTCTTGGCTAGATGTTAATGCCATAGGAATAAAAAACACTTTGCAAAATTGCCATCTCTATTGTGTTGTTAATTGCCATGAAAATGATTACATAAGTAAGATTAGAAAGGAGGGAACTTTACCAAAGTATAAAAATGTCTCTTATATTTCTGCTAATAAAAAGGAGAGTATCTCCCAAGTTTCCCCTATTGTTTCTAATGATAAACCAGGATATGCGGAGAAGCTTCATCTCCAACCACTCCCTCCTAAGGTGAGGAAGAAGAAAAAGAAGAGGAGGAGGAAGAGGAGCAAGAAGGAAGAAGAATGGGTATCAACCTGGCCTGAGCATATTCCTCCCATCAACTTTTATCCTAACGGTTGTAAGTTTAAAGAAGAAGGTGAAGTTTATTGCCTTAATTATCATCTTGATGATACGTCCGTAGGTACTATTGAAGATGATTTTGATTATGATATGCATGTTACTTATTGTGAATGGGAAAATGATGATAATGCTACTTATGATCTTGAAAATCTTTTTGGTACCAACTCTGAAAGTGATGATATGGGAAGCTCTAAGCTTGGGGATGATAGGGTTGCAAATCCTTTACCCGCTAGTGATGTGATAATTGATAATTCTGTTGCTAGTAAAAATAAAGACAACATGATTACAAATATAGTTGCTAGCAATGATAATGCTCTTCTCTACTATGATGATGTTATAACTCTAATCTATAGTGATTATAAAGGTACTTATGACATAAGGAGAAATTATCCTTATGAAACTTGTCATAATCATGGAGGGAATTACTCCCTTGTTGAACACCACCCTCCTAATACACAATTAATCTATAGTGTTCAAGTTGTTTATGATAGTCCTACTCCCACTATTACCAATGAGAAAGATTATGCGTATGTGGAGAGTAAGAGTACCTTTTTGCATGTGGATCATGGTAAAAATGCTTTATGTGATGCTTATATTGTTGAGTTTATTCGTGATCCCACTAAAAATTATAATGAGAGAGGGAGACTTGGTTCTAAATATCTTAATAATAAGAAGTTTCCTCTTTTTATGGTGAATATTTTGAAGTTATGCTTGTTTTGCCTTCCTATGCTAGTTGCTTTGTGCTTCAATGAATTATTCTATTGCAATATTCCTATGCATAGGAAGCATGTTAGGCTTAAATGTGTTTGGTATTTGCTTCTTGATGCTCTCTTTTGTTCTTCAACTCTTATTCCTACGAGAGCATCATTAAAGTCTTATGCCTAGCTTAAAGGTATAAAAGAAAGCGCTTTTGGGAGGCAGCCCACAATGAATAAAATTTTATTTTGCTTTTGTTGTGTCTTGATGTTGTTACTACAGTAGCATCATCATTGTATCTTTACTTTTCAGCTTTGTGCCAAGTTTAGCCTCTGATTGCAAGAAAGTTCAAAAGTTGTGACGTGCTGTCCAGGAAACAAATTCTGTCCTTGGATAGAAAAATTCGTATAAAATCACCAGATCATCTTTTTAGTCTGAACTTTTTCGACAGCGTGCTCTATACAATTGTCTTTCGTGCGTCTGTTCTGAGTTTTTTTATTATAGTTGCAGAAGTGCCCCGAAAAAATCATTTACTACCTGTTGTTCTGTTTTTCACAGATTCTGTCCTGTTTTGCCTTTTCTTCATTTTGCAAACCTTGAGCTTGCTTTTTCTTTGCAAAAACCTTTTGGCAATCTTGAGAAACAGTAGACCTTCAAGAATATCCTTATTTCCAGCAAGGAACAATTATTTTATTATGGGTATTAACCTCGCTAATCAGATTATGATGAGTTATGTATGAAGGGAGTTTTCAAGTGTGCGAGGGAAAAAGATTCAGGAGTGTCAAACGCTCAAGCTTGGGGATGCCCCCATGCACCCCCAAGAAATATTCAAGAAGACTCAAGCGTCTAAGCTTGGGGATGCCCCCATGCATCCCCTTCTCCATCAACATTATCAGTTCGTCTTTCGTTCCACTATATTTTTATCACTTCATGTGTTATGTGCTATGCTTGGAGCGTCTTGCTTTTAGTTTCCTTTTTAGTTTCTTTAGCTTTGCTTGCTTTTCATAATGAGTTGGAACTCAGCTTTCTTTATGTGGGAGAGAAACACGCTCCACTTCAACCTAGAACATAACATAGAATTTTCATGTCTATCTTTGCTGTGTGTGTTCTTTGTCTTTCAATAGCTACTATCATGTTCAGCTCTTAGTATTCATGCTTACCTTTTTAAAGAGTTTTTGTTTAGTTGGTTGCTTGAACTCTCTTTAGTTATCATGCTTATCTTATTAAGAGAGTTTGCTTCTGTTGCATTGGTTGATATGTCTATGATAAAAATGCTACGTGCATAATGGTGCTTAGTAGTTCATGTCTTCTTATGGTTAGTCTCAAATAGCTAGGGGGTTCCCAATGTGTTATTGGAGTACCAACATGATTTGTTTGCCTATGATGTGGTATGGTTTAGTAATATCTTCCTTCAAGAATTTATTTTGATTGACTTGGCGTATGCTCACGCATATTTAAGACTGTAAAGAAAGTCTATCAAGCCTTGATGATCTTTAATTTCTGAGTAGCGATATAACTTCCATGCCTGATTCAATGTTGCTTTGTCGCTCTGCATGATTATGACCGTCATTGCTCTTTTAGTTGGTCGCTCCCAGTCTTTTGCTAACCTCCACCTGTACTAAGCGGACTGACTGCTTGTGCATCCAAAATCCTTTAAACCAGTTATGCCATATGAGTCCACCATACCTTCCTATACATGGTATTTACCTGCCATTCCTAACGAAGACTTTCATGTACCATCTCGAAATTAATCAAAAAAGCATTTCTCTTTTGTGCCTCTATTTTAGCTCATGAGGAAGTAGTAGTTAATTCATGATCTTTTTAAGTTGGACAAGATTCACCCCGGGATTGCATGTCTAATGTGCTAACCCATAATACAAGAAGGAACTGGCATAGAGTGCGCCCGGCTCATTAAAAAATTATACAACAAACAAACCCTCCTTCAAGCTTTGTTCATGAGAAATCAGAAAACTTTGGCAGTGATAAACAAAGGAGATTAAGAGGATGTGATCGTCCTCATTTGGGAGTCGTTCCTCGAAACTTGTCCAGCTCGAGAAGTAATTGAGTTATCTGCTAGCATTCGTTGACGAAATATGCATAATCTAAAAAATAATTATTACCTCTGTTTTTAAAACCAAGAGCTCTGGTACATGTTTTGTCTTTGTTTCCGACCACGGGTTTTCAACCTTGCCAACAAAAGCCACGGTTTGAGAGTCTCCACCTTCTTTAAAGCACCAACTATTAAGAGCATGATTGTCATTCTGAGTGTAATGTGCATTGTCCCAATGTAGCATTGTCTTTTGCATGATCGTGATATCGTTTATTCTGAAATCATTGTATCTAGTCATCACTTAAACCATGGAGGTGCCCCTGCATTTATGTTTTGCTTCACTAAAGGGGGCAAGCGAGATATAACTTTTTCATATTTGCACACCATGCTCATTACAAATCTATTTGATGTTTCAGTATCATGTTGTAAAACTTTCAGTTCTTTGTGATTTTCTCATAAGGCAACTTAATTACTACAGATTCATTGTCTCAGTAAGCTTTTGTCATATGACTATGAAAAGTCCTATATGGTTAATAGCATGTCACCACAGAAATTATTCTTGTTATCATTTACCTACTCGAGGACGAGCAGGAATTAAGCTTGGGGATGTTGATACGTCCAAAACGTATCTATAATTTCTGTTTGCTCCATGCCTCTTTTGGGTGATATTGCTATGATATTTATACACTTCCATACACTTTTGATCATATTTGGACTAACCTATTAACTCAGTGCACCCCAGTGCCAGTTTCTGTTTTCTGCTATTTTTGTATTTCAAGTTTTCCCGTCAAGAAAACTGCCAGAAAAATCCCGGAAAAATTATATAAAAAATCAGCGTTCCGGAAGCTTCCGTGCGGACAAAGTAGGGCCAGAGGGGGGCCACAGGGGCTCCAGGCGGCCCCCCTGGCCGCGCCGGGGGGGGGGCGCTTGGGCCCCACAGACCTCCGCTGATGCCCCCCTTGGCATATATTTAACATCCGTCGAGGAAACCCTGATTCCAGACCCCTTTTCTCCAGACGCAATTCTGATCTCCGCCGCCATCGCCATCAAGCTTCGGAGGACCAGAATTCCTGTGCCGGCACCCTGCCAGGACGGGGAAGTGCCCCCGGATTCATCTCCATCGACGTTGCTTCCTCCCTCCATGATGCGGGAGTAGTTCCTCCTCGGGGCTGAGGTTTCTACCAATAGCTATGTGGTCAATTCTCTCTCCCATGATGTGATCTTCGTTGTGATCATAGGCTATGTTAATCTAGGGTGATCCCATGATATTTCCCCTTCCTCTATGTATTGGATTGATGTACTCACTTGTCTTTATCTAGTATAATCCCCGAGACCAAGGTGACAGCGGTCTATTGGACATGGATTAGAAAAATATTTTCATGAGTGATTTCCTCTCTTGTGTGTTGATTGAAGATTGAGAGTCTCTTGGTGCTTGTCTTTGACTATCCTTTAGATATGTTGTGGTGATTGTGGGACTCTCTTTGGATGGCCGCGGTGACATTGGGAAATCCTTAGATTGAGAACTACGAACTTTGAGGTGTGCTTTTGTAGCCCTACATAATTCTCGTCCTCTCTTGACCACGAAGGAATGACCTCCGGGTGCGTCTCCATTGCATGTTTTATGGGAAATATCATGTGATTCGATTATGTTAATGTTGTTGGGAGTTGCCACTAGTGAAAGTATGAAGCCTAGGCCTTGTTTCCACCATTGCAATACCATTTGTGCTCACGTTTACCACTTGTTTGCTTGCTGCACTTTTTATTATATATTTATATTACTTTGTTTTGCCATCCATATCACTTGCCATTTAACATCTCTTCGCCGAACTAGTGCACCTATACAACTCCTAGTTGTATTAGGTGTGTTGGGGACACAAGAGACTTCTTGTATCTTAGTTGCAGGGTTGCTTGAGAGAGACCATCTTCAACCTCTACTTCCCTGAGTTCGATAAACCTTAGGTCATCCACTTGAGGGAAATTGTTGCTGTCCTACAAACCTCTACGCTTGGAGGCCCAACATAGTCTACAAGAGTAGAAGCGTGTGTAGACATCACTCATCCATCTCGTCGGGGGGGCGGGGGGGCAGTCTCGTCGAGAATTTATAGTAGGGCGGGGGATCATCTGGTCGTTGCTCACATGTTACATAGCAGAGTAGACATCGACTCTTCGTGTCTTGTCCTATGACTCTGTCTCTGGTCGGCGATGTTCGAACAATTTCAACGTTATTTGGGAGCTTATAAGGTTATGCTGCCCTAACTCCGTTTGGCCGGAGTTGGGGTGGTCTGTTGGGGAACGTAGCAGAATTCAAAAAATTTCCTACGCTTCACCAAGATCAATCTAAGGAGTCATCTAGCAATGAGCATAAAGGAGTGCATCTACATACCCTTTGTAGATCGCGTGTGGAAGCGTTCGAAGGAACGTGGATGAAGTAGTCGTACTCTTCGTGATCCTCGTCACCGATGATCCCAGCGCCGAACGGACGGCACCTCCCCGTTCAACACACGTACGGTACAGCGACGTCTCCTCCTTCTTGATCCAGCAAGGGGGAGGAGAGATTGACGGAGATCCAGCAGCACGACGGCGTGGTGGTGGATGCAACAGGAAAACCTGCAGGGCTTCGCCGGCGCCCTGCGAGAGGAGATGGAAGTGTGACGGAGGGGAGAGAGGCGCCAGAGGCTTGGGGTGCGGCTGCCCTCTCCCCCCCACTATATATAGGGGCCAGGGGGCGCCGGCCCTAGGAGATGCAATCTCCTAGGGGGCGGCGGCCAGAGGGGGGATACTTGCCCCCCAAGGCATAGGGGGCGTCCCCTCCCCCTAGGGTTTCAACCCTAGGCGCATGGAGGGGGGCCCATATGGGTGCGCCAGCCCACCAGGGGCTGGCCCCCTTCCGGCCTACGGGGCCCTCCGGGATGGGTGGCCCCACCCGGTGGACCCCCGGGACCCCTCCGGTGGTCCCGGGACACTCCCGGTGACCCCCGGAATTCACCCGATGGCTGAAACTGGACTTCCTATATATCATTCTTTACCTCCGGACCATTCCGGAACTCCTCGTGACGTCCGGGATCTCATCCGGGACTCCGAACAACATTCGGGTTTCCATGTGCATGTATCTCTATAACCCTAGCGTCACCGAACCTTAAGTGTGTAGACCCTACGGGTTCGGGAGACACGCAGACATGACCGAGACGACTCTCCGGTCAATAACCAACAGCGGGATCTGGATACCCATGTTGGTTCCCACGTGTTCCTCGATGATCTCAACGGATGAACCACTGTGTCTAGGATTCACTCAATCCCGTATGTTATTCCCTTTGTCTATCGGTACGGTACTTGCCCGAGATTCGATCGTCGGTATGCCCGATACCTTGTTCAATCTCGTCACGGCAAGTCTCTTTACTCGTTCCGTAATCCATCATCCTGTGACTAACTCCTTAGTCACTTTGAGCTCATTATGATGATGTCTTACCGAGAGGGCCCAGAGGTACCTCTCCGTCATACGGAGTGACAATATCCCAGTCTCGGTTCGTACCAACTCAACAGACACTTTCAGAGATACCCGTTGCGTACCTTTATAGCCACCCAGTTACGTTGTGACGTTTGGCACACCCAAAGTATTCCTACGGTATCCGGGAGTTGCACAACCTCATGGTCTAAGGAATAAATACTTGACACTGGAAAAGCTTAAGCATTACGAACTATACGATCTCGTGCTAGGCTCAGGATTGGGTCTTGTCCATCACATCATTCTTCTAATGATGTGATCCCGTTATCAATGACATCCAATGTCCATGGTCAGGAAACCGTGATCATCTGTTGATCAACGAGCTAGTAACTAGAGGCTTACCAGGGACACGTTGTGGTCTATGTATTCACACATGTATCGCTGTTTCCGTACAATACAATTCAAGCATGAATAACAGACAATTATCATGAACAAGGAAATATAATAATAATACTTTTATTATTGCCTCTAGGGCATATTTCCAACAGTCTCCCACTTGCACTAGAGTCAATAATCTAGTTACATTGTGATGAATCGAACACCCATAGAGTTCTGGTGTTGATCATGTTTTGCCCGTGGAAGAGGTTTAGTCAACGGGTCTGCAACATTCAGATCCGTATGCACTTTACAAATATCTATGTCTCCATCTTGAACATAATTCCGGATGGAGTTGAAACGGTGCTTGATGTGCTTGGTCTTCTTGTGAAACCTGGGCTCCTTGGTAATGGCAATAGCTCCAGTGTTGTCACAGAAGAGAGTCATCGGGCTTGACGCGCTTGGAATGATTCCTAGGTCGGTGATGAACTCCTTCATCCAGACTCCTTCTTGTGCTGCTTCGCAAGCAGCTATGTACTCCGCTTCACATGTAGAATGCGCCACGACGCTCTGCTTGCAACTGCACCAGCTGACTGCTCCACCATTCAAAATATACACGTATCCGGTTTGTGACTTAGAGTCATCCAGATCTGTGTCGAAGCTAGCATCGACGTAACCCTTTACGATGAGCTCTTCGTCACCTCCATAAACGAGAAACATATCATTAGTCCTCTTCAGGTACTTTAGGATGTTCTTGACCGCTGTCCAGTGTTCCATACCGGGATCACTTTGGTACCTCCCTACCAAACTTATGGCAAGGTTCACATCAGGTTTGGTACACAGCATGGCATACATGATAGAACCTATGGCCGAGGCATAGGGAATGACACTCATCTTTTCTCTATCTTCTGCCGTGGTCGGGGACTGAGCCTTGCTCAATCTCATACCTTGCAAAACAGGCAAGAACCCCTTCTTGGACTGATCCATATTGAACTTCTTCAATATCTTGTCAAGGTATGTGCTTTGTGAAAGACCAATGAGGCGTATTGATCTATCTCTATAGATTTTGATGCCTAATATGTAAGCAGCTTCTCCAAGGTCCTTCATTGAAAAGCTCTTATTCAAGTAGGCCTTTATACTTTCCAAGAATTCTATATCATTTCCCATCAGTAATATGTCATCCACATATAGTATGAGAAATGCTACAGAGCTCCCACTCACTTTCTTGTAGATACAGGCTTCTCCCCAAGTCTGTATAAAGCCAAACGCTTTGATCACATCATTAAAGCGAATATTCCAACTCCGAGATGCTTGCACCAGCCCGTAAATTGAGCGCTGGAGCTTGCATACTTTGTTAGCATTTTCTGGATCGACAAAACCTTCCGGCTGCATCATATACAACTCTTCCTTGAGGTAACCATTAAGGAATGCCGTTTTGACGTCCATTTGCCATATATCATAATCATAGAATGCAGCAATTGCTAACATGATTCGGACTGACTTCAGCATCGCTACGGGAGAGAAAGTCTCGTCGTAGTCAATCCCTTGAACTTGTCGATAACCCTTAGCGACAAGCCGAGCCTTATAGATGGTCACATTACCATCCGCGTCAGTCTTCTTCTTAAATATCCATTTATTTTCTATGGCGTGCCTATCATCGGGCAAGTCCACCAAAGTCCATACTTTGTTTTCATACATGGATTCTATCTCGGATTTCATGGCTCCAAGCCATTTATTGGAATCCGGGCCCGCCATCGCTTCTTCATAGTTCGAAGGTTCACCGTTGTCTAACAACATGATTTCCATGACAGGGTTGCCGTACCACTCTGGTGCGGAACGTGTCCTTGTGGACCTTCGAAGTTCATTAGTAACTTGATCTGTATCTTCATGATCATCATCATTAACTTCCTCCCTTGTCGGTGCAGGCACCTCAGGAACAATTTCCTGCGCTGCGCTACTTTCCGGTTCGGGAGGGGTGACTGTCACCTCATCAAGTTCTACTTTCCTCCCACTCACTTTTTTTCGAGAGAAACTCTTTCTCCAGAAAGGATCCATTCTTGGCAACAAAGACTTTGCCTTCGGATCTGTGGTAGAAGGTGTACCCAATCGTTTCCTTTGGGTATCCTATGAAGACGCATTTTTCCGATTTGGGTTCGAGCTTCTCAGGTTGAAGTTTCTTGACGTAAGCATCGCAACCCCACACTTTTAGAAACGACAGCTTAGGTTTCTTGCCAAACCAAAGTTCATACGGTGTCGTCTCAACGGATTTCAACGGAGCCCTATTTAAAGTTAATGCGGCAGTCTCTAAAGCATAACCCCAAAAAGATAGCGGTAAGTCGGTGAGAGACATCATAGATTGCACCATGTCCAACAGAGTACGATTTCGACGTTCGGACACACCGTTACGCTGAGGTGTTCCGGGCGGTGTCAATTGTGAAACAATTCCACAGTTCCTAAGGTGCGTGCCAAATTCATGACTTAAATATTCACCCCCACGATCTGATCGCAAGAACTTTATTTTTCTGTCACGTTGATTCTCAACCTCATTCTGAAATTCCTTGAACTTTTCAAAGGTCTCAGACTTGTGCTTCATCAAGTAGATATACCCATATCTACTCAAGTCATCTGTGAGGGTGAGAACATAACGATAGCCTCCGCGAGCCACAACACTCATTGGACCGCACACATCGGTATGTATGATTTCCAATAAGTTGGTTGCTCGCTCCATTGTTCCGGAGAACGAAGTCTTGGTCATCTTGCCCAAGAGGCATGGTTCGCACGTATCAAATGATTCATAATCAAGAGACTCCAGAAGTCCATCTGCATGAAGCTTCTTCATACGTTTGACACCAATATGACCAAGGCGGCAATGCCACAAGTATGTGGGACTATCATTGTCAACTTTACATCTTTTGGCATTCACACTATGAATATGTGTATCATCACGATCGAGATTCATCAAAAATAAACCATTGACCAGCGGGGCATGACCATAAAACATATCTCTCAAATAAATAGAACAACCATTATTCTTGGATTTAAATGAGTAGCCATCTCGTATCAAATGAGATCCAGATACAATGTTCATGCTCAAAGCTGGTACTAAATAACAATTATTAAGGTTTAAAACTAATCCCGAGGGTAGATGTAGAGGCAGCGTGCCGACGGCGATCACATCGACCTTGGAACCATTCCCGACGCGCATCGTCACCTCGTCCTTCGCCAGTCTCCGATTATTCTGCACCTCCTGCTTTGAGTTACAAATATGAGCAACTGCACCGGTATCAAATACCCAGGAGCTACTACGAGCGCTGGTAAGGTACACATCAATAACATGTATATCACATATACCTTTGACGTTGCCGGCCTTCTTGTCCGCTAAGTATTTGGGGCAGTTCCGCTTCCAGTGACCCGTTCCATTGCAATAAAAGCACTCAGTCTCAGGCTTGGGTCCATACTTTGGCTTCTTCCCGGCAACTGGCTTACCGGGCGCGGCAACTCCCTTGCCGTCCTTCTTGAAGTTCTTCTTACCCTTGCCCTTCTTGAACTTAGTGGTTTTATTGACCATCAACACTTGATGCTCTTTCTTGATCTCCACCTCCGCTGATTTCAGCATTGAATATACCTCGGGAATGGACTTCTCCATCCCTTGCATATTGAAGTTCAACACGAAGCTCTTGTAGCTAGGTGGGAGCGACTGGAGGATTCTGTCAACGACCGCTTCGTCTGGGAGATTCATTCCCAACTGAGACAAGCGGTTGTGCAACCCAGAAATCTTGAGTATGTGCTCACTGACAAAACTGTTTTCCTCCATCTTACAGCTGTAGAATACGTTGGAGACATCATATCTCTCAACTCGGGCATGAGCCTGGAAAACCATTTTCAGCTCTTGGAACATCTCATATGCCCCGTGGTGCTCAAAACGCTTTTGGAGCCCCGATTCTAAGTTGTAGAGCATGCCGCACTGAACCAGGGAGTAATCATCACAACGCGACTGCCAAGCGTTCATAACATCTTGGTTTGCCGGGGCGGGAGCGTCACCTAGCGGTGCTTCTAGGACATAAGTTTTCTTGGCAGCTATGAGGATGATCCTCAGGTTACGGACCCAGTCCGTATAGTTGCTACCATCGTCTTTCAGCTTGGATTTCTCTAGGAACGCGTTGAAGTTGAGGGTGACATGAGCGTGGGCCATTTGATCTACAAGACATATTGTAAAGAATTTAGACTAAGTTCATGACAATTGAGTTCATCTAATCAAATTTTAATGAACTCCCACTCAGATTGACATCTCTCTAGTCATCTAAGTGATACATGATCCGAATCGACTAGCCCGTGTCCGATCATCACGTGAGACGGACTAGTCATCAACGGTGAACATCTTTCATGTTGATCGTATCTTCTATACGACTCATGTTCGACCTTTCGGTCTTTCGTGTTCCGAGGCCGTGTCTGTACATGCTAGGCTCGTCAAGTGAACCCTAAGTGTTTTGCGTGTGTAAATCTGGCTTACACCCGTTGTATGCGAACGTTAGAGCCTATCACACCCGATCATCACGTGGTGCTTCGGGACAACGATCCTTAGCAACGGTGCACAGTTAGGGGGAACACAATTCTTAAAATTTTAGTGAGAGATCATCTTATTTACTACCGTCGTTCTAAGTAAACAAGATGCATAAACATGATAAACATCACATGCAATCAAATAAAGTGACATGATATGGCCAATATCATCTTGCTCCTTCGATCTCCATCTTCGGGGCACCATGATCATCTTTGTCACCGGCACGACACCATGATCTCCATCATCATGATCTCCATCAACGTGTCTTCATGAAGTCGTCACGCCAACTATTACTTCTACTACTATGGCTAACGTTTAGCAATAAAGTAAAGTAATTACATGGCGTTATTCAGTGACACGCAGGTCATACAATAATTAAGACAACTCCTATGGCTCCTGCCGGTTGTTATTTTCATCGACATGCAAGTCGTGATTCCCTATTACAAGAACATGATCAATCTCATACATCACATATATCATTCATCACATCTTCTTGGCCATACCACATCACATAGCGCATGCTGCAAGAACAAGTTAGACGACCTCTAATTGTTGTTGCAAGTTTTTACGTGGCTTCTATAGGTTTTCTAGCAAGAACGTTTATTACCTACGCCAAAACCACAACATGATTTGTCAATTTCTATTTACCCTTCATAAGGGCCCTGTTCATCGAATCCGATCTGACTAAAGTGGGAGAGACAGACACCCGCCAGCCACCTTATGCAACTAGTGCATGTCTGTCGGTGGAACCAGTCTCACGTAAGCGTACGTGTAAGGTCGGTCCGGGCCGCTTCATCCCACGATGCCGCCGAATCAAGATTAGACTAGTAACAGTAAGAAAATTGAGCAAACTCAACGCCCACAACTTGTTTGTGTTCTACTCGTGCAAGATGCTACACACAGACCTAGCTCAGATGCCACTGTTGGGGAACGTAGCAGAATTCAAAAAATTTCCTACGCTTCACCAAGATCAATCTAAGGAGTCATCTAGCAACGAGCATAAAGGAGTGCATCTACATACCCTTTGTAGATCGCGTGCGGAAGCGTTCGAAGGAACGTGGATGAAGTAGTCGTACTCTTCGTGATCCTCGTCACCGATGATCCCAGCGCCGTACGGACGACACCTCCGCGTTCAACACACGTACGGTACAGCGGCGTCTCCTCCTTCTTGATCCAGAAAGGGGGGAGGAGAGGTTGACGGAGATCCAGCAGCACGACGGCGTGGTGGTGGATGCAACAGGAAAACCTGCAGGGCTTAGCCGGCGCCCTGCGAGAGGAGATGGAAGTGTGACGGGAGGGGGGAGAGGCGCCAGAGGCTTGGGGTGCGGCTGCCCTCTCCCCCCACTATATATAGGGGCCAGGGGGGCGTCGGCCCTAGGAGATGCAATCTCCTAGGGGGGCGGCGGCCAGAGGGGGGATACTTGCCCCCCAAGGCATAGGAGGCACCCCCTCCCCCTAGGGTTTCAACCCTAGGCGCATGGAGGGGGGGCCCATATGGGTGCGCCAGCCCACCAGGGGCTGACCCCCTTCCGGCCTACGGGGCCCTCCGGGATGGGTGGCCCCACCCGGTGGACCCCCGGGACCCCTCCGGTGGTCCCGGGACACTCCCGGTGGCCCCCGGAATTCACCCGATGGCCGAAACTGGACTTCCTATATATCATTCTTTACCTCCGGACCATTCCGGAACTCCTCGTGACGTCCGGGATCTCATCCGGGACTCCGAACAACATTCGGGTTTCCATGTGCATGTATCTCTACAACCCTAGCGTCACCGAACCTTAAGTGTGTAGACCCTACGGGTTCGGGAGACACGCAGACATGACCGAGACGACTCTCCGGTCAATAACCAACAGCGGGATCTGGATACCCATGTTGGTTCCCACGTGTTCCTCGATGATCTCAACGGATGAACCACTGTGTCTAGGATTCACTCAATCCCGTATGTTATTCCCTTTGTCTATCGGTACGGTACTTGCCCGAGATTCGATCGTTGGTATGCCCGATACCTTTTTCAATCTCGTCACGGCAAGTCTCTTTACTCGTTCCGTAATCCATCATCCCGTGACTAACTCCTTAGTCACTTTGAGCTCATTATGATGATGTCTTACCGAGAGGGCCCAGAGGTACCTCTCCGTCATACGGAGTGACAATATCCCAGTCTCGGTTCGTACCAACTCAACAGACACTTTCGGAGATACCCGTTGCCTACCTTTATAGCCACCCAGTTACGTTGTGACGTTTGGCACATCCAAAGTATTCCTACGGTATCCGGGAGTTGCACAACCTCATGGTCTAAGGAATAAATACTTGACACTGGAAAAGCTTAAGCATTACGAACTATACGATCTCGTGCTAGGCTCAGGATTGGGTCTTGTCCATCACATCATTCTTCTAATGATGTGATCCCGTTATCGATGACATCCAATGTCCATGGTCAGGAAACCGTGACCATCTGTTGATCAACGAGCTAGTAACTAGAGGCTTACCAGGGACACGTTGTGGTCTATGTATTCACGCATGTATCGCTGTTTCCATACAATACAATTCAAGCATGAATAACAGACAATTATCATGAACAAGGAAATATAATAATAATACTTTTATTATTGCCTCTAGGGCATATTTCCAACATGGTCCTCCAACCTTCTTTGTTGCTTTTTTTCATGCGGCGATATGTTTCCCCATATCATTGTTGTCAGCATCTTTTGGCTTCTGGCGATGAGTTCAGGCCATTGCGTCAACAATGTTTCCTTGGTCTTGATGATGTTTCGCTGGTCTAGAGGCATCATGGAGCTCGCTCACGTGTAAATCCGTCGAGTGCAGGGCGAAGATGACATTGACTTCTCAAAGGATACATATATAATTTTTAATTTTTATAAGGATGTTATTGTAATGGGTGGTCAACTTTTTGACATTGAATGCGAGTTTTTCCCACACATGGAGTATATGCTCCCCGAGCTCAAATACTCCCTCATGAACAGTAAAATCCAAAAAATAGTAAATAAATTCAAAAAATTCTGTTTTTACTATAAATTTTGACAAATGTTTTGTATGCTTGTAAAATCCAGCACGAAATAACATTCATGGATGCCATGGCTAAAAGAAGAAAAAACGATGTTCCAAAAATGCTAGTTTTGAATACATTTTGGAGTGACGATTTTGTTTTTTTGTCACGCCTTTCACGAATGTTATTTCATACTGAAATTTTGCAAGCGTACAAAACATTTGTCAAAGTTTACCAATTTTTTTTTCAGATTCTTTTGTTTTTTTTGTTGTTTTTTCGATTTTACTGTTCATGCAGGTGCATTTGAGCTCGGGAGTAGAATAGTATTTTCGTTTTTTTAATAAAAAATGTCAATAAGAGTAGTATTGGAATGAACTTCGGAATTAAACACGCAGTCAAGATTAAAAACTCGAAATGAACTCCTCCACCTTTGCCCGAAATGGACTTGGCATCTACATCAGCGGCCACCGGACTCCCCCCACTATAATTGGCTTTGCTGGCTGCTGCTGCCACTCATCAACAACCTCTCCGCTTTCTCCTTCCCGTCTCTCTCCTCTCCTCTGGTCCCGATTCCCTTCTCCGAGCTCCTCCCCTATAAATAAGGCGGCCCGCGGCGGCCATCAATTCCCGTCACCGCCCACCGAGGCCGCGAATTATTCCTCCGCCCGCCGCGAAAACCCTAGCCGCCGCCGATCCCATGGCAACCGCCTCCAGCCAGGCGAGCCTCCTCCTCCAGAAGCAGCTCCGAGGTGCGGATCCGGCCGCCGCCCCCCGATTCGTCCGCGCGCGTCGCTTTTCTCCCCCGCTCGGTCTCGACTGATCTGGGTTACCGTGGTCGATGCAGATCTCGCGAAGCACCCCGTCGATGGGTTTTCAGCCGGGCTCGTGGACGACAGCAACGTCTTCGAGTGGCAGGTCACCATCATCGGCCCGCCCGAGACCCTATAGTGAGCCCGGATTCCCCTCCGATTCGCATCGCCTCTCGATTTCGCATCGCCGTGAATTCTGACTGTTTTGTGTGTCTGTGACTGGCTCTGAAATTCGTTAGCACCTCAGGTTAGCCTAGCATGCTGTTGAATTTTCGTTGTCTCTAGATAGATATTGTTGTGGCGTGTTGGCATGGCTATCCTGCCCGTAATACATGGTCGGTCGAGTTTCATTTGCGCTGTGCGTGTGGGAGCGCCCAGCCGCACGGGCAACTCTGTTTACTGGGCAGATACATCTGGTGATGGTGTGGAATTGAGGCTGCCTTTGCGCGTCGCGGTGTGCAGATTCAAGGAAAATTGGGCTGGATCGTTCTGCATCATGTTAATAGGTTGAGCTATCTGTATCATCTGGTTGGAGTTTAGTATAATATGCAGATGGGGTAAATTGGGTTGCTCGCCCCGTTCTGTGCTGGTGAGGTTCATCGTGGTTTGGGGGTTGATTCTTCCCCTTCTTTGGTAGCACTCTGCTTTTGTAAAATTCCGGGCAAGTTTGCGAGGCTTCTCTCAAGTAGTGACTAGTGACGCCCTGAAGTTTCATTCTGATTTCATCAGGTGATTTGGTGCATGAGCGGATTTTTCATAGCAATCGTAAAATTCCCTTTCTGATGAAAATTTAAGTTCAAAGTGAACACATCCAAGTTAGGTAAATTGATTCTTTCTGTTACTTAATGTCCAGATAGCAAGCTGAAACTATACATTTTTTAGGCCAGAGATGTGCAGATACTTATTGTCTTTAAGCAGCAAATGCTGATACTAGGTGTGGATCAATGAGTTTAATGTGCATATGCACCGCCACACACCTCTCTTCAGTTCAAAACCTCTGCTCTCATTCATAAAGATAGGCTTGGGTTGGAAGGGGAGCATGTCAACCACTTTAGTTTAGACCATCACTTGTACTCCCTGCCATTGTCTTAAGTGTGCCAAGCAGCAATTTGAACTGCTTTGTTGGTTTCTTCTATTCCTTCATGTGTCTGGCAGCTGCTGATGTTGGTGCCTTTTTCATTTTTGTTTTCTGCTACACACATAAAAAACCAAGATAATATTGGTTACCTTGTTATTTTGACTTGATGGTCATTAGTATGTGAGTGGGAGTAAGGAGTTGGTTGCCAGATGTGTGCTTCATATGAATTTCACATCCATTTTTTCTTGTCAATAAGTAATGTGGCTTCCAAAAGAAATGGAAAAAATAATATGATGACGCCATAATGGACTGAGGGCTAAGAACGAGAAGTATATTCTTGGAAAGTTCTGAGCATTTGACAAAGAAGTTACGTCTATGTGGTTGGCATGAGTTACCCATGACTTAATAATTTAAATTGCTTGGAACAATTTGGCATAGTTGGTAAAACATATTCTGCATTAATATTACTTTGTTTAACAAACATGTACTATTGGATTGTTTTTACAATGCTGAAATTTGCTGTTCTCTTTGTTTGGAATAGAACTGGAGATGATCTAAGGAGCTTTTTTTAGATAGCTTAGATATTGCTTTCTTGCTTTGAGCTTTACTTTCTTGAGTCATCTTGGCCTTTTCTTGTAAGACAAAATGACACGCATTTGGGTGTGGTG
>LR738711.1:821024576-821069799 GCA_902687465.1 Secale cereale | reverse complement strand
ATAACTCCCCCCCCCCACCCACACACACAGGCAGTGTTGGTCCTGGAACGGTTTCACATTCTGAGCATCCCATATCTTCCATAGGAATAGTAGAAGGATGAAGCACCAAAGTTTGTGGCCAGAGGCAACGGTTGGTTCCCAGGCCCACAGATAATGTACAGAGAGGCGGCGGTAGGAGCCCTAGTTGCTACCAGATCCTGTTTGCGAGAGGGCGTAGTAGGAAGATACCACCAGCAGCTGGCAGAGAGGGATGTGTTTCCTGTGAAGATAGGCGTGGCAGTTAAGGCGCTGCCGGTACAGGAGCCACGCGAAGACATTAACCTTGGTTGGTTGGAGCCTTCGACTTCCAGATGTATGCATGGTATGGATCTTGATCATCCTGGAGGGATATCAGGTCATAAGCTTGCTTGGTGGAGAAGCCTTTTCCACCAATGAGGAAGCGTTGATCTGGCTCGGAGAACATTAAATCCTGCAACAAAAACACCACAGAAACCATTTCTTGCGAAGCAGCGAACGATAGGTGATTCTGTAGATTAGATTCAATACCGTCACACATGATAGAAGCCACTCTTGGCATTTTCTTTGGTGGAGTGTGTGAATAGGTTTGGGAACACAGTAGTTCTTCAGTTTCTTATGCTAACCTTGCAACATTTGTAACTTGAGCTATCTTTTTGCTGAATGGAAAGTTATCTCTATGGTACCCTTTTGCACTTTCTAATGGATGTTTCTTGTGCAGAAGGATTGGAGAGAGAAGCAGGATGAGTTCAAGAAGAAGGTTAGGCGCGCCGTGCGGAAATCCCAGGAGATGCTCTGAATAAAATGGGAGTACTGGGGAAGTTAGCCATGCCATTTCAGGTGTGGAGGGTTTTGCTGTCGATCTCCAAATGTCCATCCGACGCTAGCAATTTCACTTCTCCCCTGTATATTTTCCATTAGCCTGTCTCCTGCGGAGGTCTTGGTTTTGGCTCTGAAAACGCAACGCTTATTCTAAGGGTCTGGTTGTTGTAATTGTGTGGCTTTGGCCATCAAATATTGAGAAACTTTGGAGAGCTGCTACTTACCATAATTCTTTAACGAACCTGATATAAACCGGCACCTCCCTGGTCAGCTAATTGTTGAAGTCCTTCAGAGTCGGACGTACGGAGTATACGTGTATGGGAATGGGAGTGGTGTGTTCTCGTCTGGGAAAAAAAATCGTCACCAAAGGTACGGGTGTATATCGAGCAATAGTACAAGCCTCTCTATCGAAATTGCTACGCATGATTTTTTTAAACCTGAAACCGTAGAACAAGCTCTCCGGTATTTTCAATTTAAATAAAATATGTACAAAGTTAAAATTTACATACAGATAGAAATCTGTATCTACCCAATGCCAGCCTTTTCTAACATGAAAAACTAAAGTTCAGAGTTCATCTAGTCAAATCATGGAACCAATCCACTAGCAGATCTTGTATGAGCTCAAAACTTCCAGGAAAGAGGGTTTGACACTTCGTTTTTGAAAATTTTCCCATTCCGCTGCATCCAGACGTTCCAGCATCCTAGGACAGTGATGTCCATGGCAATTCCTTGGGTAACGTGTGGTTGAGGAGCAGAACTTCATCAGAGAGAAATTCCTCTGTTTTGCTTGGAGAGATTGATAACCAGCATTGTTGTGCAAAATCGCAGTCTCAAAGTAAATGCTGGATGGTTTCCTCACAGTTATCATTGCACAAGACACGGTTATAAGCTGACGAAGAACGATTTTCGTTTGAGCAGTCCACTTGTGTTTACTCTGTCATATAAAGCCAGCCAAAAGAAAATTTTGTGTTTAATTCTTCCTGCACATTTCCAGAGCTGTTTAAAAAGACAGTGGGAGCTAGGCATGCCCATAAGATGCACATACATTTTCTTGGAGTAGTCCTTGAATTTCCAATTGTAAGACCAACTGTGTGATGCTGCAGAGAGATTAAGTTGGTTCATAGTGCCAGCCAGCATGTTGAACTGTGTGAAGGTATGACTGGAGAGTGGTCTGTGGAATTGATTTGACAATTCTTGCTGAGTGGACATTTCTGCCAAAGGAGTGGAGCTCAGGGCATTGCACAGCCAGAGATTGACCTCTCCAGTTATCCTTCCAAAAGATCACTGTCTGCCCAGAGCCCACTTGACATGTCGCCACTTCCTTATATGGTGGAATTAGCTTAAGATGAGCTCTCCACCACGGGCAACAAAGCTGTGCTTGATTTTTCATCAGTGTATATGGAAATCAGAAGCGTACCATATGGTTGAATCATCGACTAATCACTTTGTTTGAACAATATTGATTGTCCTCTTTCAACCAGAACGAAACCTGGCCAAAATGAACTAGAGCAAGCCATGGTACATCTTTGTTCCAAACATTGTTTTCATGAAGAAAAAAACAGCAAAATCTGGCTAAGACAAATGCGATTCTCTTTTTTTAGACTTGAGGAGCTTTATTGATCATTAATCAGGGTTACAGTCATACTGCAAAGCATCAGCTATTTTTTTTTTGGAACAAAGTTGATCCAAAGACAATCTAGGTTACATACAACTTCTTTACAGAAATGTTCAACTTAACTTTATTAGAATCATTCCAATCTATTTACATAACAATACACAAAACCAATTTAACAATGACTTCATAAACAGTAACACCTTCATCACATGTTCTGGATAATGATGGGCCATTGCCAACCAAGTCTTCCCTGGGATGGAATGGTCCTGTCCCCAACTACTACAAAACAAATTACAGCAACAGTCACCAGAGGGGGTTACACGATGCAAATGGATAGGCCGTTTGGGGTAATGGTCCTGTCCCCAACTACTACAAAACAAATTACAGCAACAGTCACCAGAGGGGGTTACACGATGCAAATGGATAGGCCGTTTGGGGTAAAACTGGCTGATAGGGAGGCATGATCACTGTCCAAATTCTGCACTCCGTGACAATCCTGTTGGCAGGAAGCTGAGGTCCTGGGACCAATAATGTTCACAAGATCCTTGAATACCTTGTGGGGGCTGCCAGTATGTCACTGTCTGCTGGAAAACACAAGAAACAAAAACAAAAGCCAAGACAAAATTTCCTCCACAAAAACTCAAGGCAAAAATTGATCATAGTGGGATTCGAACCCACGACCTATAGATTCGGAATCTAACGCGATATCCACTTCGCTATATGACCATTCTTGGTTTCAGTACACAATTTTTGATACATAGGGGTACCTGCATCCATGTCCTAACTTCAAAGAGGGCAGGGCATCAGAGACAACAGATAAGGTAAGGCACAGACATACTCCCTCCGTCCCATAATATAAGATGTTATTACAAGTTTACAACCAATCTATGAGTACATTGGTTGTAATAACATCTTATATTATAAGACAGAGGGGGTAACTAGTAAGGCACACACACATAACTAGTACTATCAGTAACATCAGACTGAAATAAAGGTATGGTAAATCAGAACTAGCATCAAATTATCAGTAGGGGAAGCACACTCACTCGTACATCTATAGAACCTGTTAAATCAGTTAATTTGTGTGAGGGTTATTATTACGAACGGCTTTTGGAGTTTGGGGGTGAAACTCAAACCAAAACAGAGGGTTGTAAAGTGAACCCTAAGATATGTTCAAGGGGGTAATCTGGACTTCCATCTACATCTATAGAATGATAACCAACGCACGGCAGATTTCCGAAATATGCAACATATACCGTTATGGGTGATTTATTATTAACTCCTAAATGACGGCTTTAATAACACTATTGCACTGTACACATACTTCTCTATCTAGGAACTGCATGCTAAGGGCACTTCCAATGCTCCACCATCAGCAATATCTTGATGATGCCACATAGGATTGAATCTGATGTGGAAGGTTAAAGAAGAGGGTGAGGGTACCTGTGTCTTACAAAAGATACGATTAAAATGGAAAACCAATGCATATGTAGGTCACTTTACTGCTGAACGGATCCACCACGCCTCTGCCTCCAAAATGAGGCCCCTGTTTGTCATATTTCTTCCA
This sequence comes from Secale cereale, assembly GCA_902687465.1. NCBI lineage: Eukaryota > Viridiplantae > Streptophyta > Magnoliopsida > Poales > Poaceae > Secale > Secale cereale. Next base: position 821,065,780 of record LR738711.1, on the reverse strand, counting down.
CTCTAACCTTGTTCATGTTCCCTTACAAATTCAGTGATTGTTCTCTGTCTAGTTTCTTCCTGGTGCGGTAACCGACGGGGAGACACCGGCACTGCCATCAGACAGCCACCTACTCTGGCATCAGAGGTCACCCCTCCACCGGATCTGCACGGCCTGCAGCAACACCGGCCAGGGGTTCCTTCGCCATTGACTGTCTCCAGTGACGGCAACATCATCATCACTTGCTGCGTGCTGAGTTTAAGGTGTTACTTTTGTTCAGGTCTGGTTGGGAGAGTCAGAGACATGGAGCAGCTTTCGGGCGAACACTAAGCAACGCTTATGTGAGGCTACCCTTGAGCGATATAATGCAGTGTGTAGCAATATGAGAGATAATCTCGGCGATACATATACTCTCACACTCTGTAATACCTGTTTTGATTTTTAACAGTTTTACATGTTCCTCACCGTAATGACAGTACAAATTGGGATTCAAATGCAGTGCATGTTTGCTTTTGGCTTCTTCTGTTTATTCAGCAGTAAGCCTTTTGCTCTCTGCACATGAATGTTCAATGAACTGCCAGCGAGATGTTGTGCTTGCCAGCCGTTTGTTTCTATGGTTTATTGCACAGAACTATGTATTAGCAAACTTGGTAGTAGTTCAACCTATCTCTTCTACATGTTCCACAAGTTGGCCACAAGAATAAAATGTTACTACTGACCATATGCTGCAACAAAACAGAAGCTTCTAAATACAGGACAAAGATATAACCCACTGAGAAAGATGCTTCTATACCTCTATTAAATCTATTAAATGCAACATGATACAGTTTAAGATGCAGTGCATTGTGAGTGCCCTAACGGTACATTTCAGGAACAAGTGAAAAGAAAATGTGAGGCACACGCAAGACAAGAACCCATGTTGATTGTGTTCAGGTTAGGTGTATGTACGTCATAATAAACAGAAACATCTAGAACTGCTTTCACCCCATACTAACAGCAACCATAGCAGATGGGGCAATTCAATCACAATCATGCCTCTAGGGTGATTGCTGAGCGGGAACCAGCGCACTGTGTCTAAGGTCAACCGGGAGGCACCAATCAGGTAAGACTAGGTTCCTGACTTTGATGCTTCGTTCAGAGATATCCCATGATTTACAGGTTTCCAGTCCTAATCGAGAGGGAACCGAGGCAGGAAAGCAACCGTGGACACCAAACAAGACAAAGCACTCCATGTCACAAACTCTAAGACCAGCTCGGTTACAAAATACAGAGTACTGTATTTGCTAAGCCTGAGAGGTGAGTTAAGCAGACGAAAAATTCCAGCAGATCTGACCTAGAGGCTCCCTGCTCCCCAAATGGTTGATCGATTGAAAAGGATCAAATCGTGTCAGGCTATGACAGATCAGATCGCGGCTACGGAGAGCGAACCTTGGCGGGAGGGGATCATCTGCCGATGGGTGGGGTCTTGGCCGTGTGCATGGAGGGATGGGCCATGGGGGTGGGAGGAGATGTAATAGAGCGTACCAGCGATCCCATCGGGGTAAGCCAGCGACGACATGGGCGAATACACGGGCTGCTGGAACACTCGGAGTCGACCTCGCTGGAAGCGCGCCGGCAGTGATCCACCGCCGTCCTCGCGCGTGCCGGCGCCGCGATCCGAGCGAGAGGGGAAGCAACGGCGGCGGAGAAAAGGTCTTCCCTGCGAAACGCCGCCCTCCACGCGGGACCCATTATTGGCTGTGTTTGTTTGAGCTTCGGTTTCAGCAGTTTCAGCTGTGGACTTGCTGTGCTGGCAAAACTGCTGTGCTGAGGAAACAGCTGTAGTGAAGGTTAGCTGTTTGGCAACGCAGCTGTGGAAACGACTGTGAGCTGGTGAAAACGCTATGTTTCAGGAGGAGGGGGGCGAACGTAGAGATATGTCATGCCTACGGTGGCATTTACGACATAATTATGACCAAACGCAAAGATAGAGGGGCTAGGGAAACAGTTTTGGCCCAAAAGTACACCGAGACCAGCTTTAGGCTGTTACACTGAAAATCTCCCGAAACAGTTTTGGGTTGTGGTTCCACAGCTGTTCTAAATAACCTGTTTGTTTCAGCTTCAGCTTTTTTCAATCCTAAAACTGCTCCAAAAGCTGAAACAAACACAGCCATTATCGCGCGTTTACAGTGGAAAATGCGTTTCGCGGGCTGCGCCCGTACACGCATGGCGAAACTGTATGCGTGTTTATATACCCCTAAAACAAAACAAAAACTGTATGCGTGTTTTTCTTCTTCTGAATTTGACACATATCTGACATATAAAAGTAATAATATACCTCAAAAAGTAATAATATGAATTCAAATAGCATAAAATGTGAATATTATGAATCCAAATTACAATAATTATTCAAATCACGGGACAAAACTAATCAAATCAATACAACACTTGTTCCGAATACAACAATGATACCGATCACACATGAATTAAATGAAATGAATGTAAAATTGGCAAATGCTTTTACCAATGGTGCTCAATGCCTTTGGTCATGCCTCTGTCAATGATGCTCAATGAGATCCTCCTGAAGCTGATGTTGGGTGTTTGCATCTTCAGTCTGTCAGTAGATCTGAAGGAATACTTGTATGCGGTCAGGGTGTCTTTAGTTGGTTTTACATGGCTACCGACATTGTCATAGAAGAACTTCAAATTCAAGTTCCTCTCATTTTCGATGATCATATTGTGAAGAATCATGCAACATGTCATGATGTTGCTCAGGGTTTTCTTGTCCCCAAAATGAGCAGGACCGCGAAACATGACAAATCTAGATTGCAAAACCCCGAACGCTCTTTCTATATCTTTTTGTGCAACCTCTTGCACTTTTGCAAATTCAACATGCTTCCTTGTATTGAGCTTTTTGATGCTCTTCACAAATGTACATCAAGAGGGGTAGAAACCATCTGCAAGATGGTATCCCTTTGTGTACTCATGCCCATCACCGTAAAATTGCAAGCAGGGGCATCACCACTAGCAAGTCTAGCAAATAAATGAGACTATTGCAACACATTGATATCATTGAGAGTACCCGGTATACCAAAAAAAATAATGCCAAATCCATAAATCCTCGGATGCTACGACCTCTAGCATAATTATTGCATCATGAGACTTGCCACAATACTGCCTGTGCGATGCCTTCGAGCAGTTTTTCCAAGTTCAATGCATGCAATCAACGCTTCTTAGCATGCTGGACCAACCTCGCTTCTCATTTGCTGTCATCAACTTTTTTGTGTCTTCCTCGTTGGGTGCACGAAGATAGACTGGACCAAAGACGCGGATGATCACTTTGGCAAACCTACTCACGGATTCAATTGTAGTATCTTCGTCAATGCGAAGATACTCGTCGACATATATAAGCTGAAATACCATATGCAATCACCCGCATAGCTGCAGAGATTTTTTGATAGGCGCTAAAACCCAATTAGCCCGCGACATTTCTCGTTTGAGTAAAAAACCAACAATTGACCTCGCAAGCTTGCACAATTTGTACAAAGAGTGATCGGCGCATTCGGTATCTTCTCCGGAAGAGGTGTGGCAGATAGGTAGGATTATTCGAGAAGTAGTCTTGCATCAACATCATGTTCCCGAGATGGCGGTTGCGGGTGATGCAAAGACGGTCGACAGTCAAACCTCGTCGTATCTTGCGGTTTCAATCCTCGACCTCCTTCACGGCTAGGACCGCCACAACCACCTGCCGCCGATGGCGCTCGAGCATCGATTCCACGTCTGAGTCATCAGACGACGACGAATCCTCGAGCAAAAATTGCTCGCAAGGGCTTAATAAATCCATCTACAAAAGCCGCATCCGAGCTCGCATCAATGATATGTCAACTGCAATCGAGATAGACGGGAAGAAAATGGGCTCACCGGGATGGCGGAGACCGGCGGCGTCTTGGCGAATCTAGGGTGGGCGGCGACTCATGACGGTCGATCCGCGGCGGCGGTGACTTCGGAGCGACTCGGCTTGGTGGATCCGGGGTGGGCGACGCGATTTCGCTGGCGGAAATGGCTAGAATCGTAGGGGACGGGCTGGCAACGAGGTGGCGGGCGGCCGCAGGAGGGGATATGGGGAGCGCGTGCGCTGAAATGTCCCTCCTTCCTACCGCTTTCGCGGGACCGACGGGTTGGGGGGGGGTGTTTTCTGGGGTCCCCCCTCAATTTTTTTACGGGTCAATGCTTTTAAGCTTTCTGTTCGGGTCATTTTTTTGCCCTAAACCGTAAATTGGCGGTTATTTTGCGGGTCGGGGCGATATAAGGGGTCTGCTAGAGATACTCTAAGGACATGTCTAATCAAACTCTAAAAGGCCCTTATAACTCCTTAAAAGATTTTCTTTGATTTCTTAAAATTAATTTCTTTTCAGGGCTACATCATCGTGCTGGATGATGATTCGTTTTGATCTGTCGCCTCTGCACAATCGTTTTTACATACAGTACAGACGCAAGCGCTCATATATACACGCATGCACTCATCCCTATCAACACACACACACCTTCGAAAGATTTTACGAAGAGCTTGTTTCGATTGTGACTATCCTTGGCCCACTATTTTGCCACACTTGCCTCATTTGAGTTGCTCAAATTCTTAGCCACACTTTAACTTGCCTAAGGGAATCTTGCCACACCTTTTGTGTGTATGACATGTGGGGCTTACTGCTAACTAAAAAAATTCTTGCCTTAGTTGTGGCAAGAACCAAAACACATCTAACTTGGTCGAACTTTCCTAAGTTGAGGTGTGACAAGTGTGGCAAGTTGTGGCTTAGAACCAAACAGCTCCGAGGTAACCATAGGCGTATCGTAGTCGACGGGAATGTCTCTTCTCACTGAAAGCGTATCGTCGTAAATCTTGAAATAAATTCAAAATAGATGCGAGCACCACTGAGATAGTTGTTCAATAGCGCGGACGATGGTCGTCTCGTACCCTCGCGTCAACATACGTGTCTCTAAGTCATTAGCAACACGACTCGTGTTACGCTCGGGGGTTTGTGATATGAGGCGTGTTGCGCTTCAGTAGCGTTTTGCGCTCGGAGTTTGTAACATGAGTGAAGCATTTTGCGTTCAGGGGCTTGTAACATGAGATGTGTTGCGCTTTGTACTGAAGCATTTTTTATCAATGCAACATGACATGCATTGTGGCCGCGAGAAGTCCCTCCTGTCCAGACGCAAGACGAGTTGTGCTGTGCTCGGAGTTTGCAACATGAACTATGTTAGTTCCTAAGCATTTTCCACCATCGTGACACAAGTCATGTTTCCCTCAGGTTGTCTGCAACATGAATCATGTTGTAGATCCCATCGTCAGCGCCTCTCTCTCTCTCTCTCTCTAGTCGACCTGTCCACAACAGGTCCCATGTTATGCTCGTACAGTATGCAACATGAGTGGTACTACAAGACGTATGTGACATTGGGCATGTGCTAACCTTCGCCCGATAAAACTCAGACCAGACGACTGTAGGGACGGTCGGCGCACGTGAAGTAATCAGTCGACTGAGGGGCAATGTTTCGCTTCCATTTAAGGAGTTAAGCAACTCTCAAAACCTTTAACTCCTATAAAAAAAGGGTGCTCGTTCACTGATTGATCTTTTAAAAAGACCGGTTGAGTCGCCAGCCATCCAACCTGAGCTCATGATGGCAAGAAGACCCTTGTTGGAGAAAAAACATCTTGAAAAAAAAAACCTTGTTGCAAAACAAATGTCGCAAAAAAAACTACTGTAGCTCGCGGTTGTGTCCGTCGAGATTGCAACAAGACTTATGTTTCAATTGCAACATGACCCTCTTGGAGGGTGATGAGGTTGCAAGGGAGGTAGGGTGCGTGGCATCGACAACCCGAGTCAGCCATGATGTCAGCCATGGTGGCGGGTGCGTCGCAGGGTGAGATGATCCTTCGATGGTGCACCGCGGGATGGTTGTGCCTTGCGTGATTCAACGATGGTGCATCCTCGATGGTTGTGTCTGACCAGACCTGGCGACGTCCCATTTTCGGTGGCCGTGGTCCACGACGGTCAGAAGATGAGGTCAGCCATGGAGGCGCCTAGCATTCGTGGTTGGGTGCGAATGCGAGGAGAAGAGAGGTGGAGGAGTAAGGGAACTAGGTGTGGCGGCGAACGCACAACTCGCTGGTGATGATGGTCCTGGCTCCCAGCCAGATGGAATAATGCGATGTGGAGTACATTGCTTTCGATCCGATCGGGGGCATGGAAGACGCTAGGTTGACTTTGTTTACGTGCATGCAACAAACCCTCGCTTGCACTCCGTAGAATTGCAACAAGGGCCAGTTAAGGAAAGTTAGCCTATGGTGATATTCCCACTGCTCCATATCCTGAAACCCATGCCTCAAAAGACAGCAAAAGTCGTCAACCCCCCGCCCTCGCACAGTTCTCACAAGAAAACTCTAACCTACATACATAAACTGAATCATGTGTCTAGAAATTATTTGTTGTTCAAAAGCTCATGACAATTTTGATTATTATCGAAACCGAGGCAAAATTAAATGCCTATTATTGGAACCGATCCGTGTCTATGTATAAAACCATATAAACCAAAGTATAAAAACCATATAAACCGAATCGAATCAAACAAAAAAACACTGAATGCACACCCTTTACCCGATCCAAATACCACTTAAAAATTCGCACGAAACCCAAATCACCACACAGTCCCCGCGCCCCCTCGCACTCCAACCCAACACATAAGCACCCAAAATAGACCTTCCCGCTCGAAATCCACATCCCAAATTTTCAGTTGCCGCCTAAACTCACCACAAAACCACAAGGTCACACCTAGCCATGCGGATCCACCCCATCCGCGCACCCAAATCCAGCGGTCCATCAAATCCAACGCCCCACACTCCGCCACCTCACCGATCCAAACCACAACCCTCTCTGCCAATCACGCCCTCCGCGCACGCCTATATATTCCCAACCCCCATCCCCTCAAACCCACACCTCAAACCCTAAACATAGATCTCCAACCTCCCACCTTTGCGCCGCCAATCCTCCTAGAAATTGCCATGGCACCCAAGGCCGAGAAGAAGCCTGTCGCAGAGAAGAAGTTGGTGAAGCCGGAGAAGCACGTGCCTGGGAAGGAGGGGGACACTAGCAAGAAGAAGGCCAAGAAGAGCAACGAGACATACAAGATCTACATCTACAAGGTGCTCAAGCAGATTGACCCGAACATGTGTATCTCCTCCAAGTCAATGTCTATCATCAACTCCATCATCAACGACATGTTCGAGAAGCTCGCCGGCGAGTCGGCAAAGCTCGCACGCTACAACAAGAAGCCCACCATCAACTCCCGGGAGATCCAGACCGCCGTGCGCCTTGTCCTTCCAGGCGAGCTTGCCAAGCACGCCGTCTCCGAGGGAACCAAGGCCGTTACCAGATTTACCATGCATTAGATCTCCACCAAGACTTTCTTAGTCTGGTTTGGTTTCTTAATTTGTCAACAAAAATATGGGGTTATGTTTCCCTATGCAAAAATGTAGAATGAGTTGGATTTGCTAATTAATGAATCATCCGATGTTTGTTTGAATTTTTCTTTTCTTTAGTTTGATCTCGTCAACCCTTTAATTTTTACCTCTTATATATTATAATATAAGATTGTAATTCTGTCTTGGATGATTTCCTTGAAACAAACCTCTGTGATTAGTCCGTTTACGGAGGGTCTCCCCTTGTAGAGATGGGGTTAACATTTTACTATTTATTTTTAGGGGAATATTTATGTCGAGTTTTTAATACCATTAACTCATTATAATAATTCTAAACATTAAACTATATTGTAGTCTTTATCTTTACCTAATAATAAAGCACCGATCGCTTCTACCCGCTCACTGGCGCGACATTTTTGCAAAAATGTCCTTGGACTTCTTGCTACCTGAATCCGTAGTTAAGTGGATTCTAAAAAAACTTCTGTTTTTACTAAAAAAAAGACCATATGCTTTGGTTTATTCGACCTGCAGTCCATTCTAGAGTGGCTAATTGGGTAAACACATGGGCTCATTCCCTTCGATGCGTGCTCTGCTCGATCCGCACGGGCATGGCACCGGCGGCGGCGACCAGTCTTCTTCTTCGGCCATCCGCAACCGGAGACCGGTCTTCTTTTTCGGTCATTCACCTCCCCGTCCTCATCCCCCCACTTGCCCCTAATCTTCTCCGAAGGTTAATCTTCACCTTCTCCCTTCCGTGCCGTTCAGTCGGCTGCCATCGAGCCACCAAGCCCAGCCACCAAGCCCCAAGCTCCTCGCTCGTGCTGATCTGTCGTCGTCCTATCCCTCCGAGGTCACTCCCTGAAACATCCACCACGTGCGCGTGGAAAGTTCCTCAACAACGAGCCCATTCTGATCCCATACACAACATGTTCCCCACCTCCCTCTCCATGCAAGCCTGACTCATTGGTCATGTTGCTAGATCCATGGCGGCGAGCACCCCTGCGCTCGCCGTCGGGGTGGATGTAGGTCTGGGTCAAGCGTGTCATACGCCGCGGCACAAGTTCGCGCACCACCATGGATGTAGACGCCCAGTCCTGGGCTTCCCCCAACCTGGCCCTCCAGGTTGCATCGATGGAGGCCGGCCTTGGTTATCTCCCCTCGTGGCCGATCAAGAAGGAGAACAGTGTCAATATGTCGTCGACACCTTAGGGTATGGCCACCACATCTGGTAAAAAATTGACAACAATACTATCGATTGACTGAATGATAAGAATGCTTGTGTTTCATCTCTTTAATTCAGTCCTTGGGCTATCCGTGGAGAACACACACTCCATGGTCCAAACTTGTGATTGTACTTAAGAAGAATATGGAATTATTCTATGGTCTTCATGATTGATCACGGGGTTACGAGTGAAATTTGTGTATGGAGCGTCAGTATCATGGTCATATAGTCGGCATGCTTCAGTTATGTGTACTTGGTTGGAGATATATGAAGAGTAAGGGACTAGCTCATTCACACTTGAGATTTAGTAATGTTCTTGCAATCATTTAGTTATGATCTGCAAGTCTGAAAAACAAGCACCGCATGAATCGGATTTCAATGGGGCAGCACGACTCTACAAGAGGCTGACCATAAAAGAAACAAAATGGAAACAACTCGATGATTTAGGAACAACACATCATCGACGACACGTACCTTTCTAGTCAAGGGACATGATTTTTTATGCGGTGCTAGAACTTTCTGTGCTACAGATTGAAATATTCCAGTGTCTAGTATTATGGGATTCACTCACTCTACAAGTATCGCAACTCTTAAAAGTGCTAAGTTAATGGAAAGGGTGTTCCACCCGAAAATAACAAGAATGGACCAGTGCTTTTCTTGAATCCCCTAAGTTTGAACTAACGCCATGTATTTTTAAGAATAATTGGTGAATCAATTGTCAGTCTAAAGATGATTGACAAATTGTGTATGGACGTAAATTTGAAGCATATTAGGCAGCGGTCTTCGTCGGAGAGGATGCAGAGTGGATGAACTACACTCTCGTGTCCACTATGGAGGCACGTGATACGTCTCCAACGTATCTATATTTATTATTATTATTCCATGTTATTATATTATCAATCTTGGATGTTTTATCTGCATTATTATGCTATTTTATATCATTTTTGGACTAACCTATTAACCTAGTGCCAAGTGCCAGTTGTTGCTTTTCCTTGTTTTTTAATAGAAAATCCATATCAAACAGAGTCCAAATGGAACGAAACTTTTTTGACAATTTTTCTTGGACCACAAGACACCCAGGAAGCTTCGGGAGGAGGTCAGGGAACCCACGAGGCAGCGACAAGCTCAGAGGGCGCGCCCTCCAGGCTTGTGGGCCCCACGGGAGTCCTCCATACCTAATTCTTCTTATATAAGTTATAAAATATTCCCCGAAGACCAGAGAGCAACCCAAAATACTTTTCCGCCGCCGCAAGTTCCTGTTCCCAAGAGATCCCATATGGAGACCTTTTCCGGTACTCTTCCGGAGGGGGATTCGATCATAGAGGGCTTCTAGATCAACCTTACTGCCCTTTCGATGATGTGTGAGTAGTTTACCACACACCTACGGGTCCATAACTAGTAGCTAGATGGCTTCCTCTCTCTCTTTGATCTTCATTACAATGTTCTCCTCGATGTTCTTGGAGATATATTTGATGTAATCTTCTTTTGCTATGTGTTTGTTGAGATCCGATGAATTGTGGGCTTATTATCATATTATCTATTGATATTATTTGAGTCTTCTCTAACCTATTTTATGCATGATTAAGATAGCTTTGTATCTCTCTCTGATCTATTGATTTGGTTTGGCCAACTAGATAGATTTTTCTTGCAATGAGAGAGGTGCTTTGTAATGGGTTCAATCTTTCGGTGCTCAATCCTACTGACCGAAAGGGACATGCCACGTATTTGTATTGTTGCCATTATGGATAGAAGATGGTGTTTGTTTATATTGATTGGAAATATCCCTCTACATCATGTCATCTTGCTTAAGGTGTTACTCTGTTCTTGTTAACTTAATACACTAGATGCATGCTGGATAGCGGTTGATGTGTGGAGTAATAGTAGTAGATGCCGGCAGGAGTCGGTCGGTCTACTTGTCTCGGACATGATGCCTATATACATGATCATTGCCTTGGATATCGTGATAACTATGCACTTTTCTACAATTTCTCAACGGTAATTTGTTTACCCAACGTATTGTTTTCTTCCAAGAGAGAAGCCTCTAGTGAACACTATGCCCCCTGGTCTATCTTGTATCATATTATTTTCAAATCTATAAAACCAAAAACACAGAAATACCTTGCTGTGTTTTATTTAAATTTATTTTATTTTGCATTATCTTTTACATCTATCACTATCAGATCTCATCCTTGCAAGTAACCATGAAGGGAACGACACCCCTTTATCACGTTGGGTGCGAGTATTTGTTTGTTTGTGCAGGTACAACTATTGGAGACTTGTGTGTTCCTCCTACTGGATTGATACCTTGGTTCTCAACTAAGGCAAATACTTATCTCTACTTTGCTGCATCACCCCTTCTTCTTCAAGGGAAAAACCAACGCAAGCTCAAGAATTAGCAGTAGGTAATCGTTATCCTAAATTTCCTGCTCTAAAATAAAAACATTTTTTAGCTCTATATCGACAACATTACCCTTCACTGGATTATGAGCCAAATGAAGGGAACTAGGGAAGGAGGTCTGATTTGCATCTCCTGAAGCGCACCACAAAATTATTTCATTTGGGTTGCGTTCCTTCCATCAGAGAGTCAAACACCAGACAACAAGGTCACTTTGAGGACAAATCACTGATGTTTACGTGAGGCCTCAGCGATTTTTTCGTTTTACGTGAGCTAATATTTATTGATCAAGTGTTGGTGAATGACATTAGTTGATGTTAATCATGGAGAGGATTTGGATGTTGTATGATATTTCTTTGTTACACATGATATACGTCTCAGATTAGCTTCATTGTATATCTACCCCTTCCGCCTCTTAGAACTAAGATGTGTAGGTTCTGAATATTTTATACATTTAACACTTCAGCATAATTCCATCTACCAACATTTCTTGGATTTACGTCAATAGAATATATGTTTATTTATGGTAATTAGAATTTAGAACGGTTCCTATCCAATAATTAAGGTTGCATGATGTACTCAGGCTATACAAGATTTGAATTACATTGTTCTTTTATAAAACAATAAGGCTACATATTTTTAGTAAGTTCGTTTCATTTTTTTAAATGGTTCAGATGATGCTATCAATCCATTGGAGTAGAACGAAGAAAGATCTGAAATTGCTAAAAAACATGACAAATACAGTTGCATTCCATATCTTAAAAGTAGGAGATGCATATTAGTAGAAAGACAGTAGTTCGCATCCAAGTGCAGGTACATCTCTGATGCAATCACGTTGTATTGATAGTTGGTAATTACATGATTGATCAATGAATATTGTAGGTAAGTGAAGGCATATGCAAATAGAGGGGGCACATTGTAAGATCAATCACTTCAGAGTATGCCTCCACAATTTCTTTGGATGATTGTTCGCTTCTCTGAATCTAGCTTTCTTTTAATGTGACCACCTCGATTGAATTGCTTATTTTGCATTACATGCAGTTACCAAAAATAATGCTTTGTCATGTGCTTTGGGACACACTTTGCTGCATATAGGTGTTCACACACCTCATGCTTTTAAGTATCTGCTTTCACGGGATAACACATCCATATGTTTCTTGAGAGGTTAGGACTAACAGCAAAATATTCTATGTCTCATAGCATGAAGATGCACATGATTATTTATAAATTTTGGTGTCAGCTAAACTTTAGTTCTCATTTGAAAGATACATACATTATGTTTTGATTCACTTTACTTGGTCAGTTTATAAACTGATGCATTTCAAAGATGCACGTTCATGCTCAAGATTTAACTGTATTAACTTTCAGAAATGAGTAACTGTATTATATGTCATCCGTGCTTGGACCAAGGGGATTGTTCAAATGTAGGCTTTATGTTTTTTACTCTAAGTATGCAACTACAACCATCGTCACTTGCATTTGTTGTGCTATTTTTGATAAACTAATATGTTTAGTTGCAAAGTTCTTGGATAAATTAGGAAGATATTGTAAATCTTGTTGCACATGTTTGACTATTTCATGCCACTAACGAAGCCCTGTTGATGTTGTTCTTAACTTGGTGTACCTACAAATTGTTCTTTGAGACAGAGTCGACAGTCTTCATTACCATAATTGTGTTCCTTTGGTCGATATACACAATTGATTTGTGTTATTTCCAAAGATTAAATAAGTAAAGTTCCGATGATGGTTTTGCGATGAGTATATGACCAATCTGTGTGGAGTTTCACTCCATCTGCATGAAAGTTTCTATGCCTGCATCTCTACTTGCACTTCGATGGCGACGCTGAGCTGAAATAGATGTCGGTGAAGGATATGAGGGCGAGACTTCAAAAAAATCATGATCCAAAAATCGACAATCCAACCCGGTGCAGCGCACGGGCGCTTTTACTAGTAAGTTCAAAATGTGCTTTGCTTCATTTCTGAATATGCCCATTTTTTAATCTGCGGTCTCCTTAGTCATTTTTTTTGTCTTGCTTCTCCCTTTAAAATATTCTTTTCATTATACTATGATTTATTTTACATGGAATTAGTTTGATGGTATGATTGACTGCCAACTAAGGCCAGGATGTTTGCTTACTACAGATGGCATTCTACAGATGGAAAGTTTGTATTTACCAGATTTGTTTGCTTCATACTACATTTTATTATCAGATGCACGATCTTATTACGAGCTTTAATAATATTAACTCATTCTAACGGCTAAGATGCGCATCAAATTCAAGTTTATATCTGTCGGGGGAAACTGTCCTCCCACGAGCACCTATGGGACCGGAGCCCCTTCTACGTTGCGGTAAGGGAGCGGAGAGAGCACGAAGAGCAGATCGAGGAGAGCACGCGGGCAGTTTACCCAGGTTCGGGCCGCGCGGACGCGTAAAACCCTACTCCTGCCTTGGTTGTATTGAGCTCGGGAGCTTGAAGAGCTACAGTGCTAGCTACACCGAGTGAGCGAGTTGCTTAGGTTCCGAACCCTTTCTACGTTGTGCATGGGCCTCCTTTTATAGCTCAAGGGGTCACCGACAGGTGTCAACGTAGAGGAGGGTAAAAATGTAACTTTGGTGGTAGTTGTAACAGTGCGGGAACAGTACGTGAACAGTGGATGAACAGTGGTCTTCACCTAACCTTGACAGTGGGGGACAAAGGCATTAAATGCCCGTCACCGTCGACCCCAAAAGTTTCTGTCCATGCTTCTCCGTTCGACACGGCGGTAGCCTCGTCACCGTGGCTTGCCACCGTGTGCCCCAGGCTGCACAGCCTTCCGCCACGCGTCCCTGGAAGGGCCCCAGGGCGACGCGTGGGCAGATGAGCTGGAGCGCGGGCACACAGCATAAGTTTCCCCCGGCAAGCACCTTGCCGGGGCCGTGACCTTGTCGGGCCCGGAAGCTTGTCGCTCCCCGGGGTCTTGCCGGGGCGCGTGATGCGCCGAGGCATTTCTTGAGGTGTGCATTCCTTGTCCTTCCCGGCAAGCTCCTCTTGCCAGGGTCTTGTGCTGACGTGATAATCTTGAGCCTGGTGCGGCCTTCCCGGCAAGCTCCTCTTGCAGGGGCCTTGATCTTCTGACTTGAATACTTTGTTCTTGAATGGCTTTATAGGGACCAGGAAGGTTTCCGGCGAGCACGTGGTAAACCCTACCGCGGGAAGCTGCTACTGCCCGTGCACAAGTTGGGGTACTAAGGTACCCTTATCTTAGTACACCGACAGGAGCCCCCGGGCCTGGGCCACACACGGTGCCGAGCGCTGTTGGGCCAGGCCCAAAACAGTGCACGGGCACGCGCGGCCCACGGCAAGCCGTATCTCCTTCCGTATCCGCCGCATCCCTCCCTAACGGCACGCGTCGATTGCGGCGTCGTGGGAGAGATCGTGGCCTGTTCTTTAATGGGAAATGCGGAGCGTCCCCCACTTCCCCCTTAAAAGCAGAGGAAGCAGGGGCAGTTCCCTCCATCGTCTTCATTGCGTCTTCATTCTCCAGAAAACCTCCGCTGCTTCTTGCCTCCACCCCTCCTCCGCCGTCTTCCGCATCCGCGGCGCCGTCGAGCTCCTCGCCTCTTCCCTCGCCGCCTCCGCCATGGCTCCGAAGAGCGACAAGGCGAAAGCGGACAAGGCCAAGAAGGAGAAGTCCGAGCAGGCGGCGAAGCTGGCCGCCCTGCGGAAGAGGAGCGTGGTCTTCGCGCCGAGGCTTGGCGCGAAGGAGCTGCGGAACAAATACTATCTGTTCTGGTCGGGGGAGACCAAAGCTCATCCCCGCACCAGAGCCTTCCCCGCCGTTGCCAAAGATATGTTCCCCGGCGGGTACTTCTTCTTCGCTGCTTTCTTCCATTGTGGATTGTGCCCTCCGTTCTCGGAGTTCTTTTGCGATATCATGAACACATACAACCTCCACCTCCTAGATTTTACTCCCAACGCCATCCTTACGATGGCCGTTTTCGTACATTTGTGCGAAAACTATGTTGGGATCCATCCAAACGTAGCACTTTTCCGCCACTTCTTCATGCCTAGAGTATAGGCTGGCGCTCCCCTCTCCGGCGGCATCTCCTGGATCTTCCGACTAAACAAGAAGGATTCATACCTGAAGGGAGAACTCCGCGGCAAGTGGGAGGAATGGCGTGCAGATTGGTGCTGGATAGTGGAGGATAAGCCGGAGCCCTTCACCACGCCGCGCACAACTGCCATAGTGCGCGGCAGGGATTGGAGCGAATTGGCCCCGGAGGACAACAAGCTTAGCATCGCCCTCATCAGGATTATTCGCCTCCGGGTAGCCAATCTGACTATTGGAGAGGTTGGGGCAGATTTCCTCTGCCGCCGCATTGCCCCCTTACAAGAAAGGAAGAGGGCCGCCTGGGAATTCGGCAATGCGGCGGATATCATGAGGCTGCGCCCTGGATTAAACTTTAACTTTACTGCCTTGGAGCTGAAGGGGATGGTCCGAGAGCTCTTCAAGCATGACCCGGCCCACCCGGAGTGGTTCAAACCTTCCCGGGGAGTGGTGCCGCTGTGCAACAGCACTGCCCGGGATTCCTTGCGCGCGATGATGCCTGCGTGCGACTCCCACGGCGTCATCCCCACCTGGATAGAGCCTCCGCCGGATACCGTGTTGAGCTTTTTCGACAACTTGGTCGAGACGCCCAAGAACACCGAGGAGAACAGGGGCCTCACCCGGGCCACTACGGCTCGGGATATAGCCTACATCGCCTCCAGGATGGAGGAGGCCGCCGCAGCTGCAGCGGCGGGTGACTTTGGATACACCGTGGACGAGGCGCAGGCCGCGGACGATGCGAATCGAGCGGAGGAGGCGGAAATCCTCAGGCTGCTCAAGCTTCCGCCCGATGAGTTTGCCGGGGTGCCTTCTCTGAAGTTTGCCGGGATAGCCGGGGTTGCCGGGGTGAGCGAGGCTGCCGGAGGGAGTGAGGTCGCCGGAGGGAGCGGGGCCGCCGGAGGGAGCGGGGCCGCTGGAGGAAGCGAGGTCGCCGGGCATGGTGCTGGGTCCAGCGGGCCTGCCGGGGAGGAGGAGGAGGACGTCGAGGCTGATGAAGATACTGGTGGATCTCTGGAACTTGACGACGATGCCTCCTCGTCCTCAGAGAACTCCCCGCCCCCGGCGAGTCCCACGCAACAACCAAGGAAGCGCCTCCGCAAGGTGGCTACGGCGACGAGGCCACAGGCGCCTCGACAGCAGCCTGCGCGCCGGGCGACGCGCGCCACCAGGGCGAGCCAAGTCGCGAAGGAGGCGCCCCGCGCACCAGCGCCAAGCGGAGGAGGATCCTCCCGGAGCGGAGCGGCCGCTCCGTCTGCTCCTCGGCCCTCGGCGACGACGGAGGCTGGGTCTTCGCAGCCCACAGCCCCGGAGACCGCCAAGCGCCCGAGGGAGCCTTCTCCTCCCGCTCCTCGCGCGGGAGCACCTCAGGCGGAGTTCGATTTCTCCGCCCTCAGCTCCGACGACGAGGAAGAGGAGTAAGCACTTGCAACTTGTAACTTCTTTGATTCTGTCTTGATCTTCCTTGATGATTCTGACCTTGTTCTTGTTTTGTTTCCAGGACCCTGGCCCAGCGGATGGCGAAGAGGGCCAAGATCCCTGTGGTTGAGGTTGAAGACGACTCGCCCGCCGCGGCGACCGGAGACACGCCAGCGGCAAGCTTGCCGGATCAAACTGCTGCTCCAAGGAGCAGCCCCCAGCGCAGCCCCCAGCGTAAGTCTGGTTTTTGTCTTTCTGATTGATGGGCGCGCTGGAGGTGGTCGCTTGTACTGATATTTTGCTGTCTTGGTTATTTTGTGCAGAAGTGGAGCCGCAGCCGCAGGAGCGCCCGGAGGTCGCCCCCGAAGAGCTACTTGCTCCACCCTCCCCGCCAAGGGTGAACTCCCCGGCGAGGGAGAACGCTCCGCCAAGGACGGGCACCCCGCCAAGGGCGGGCACCCCGCCAAGGGTGAGCAGCCCGACAAGGGTGAGCACCCCGCCGAGGGAGGGCGCGGGCGGCCCTCCGCCAGCAGGGGCCACCACTCCGGCGCCAAGGGAGAACTCCCCGGCGAGGGAGCCTGTCGTGGAAGAAGTCCGCGAAGGTAAGTCTTGTAGCTTCTTCTTCTTGAACTTGTCTTTTTGGATATTCGCTTGACTCTTTCTTTCATTTTTCTTCTGCTAGATCTTCCTGCACCGGAGCGGATGGAGACGGAGACCACCGGCGAGGAGGGCGTGCACGGCGACGACGGTAACGCCACTGCCACTGAGGGCATGGCTGGAGCCGACGAGCCTGCCGCTGAAGAGACCGCCCCGACCGCAGACGCCGTGGCAGGGGAAGGGACCGGCGACCACACTGCTGGCCCGAAGGCAGCAGGAGCGTCAAGCGCTGCACCGGCCGCCGACCCCTCCGCCACCACGGAGCGGTCGGGCGTCTCTCTTGAGGCCCCCAACGGGGTCTTCATACAAGTCCCGTGGGCGTCCTCGTCGCGAGCTCCCGTGGAGGGAGAGACCTACGACGGAGAGGTCCTCGCCTCCGCGGGGTTGAAGGTCGTTGAAGCACTTGGCGGTGGTGACGAGCCCGAAGAGGAGAAGCTCCTTCGCTGGCTCCTGGCCCTGTACCGGGCCAGGCAGGCGAAGCTGGAGTCCAGGGAAGCTCTCACCGCCAAGGCTGGAGTTGATCTGGATAAGCGCGCCGCAGAGCTCCGCGCCGCCAACCAGGCAGCCCTCCGCAACTTGGCGGAGGAGCGGGAAGAGCTTGCCGGGGAGCAGCAAACCTTCCTCCTGGAGAAGGCTGAAGCCGAAGAGCGGCAGCGGCTGGCCGCCGAGGAGTTGTCTCGGCGGGAGGGGGCGCTCAACCAGCGGAAGGTCGAGCTCGACGCCCATGACGACGAACTCACCGCCCGGGAGCAGGCCATCAGCGGGGCCTTGAAGGAGGCAAAGGATGCCGCCGCCGCCGCGGAGACTGCCAAGAGGGACCTGGAGCTTAAGGTGGAGCAGCTGGAGCGGTACCTGAAGACGAGCGAGGACAGAGTCACCGCGCTCAATGTGGAGCGGGAGAAAGATGCCCACACGAACTCTGACTTGCAGGTACGTCTCTCCAAGAAAAGCGACGAGCTCACTGCCGCCAATGATTCAATCGCTGACTTAGAGTTGAAGGTCTCCACTCTAACTGATTCGCTCGACGTCGCCTGGGACCGCGAAACGAAGCTGAAGGACGAGCTCCGCAAGGAACGGGGCCTAGTGGAGAGCGCCGCCGTCTCAGCGAACAACTTCAGCCGGGCGGTGGAGCAGTTGACTGACGATCTGGTCACCTCCGCTGCCAACATTGACAAGGAGATGGTGGCGCTGAGGGCGGAGCATCTCGCGTACTCTCCGGACGAGAACCTCCCCCACAGCGCCAAGCTGAGTCTCTTCTTCAGGGGAATCGCGCCGGCACTTGCGCGGCTGTAGGAGAAGATCCCCGCGCAGCTGGCCGACGAGGCACGTCGGCTTTGCATGGGCACCTTGGAGCGTGTCTTGACGAAGATCGTCTACCGCAATCCCGACATCAACCTCGTCAACGTCCTCCGCACCTTGCCGGACGACGCAGATCAGGAGGCGTTGAAGGCGCAGGTCGCCCACAACGTCGCCAAGGTGAACAAGGTCACAAGGCGTGAAGGCGACCGCGTAGATTAGATTTCTTTATTTCTGTTTCCTTTGCCGCTGCAAAGTATGTTATGGACATGAATCAACTAGTATTGCTGCAAGTTATTTATTGTAATATACAATCTTATCCTGAGCTATCAATGCGGTGTTATCTCCCTTGCTTTTGGTTCTTTACTTTGTATGCTTTTTACCCTACGCTTTCAGGGGACTTGCCGACAAAGGGCCCTTGCCGCGAGCGCTGAGTGCTGGACTCTTAGCAGCCTGCTGGCAAAGGCCTTACCGGCAAGAAACCTTGCCGCAGCTAGTCGCAGCGCACTTAGCTTGCTGAGCGAACTCGAAAACGAAGTAAGGGCGCGACACTTGTCGCAGCTCACTTAAGTCGTTGAGCGTGCTCGAAAACAAAGTAAGGGCGCGGCTAGCCACGGGTAGGTTCCTCCGCGCACAGGTTTTCCATACAAAGTGAGATTGTTCAAGGAAGATAACTAAAATTTAAAAATTTGAATTGCTCAAATTCTGGTAACTTAGCTTTCATAAATTGCTTGCTCCCCGATAAGGCCTTCTCTTTCTTGAACGGCACTTGGTTCATACCTCCATCTCCTCCCCCCCGGCAAACTTGTGCGCGAGGAATACTCCTTCTGCTTAAGAGGGAAAGAAAAAGAGAAGGGAAAACAAGTATATGGCCTCACGGCTTGCTAGAGCTTACCGGGGATGTGCGTTGCACAAGGTGCCAAACAATGCATGCAAATAACAAAGAAAAACATGGAAATGGCAAATAGTGCGAGGCACAAAAGCTTTACTGATGCACGGGATCTGCGCCCGGCTTTGTACAAAGGTTTACATGCAACAGCAGCAAGACTTGTACAAAAGGTGGTTGCCGGAGCGGATCACGGCAACCGCGCCTTATGGGTGAAACTTGCGAAGATGCTCTATGTTCCAGGAGTTGCTCACCGATAAGCCTTCTTCGGTCTCAAGGCGGACAACGCCGGGCCTTGTGACTTGTCTCACCCGATAAGGGCTTTCCCACTTCGGCGTCAACTTGTTGGAGTTCTTGGCGGACTGAACACGCCGAAGAACAAGGTGGCCTTCCTCGAGACTCCTGGCCTTGACCTTGTGGCTATGATAGCGACGCAAGGCCTGCTGGTATCGAGCAGCTCGTACAGCAGCCTGGAGACGTTCCTCCTCGAGGAGCAATGCATCATCTTGTCGCAGTTGCTCTTGCTCGAGCTCATCATAAGCGAGCACTCGAGGAGATCCGTATACGAGTTCCGTGGGGAGAACTGCCTCTGCTCCATAGACTAGAGCAAAGGGTGTCTGTCCAGTGGCTCGATTTGGTGTCGTCCTGATTGACCAAAGAGCCGCCGGCAACTCCTCTATCCAGTTTCTTCCGCACTTGCGCAGCCTGTCGAAGGTTCTTGTCTTGAGTCTGCGCAGCACTTCAGCATTGGCCCTCTCCGCTTGACCATTGCTCCTCGGGTGAGCAACAGAAGCGAAACAGACCTTGGCGCCAAGGTCTTGGACGTACTGCATGAAGGTGCGAGTTGTAAACTGTGTGCCGTTGTCGGTGATAATCCTGTTAGGGATTCCGAAACGGCAAACAATTGACCTGAAGAACCTGACTGCTGACTATGCCGTCACCTTCCTCACCGGTTCCACTTCTGGCCACTTTGTGAACTTGTCGATTGCAACATACAAGTACTCAAAGCCCCCGACTGCGCGGGGAAAGGGGCTGAGGATATCGAGCCCCCAGACCGAGAAGGGCCAGGACAAAGGGATCGTCTGGAGAGCTTGAGCTGGCTGGTGAATTTGCTTGGCATGGAACTGGCACGCTTCACACTTGGTTACTTGTGCAGTTGCATCTTGGAGGGCTTCTGGCCAGAAGAACCCTTGCCGGAACGCCTTTCCGGCAAGTGCCCTTGCGCCAATGTGGTGGCCACATATGCCTCCGTGTATTTCTGCCAACAGCTTCTGTCCATCTTCTCTGAAAATGCACTTCAACCTGACACCATTGAGTCTTCTTCTGTACAGTTCATTGTCAACGAACTGGTACATACTTGACTGCCTGGTTATTTTCTCTATCTCTTTTGGGTCGTCGGGAAGTTCTCCAGTTTGCAGAAAATGAACGATTTGCTGTGCCCATGCTGGAGCTTGAGGCTCAACAACGAGGACTAAAGGCATGAGGGCTGCTGCGGGAACCTCAGCTTCTACGGCAAGAACCTGCGGTTCTGCCGAAGCTGATGGCCCCCCGGCAAGCCTGCCGGGGCAAGGCTTGTCGGGAACGCTTGCTTCAACTGTACAGATCCTTGGATCTGCAGGAGCAAACTGTTCCTCAGCATCTTGATTGTTGATCTTGGGGACCTTGGCGGCGGCTTCGGGAAGATCCGCCGGCAAGTAGTCGCCGGAGACCAACTTTCTCTTCTTGTTCTGCCCAACTGATGGTGTAACGGATGGCTGAGTTAACTTGAGCAAGAAGGTCCCTGGTTCCACAGGTAACTTCATTGCAGCACACTTTGAGAGGCCATCTGCAATATCATTCTGAGCTCTTGGGACGTGCTCCATTTGCAGACCTTCAAAGTGTTCTTCAAGCTTCCTCACTTCATCAACATAAGCTTCCATCAAAGGGCTCTGATAACTCTTGTTTACTTGCCGGACCACCAACTGTGAGTCTCCCCGCACAATCAACTTCTTGATCCCAAGCTCGGCCGCAATTCTGAGGCCGGCCAGCAAGCCTTCATACTCAGCAGTATTGTTTGTTGCTTGTTCCTTGGGAAAGTGCATCTGGACAACATACTTGAGGTGCTCTCCGGTGGGCGCGATGAGTACTACGCCCGCACCGGCGCCTTGCAGCGAGAAGGCACCATCAAAGTACATTACCCACTCTGTGCTTGTTTCTTGGACGGGGACGCTTGTCTCTGGAACTTCCTCATCGGGCGTCGGGGTCCATTCAGCTATGAATTCTGCCAAAGCTCTGCTCTGTATAGTTGAAGTACTCTCAAACTTGATACCAAAGCTTGACAGCTCCAGTGCCCACTCGACGATCCTGCCTGTTGCTTCGGGATTCTGCAATATCCTCTTCAATGGAAAGCGAGTGACCACTGTTATCTCGTGTGCTTGGAAGTAATGGCGCAGCTTCCTTGAGGCCATGAGGAGGCCGAAAAGCAGCTTCTGCACCCCAGAGTATCTTGATCTAGCCCCCTGCAAGAGGGAACTTACAAAATACACTGGGCGCTGCACCATCTTCTTTCGCACTTCTCCTTGCTCCTGCGCGGACTTGTCCTTGTCGGGGCCAGAGCTTGTCGGAGAAGCCCGCTGCTTGTCGCTGGATTCGCTTGCCGGTGGTGTGGATTCCTCATCCGCCTCCCTCTCCGCTACTAACGCAGCACTAACCACTTGATTGGTTGCTGCCAGGTACAGCAGCAACTTCTCTTGTGGTCTAGGTGCGACAAGTATTGGAGTGGAGGACAGGTATCCTTTCAAGTCTTGCAGCGCTGCCTCCGCTTCCGGAGTCCATTTCATAGGACCTGCCTTCTTCAAAATTTTAAAGAAAGGCAAGGCGCGTTCTGCAGACTTTGAAATGAACCTGCTGAGGGCAGTCACACAACCAGCAAGTCTCCTTACGTCTTTGACGCGCTTCGGGGCTTCAATCTGCTCGATGGCTTTTATCTTGTCGGGATTGGCCTCAATCCCCCTCTGAGACACAAAGAATCCGAGAAGCTTGCCGGAGGGGACTCCGAAGACGCACTTCTCGGGGTTCAACTTAAGCTGGATCTTGCGCAGGTTCCCGAAAGTCTCTTCCAGATCTTGGATCAGGGCATCTTTGCTCTTGCTCTTGCCCACTATGTCATCCATGTAAGCTTCTACATTTCTGTGGATCTGTGGCTCAAAAGCAGTGTGCACCACCGTTGCAAACGTCGAGCCTGCATTCTTCAATCCAAAGGGCATGCGTATGAAGCAATACGTGCCACATGGAGTAATGAATGCAGTCTTCTCTTCGTCTTCCTTGGCCATGAAAATCTGGTGGTACCCTGAGTATGCATCAAGGAAGGAAAGCAGCTCGCATCCAGCGGTGGAGTCAACAATCTGGTCAATACGCGGCAAGGGAAATGGATCCTTGGGACATGCTTTATTCACATCAGTGAAGTCTATACAAAGTCTCCACCTCCCATTGGCCTTGCGTACGACAACTGGATTGGCTAACCACGTAGGATGGATCACGCCTCTAACTAGGCCTGCTGCTTCCAACTTCTTTATCTCTTCGGCGATGAATTCTTGGCGCTCCACGGCTTGCTTTCTGACCTTCTGCTTGACGGGCCGCGCATGAGGACAAACAGCAAGCTTGTGCTCAATTACCTTCCTGGGAACGCCGGGGATGTCAGATGGTTGCCATGCAAACACATCGACATTCACCCGCAGGAAGGCAACGAGCGCGCTTTCCTATTTGTTGTCGAGCGTAGCACTGATGGTGAAGGTACCACCAGTGCCGTCCTCCTTGGCGGACACCTTCTTGGTTGCCGGTGGAGCGGCCATCCCTTTCTTGCACTTGCAGGTGGAGCTCGATGGTGCGTCCTCGACGGCAGCGCAACACTCCGAAGAGGTGCGTTTGCCGGAGTGGGCCCCAGAGCTCTTGCCGGACTTGGTCTTGGTCTCCCCCCCGGGAGCTTCAGCGGCAAGTGTGTTGCTTTCCGCTGCGGCTGCTGCATCCCGGTATATCTTGTCGGCGCAGATAAGCGCGTCCTTCTTGTCGCCAGGGACAGAGATGACGCTTATCGGCCCCGGCATCTTGAGTACGTTGTAGGCATAGTGGGAAGCTGCCATGAACTTGGCGAGGGCGGGACGTCCAAGTATCCCATTGTATGGCAATGGGATATCGGCCACGTCAAAGGTTATCCTCTCCGTCCTGAAGTTGAGTTCCCCGCCAAAGGTCACTGGCAGAGTAATCTTCCCCTTCGGCTTGCTCCTTCCCGGGTTTATTCCTTGGAATGACCCGGTTTCTTCGAGCTCGCCGTCTGGGATCTGGAGTTTCTTGATCACAGCCGAGGAGATCAAGTTCAGGCCGGCCCCGCCGTCAACCAACATTTTGGTGACCTTGAGGTTGCGGATAGTTGGTGAGACCAACATCGGCAAGCACCCGACCGCCGTTGTGCGGTCAGGGTGATCCTCAAGGTCAAAAATGATGGGCGTGCTGGACCACTTCAGCAGCCTGCGTGACTCGACGGGCGGCTCAGCTGCGTTTACTTCCCGCACCCACTGCTTGAGTTGGCGGTGGGAAGCGTGCAGAGAGGCGCCTCCGTCGACACACAGGACTTCTTTGGCCTTCTGGAACTCCTGCTCGCTGTTATCTCCTTCCTCCATGTCGTCGTCGTCGTCTTCTTCTTCATCCTTGTCGCGGCCCCGGGGAGGTCGATCGCCTTGCCGCTGCTTGGCCTTGCCGCGGCGTCCTCCCCGGCCATTGAATGGCCGCTTCTTGCTGGGCTCTCCTCCGCCTCCTTGGGCCTTCTCTTTGTCGCGACGCTCGTATTCAGCCTTCTGCTGTTCTACGAGGTACTCGACTCGCTTGCAGTTCTGAAGGTCGTGGCCCTTGGTGCGGTGGATCTTGCAATATTGCTTGTCGGAGCCGTCCTGCTTGTCGGCTGCCGCTACAGGGGCAGGCTCCTTGCCGGAACCGCCATCCTGCGCCTTCTTGGCGGGAGCCTCCTTGCCGGACTGCTCGACGACTAGCACCTCCTTGCTCTTCTTCTTTCTGTTGTTCCGCCGCCGGCTCTTCTTTGTCGGGGTGGCATCCTCGCTGTCGCTTCCTCCTGCGCCAGCATCCTCTCCGGGGAGTCTCCTCCCCTCTTCGGCGCGTGCACACTTGTCAGCCAGAGCATAGAGCTCGCTGACATCCCGGATCTTGGTCATGGCCATCTCTTCTCGCATGCGGCGGTTACGCACGTTCTGGTGGAACGCGCTGATAACCGCGGCAGGGTGGACGTCGGGAATGTTGTGTTGCACGCGGCTGAATCTCTGGATGTACTTGCGCAGGTATTCTCCCTCCTTCTGGGCCAAGATGTGGAGATCACTCTCCTGGCCGTGGGGTTTGTGGCCGCCCGTGAAGGCGCCAACAAATTGGTGGCACAGATCCGCCCACGAAGAAATGGAGTTCTCCGGCAAGTGCATAAGCCAAGAACGAACGTTCGGCTTAAGCACTAGCGGGAAGTAGTTGGCGAGTATCTTCTCGTCGCGTCCCCCGGCAGCCTGCACCGTGATGGTGTAGATGCTGAGGAACTCCGAGGGGTGTGTCTTGCCGTCGTACTTCTCGGGTACGTCGGGCTTGAAGTTTTTCATGCTGGGCCACTGGACGCGCCGCAGCTCGCGGGTGAACGCAGGGCAACCTTCCGCGTACGGCAAGTCGCCTGGTTCACCGGGCGCGTGCGTGTCGACAGCGGTCCCAGCGCGCTGATCTGATTGTCGCCGGGCTTCTCGTCGGCGCTCGATGCGTGTCCGAGCGTCTTCTTGCCGCCGGTCGTCGAGGACTTGGCGCTGGTCCCGACGAGCCCGCGGATCCGACGACGCCGTGGAGTCGTCGTCGACGTTAATCCGGCGGGGTGGTGTTTTCTGCTTCCGCGGCGGGGAGTGCACGGTGGTTGCACCCCCGGCGGTCTTGTCGCCATCGGCCTTTGTCTGGTCGACTTGCCGTGGCCGCGATGTCGCCGGCTGCTGCGGCGTGTCGTTGTTGGCGAAGGCGATGAGGCTTTGAATCGTCGCCCTCCAGTCTTCGGCTTTGTCTGCCGCTGGAGGGAAGTCGAGGAGCAGTTGCACTCTTGCTAGAGCTTCTGCTGGAGAGGAGGGGAGCGGCGGCGAGCGGTGCGAGGAGCGAGATATGCTCGGACTTCTAACAGGGTTAGAAGGAGCAGTTTCTCGCCCCGGCGACCGCGCCTTGCTCGTGCCATGACGATGGCCTTGAGCATCCCGCGAGCCTCCGGCTTGTCCTTGCCCCAGCAAGCGTATGGTACCTCCTGTACCACGGCGCTGCTGGCCTGTCGTCTGTTGAGAGGGACGTGGTGCGTCTACGGACACCGAGGCTTTGGAATTCGCCCGGTCGTCCGTCTTGTCCTTGGATTTGGTGGCGCCGTGAGTTTCCTCGCCGGCGACCACCCTTCCGCCGGCGTCTCCCCCACCAACCGTGGGTTCTGGTGGTGGCGGGAGCGACGCAGACGGGCCTGCGACCTCCGAAGCCTTCTTCTTCGGAGGCATGTTGTTGTTGCTGATGTAGTTGATGAAGCTGGAGAGGTTGATGAAGAACGCGCTCGCGTGACCGCCGGATCAGGTTCGCACAACCTCGACGCCCCCTACCTGGCGCGCCAAAGATGTCGGGGGAAACTGTCCTCCCACAAGCACCTATGGGACCGGAGCCCCTTCTACGTTGCGGTAAGGGAGCGGAGAGAGCACGAAGAGCAGATCGAGGAGAGCACGCGGGCAGTTTACCCAGGTTCGGGCCGCGCGGACGCGTAAAACCCTACTCCTGCCTTGGTTGTATTGAGCTCGGGAGCTTGAAGAGCTACAGTGCTAGCTACACCGAGTGAGCGAGTTGCTTAGGTTCCGAACCCTTTCTACGTTGTGCATGGGCCTCCTTTTATAGCTCAAGGGGTCACCGACAGGTGTCAACGTAGAGGAGGGTAAAAATGTAACTTTGGTGGTAGTTGTAACAGTGCGGGAACAGTGCGTGAACAGTGGATGAACAGTGGTCTTCACCTAACCTTGACAGTGGGGGACAAAGGCATTAAATGCCCGTCACCGTTGACCCCAAAAGTGTCTGTCCATGCTTCTCCGTTCGACACGGCGGTAGCCTCGTCACCGTGGCTTGCCACCGTGTGCCCCAGGCTGCACAGCCTTCCGCCACGCGTCCCTGGAAGGGCCCCAGGGCGACGCGTGGGCAGATGAGCTGGAGCGCGGGCACACAACATAAGTTTCCCCCGGCAAGCACCTTGCCGGGGCCGTGACCTTGTCGGGCCCGGAAGCTTGTCGCTCCCCGGGGTCTTGCCGGGGCGCGTGATGCGCCGAGGCATTTCTTGAGGTGTGCATTCCTTGTCCTTCCCGGCAAGCTCCTCTTGCCAGGGTCTTGTGCTGACGTGATAATCTTGAGCCTGGTGCGGCCTTCCCGGCAAGCTCCTCTTGCCGGGGCCTTGATCTTCTGACTTGAATACTTTGTTCTTGAATGGCTTTATAGGGACCAGGAAGGTTTCCGGCGAGCACGTGGTAAACCCTACCGCGGGAAGCTGCTACTGCCCATGCACAAGTTGGGGTACTAAGGTACCCTTATCTTAGTACACCGACAATATCCAAATGCACAGATTTAATTAGAGCTTACCCTATGTATGGTAGTTGCACTAACTACTCTGGACCCAATATGCTTGGGGACCAGGTTATAGTTAAATGTGTTTTGAGCTCATTGGAGAAGCATTGTGTGCTTAGCTTATTCATGTAGAAGGTGGTGACAGCCTGAGAAAATTAGAACCAAGTTTAGATGATTCATGGATATAATACTTCATACCAGTGCTATCTTGGTAACATTTATTTACTTAATGCATATATAGAAATGGAGTCAACCTTGTAAAGGTTGCATCATGCTATGGATTGTATTTATGGAAGTTATGTTTCTTGCAAGAGCATAAACATTTGTGAAGAAGCCTATCATGGGGATCTATAAAATCATGTTCATGATTAATTTATACCAAATATGCCAATCAAGCAATCCATCACATATCCATTCCTGGAAGTTGTCTAAAATGCAAATGAAATTGCAGAAGAACTTTATTTGCTTATGGTTAGTGCTCTCTTGCAGTGTAATTCAATTGTTATACAAATTATATCAATTTGTGCCATGTGTCTTGTCCCATGTTCCATGTGCCAAAATGTTCATGCTAATATTAAAATTGTATAATAATGGATTCACACATGGATATCATGTTCTTATCTTTTTGGGACTTTTGCGTGTGCAGTTCTCTTTGTGAATGGACATCTTGATGATTATCGACCACATAAGATACATATACACACGATAAAGTGCATATCCCTCTATGGCATCCTTACTTCCTTGTTGGTTACCATTTTCTTTGATTATTTGGTGGATTCATAAGATGTTGAGAATTGCATGTTTGTTTGTATTGCATATATCCTTGCACACTCAGGACTTTTCGATGCATTTTGTACCGATGCTTTAGGTGATGATCTTACTAGATATGTCTATTATCACTTGTCTGCGGTATGTTCTTTGGATCTTTCGAATGCATGCTTCTCATGTTTGAAGCTTATTGTCATGTCATATCAGCCTCCTACATTCTATGGATCCTTAATATAGGTTGCTCTCCTTTGATTGTTCAATATTCAATATAGGTTGCTCTCCTCAATATATTTGGATCCTCAATATATATGTGCATTTGATTTCACTGCCATTATGATACAAATTTAATATGACATCACACTATATTTGGTTTTCTACATTTTCTTCCATTTTGGCAATTCTTGCCAATGGGGTGGGGGGTATAGCCTTTGCATGCTTCCTGCATGGATTGCTATATAGAGAAAATTACACCGAGTTTATGGCAACTAATTTATGGACCAACACTCAAGTTCATTTGCGCACACATATATTGTGGGGGAGTTTCCTCTATGTATTGCGGTTCTACTAACATCAACTACTCACAGTGTTTTCACGCTCGTACAACCATTTTTGATAAAGGCTATCAAAACCACGTCAAATATACAAGTTGTTCTCATATAAATTGCATACTTGTTTAAAAAATATTATAAGAACCCTCTTGTTGAGAATTTCGTCAATTACCAGGATTGCGGAGGCTGAAAGTGCATGTAGCTCCTAAGTGTGTTTTTATGCTTACTAGATCATTAATGGCGCGCGTTGCTGCACCCGTCCATTTTTTCATTTTTCCAATAGGGTGACCGTTATTGGTGGCATGAAATATAGTAACCAAGTTGCTTGAAATTTAAGGACAACATAGCTACAATCTTCATCTCAAAAGGCATAATAGTCCTTTGCCAGAATCAATATCAGTTAGAGTGCTAACTTTGTTGATATATTCATAGAAGATAGCCCATAGTCCACATATCCACTATTTCAACATAGGTGGAAGAGAAATGAAACAAAATAATTAACTGATGAAACAAAGTAGTAATGAAACCTCCTCGACTCCAGCACTTGTTTAACTGATCATCAACACATTCAGCATTGCCTAGCCACATTAAAGCAAGAAAGTGCATAAGCACTTCTAAAACAATTATAGCATAAGTATCTCTCATTAAATATTTAAGTTCTAACGACTCCACTTTTTCCATTCACTGATATGGGGTGGCTAGTAACATAATCCATCAGAAGCCTACACCATATAGGCATTTAAGATCTGTGTTTGTATTCAAATAAATGGCAGGGTTGAGGCGTTGAGCTCCGCCCAAGTGTGATATGATTAGTTGTTTTGGTACAGAAGCATGTACTGGGTTAACAGCGAAATAGAAAAGTACCTGATCTGATGTTTTCAAGCTCTCAATAAATGGATATTGTCAACAGGGATGAAAACAAAAAAAACTGCAAAGTGAATGCCAACACAAACCATAGGAAAAAAGTTAAGTGCTCAACTCCATACCTGTAAGTTTAACAAGATAAGAAAACGTACGATTTTATTGTTTTTACACAAGGAAATGTTCTACTCCTAATCGAATACATAATGAACTCGTTTTGCATTAATGGTTCCGCCTTTTACTATATTGGCTCTCCAAAAAATTCACTCTTGTGGAGATTTTACTTGTTTGTGATGCTTGTGAGAGGGGTATAAACTTAAAATTCTTTAGCAGGATGGGAAAGAAGGCATATCTAATGCAGATTGGTACTGTGTAGCCTATAGTAAGCGCAAACCTCTGCCACCAAAATATGGCAAGGTTACAAGAACAATTGTTGCACTGAAAGGCTACGGATGTCACTTTTCAGATAGACTTTCAGAAAACCCAGGAACAAAATATAATAGTGCAAAAGTGGTAGGAAATGGAAGTTCAATCAAGCAGAATTCCAGCGAACCTGTTAGGTCTTGTACAGAGTAGCTACATATTGGTGTTAAGACACTGCTAGTTCAAAAGCACAATCGACCTCTGCTTCTGAACATCAATAGGAAGACACTAAGGCCCCCTTTGTTTGGGCTATAGATTCCTGAAAATCACTTTCCTATGGATTCCTGAGAATCAGGTGCGGCTCTGGATTCCTGAGAATCAGAATCTGACTGTTTGTTTACCCTGCTGTTTGTCAACTTTAGGAGTTGTGGATGTTGTGAAATGTCTGTAACGCCCTTGACTCCTGACTATGATGTTCATATGCAGATTAAAGCTCAAGCTCTGTTTTGACTTGATAAAGTGAGAGCTAGCACAAAAACACAATATATAGAATTTTGTTTTCGAGAAATGTCATGATGTATGAATATATTATCTGAAACATGCATATGAAACGTCACACCCAAAAAAAAGAATCAACCCTCGTAGTCTTCCATAGGAAATATATCATCCACATATGGACCAACCATCATAGTCTTACATAAGTGCACATATCATCCAAAATATGTACTAGCCATCACTCTTACATATGATACGTCCAAAACGTATCTATAATTTCTGCTTGCTCCATGCCTCTTTTGGGTGATATTGCTATTGAAGGAAATATGCCCTAGAGGCAATAATAAAGATGTTATTTGTATTTCCTTATATCATGATAAATGTATTTTATTCATGCTAGAATTGTATTAACCGGAAACTTAGTACATGTGTGGATACATAGACAAAACAGTATGTCCCTAGTATGCCTCTACTAGACTAGCTCATTGATCAAAGATGGTTATGTTTCCTAACCATAGACATGAGTTGTCATTTGATCAACGGGATCACATCATTAGGAGAATGATGTGATGGACAAGACCCATCCGTTAGCATAGCACTATGATCGTTTAGTTTTACTGCTATTGCTTTCTTCATGACTTATACATGTTCCTATGACTATGAGATTATGCAACTCCCGAATACCGTAGGAACACCTTGTGTGCTATCAAACGTCACAACGTAATTGGGTGATCGTAAAGATGCTCTACAGGTGTCTCCGAAAGTATTCGTGGTGTTGGCATAGATCAAGATTAGGATTTGTTACTCCGAGTGTCGGAGAGGTATCTCTGGGCCCTCTCGGTAACACACATCACAATAAGCCTTGCAAGCAAAAGACTAATGAGTTAGTCACGAGATGATGTGTTACGGAACGAGTAAAGAGACTTGCCAGTAACGAGATTGAACTAGGTATAGAGATACCGACGATCGAATCTCGGGCAAGTAACATACCGATGACAAAAGGAACAACGTATGTTGTTATGCGGTTTTGACCGATAAAAGATCTTTGTAGAATATGTAGGAGCCAATATGAACATCCAGGTTCCGCTATTGGTTATTAACCGGAGATGAGTCTCGGTCATGTCTACATAGTTCTCGAACCCGTAGGGTCTGCACCCTTAACGTTTGATGACGATCGGTATTATGAGTTTATGAGTTTTGATGTACCGAAGGTAGTTCGGAGTCCCGGATGAGATCACGGACATGACGAGGAGTCTCGGAATGTTCGAGACATAAAGATTTACATATTGGACGACTATATTCGGACACCGGAAGTGTTCCGGAAAAGTTTCGGATTTAATGGGATTGCCGGAGGGGGTTACCGGAACCCCCTACGAGGGGGGATGGTCCATAGTGGGCCTTAAGGGAAAGAGAGAGGCAGCCCATAGGGCTGACAGGCGCCCCACCTAGGGTTCCTAGTTGGACTAGGATTGGGGGGGCGCCACCTCTCCCTTTTTCCTTTCCCTCTCTTCCTTCTTTTGGTGATTCCTACTAGGAATAGGATTGCAATCCTATTCCTAGTAGGATTGCACCCCCAGCCGCACCAGAGAAGGGCCGGCCGGCCTCCCCCTTGCTCCTTTATATACGGGGGCAGGGGGGCACCCAAAGACACACAAGTTGAATTGTTCCAGCCGTGTGCGGTGCCCCCCTCCACAGAAACACACCTCGGTCATACCGTCGTGGTGCTTAGGCGAAGCCCTGCGCCGGTGAATACATCATATCCGTCACCACGCCGTCGTGCTGACGAAACTCTCCCGTGAAGCTCAACTGGATCAAGAGCTCGTGGGACGTCATCAAGCTGAACGTGTGCTGAACGCGGAGGTTCCGTACGTTCGGTGCTTGATCGGTTGGATCGCGAAGAAGTTCGACAACATCAACCGCGTCACTTGACGCTTCCGCTCCCGGTCTACGAGGGTACGTAGACACACTCTCCCCTCTCGTTTCTATGCATCCAGTAGATAGATCTTGCGTGATCGTAGGAAAATTTTATAATACTACGTTCCCCAACAGTGGCATCATGAGCCAGGTCTATGCGTAGATGATATGCATGAGTAGAACACAATGAGTTGTGGGCGATACTAGTCATACTGCTTACGAGCATGTCATACTTTGCTTTGGTGGTATTGTGAGATGAAGCGGCCCGGACCGACATTACGCGTACGCTTACGCGAGACTGATTTCACCGTTACGAGCACTCGTTGCTTAAAGGTGACTGGCGGGTGTCTGTCTCTCTCACTTTAGCTGAATCAAGTGTGGCTACGCCCGGTCCTTGTGAAGGTTAAAACAACACATACTTGACGAAACATCGTTGTGGTTTTGTATGCGTAGGTAAGAACGGTTCTTGCTAAGCCCGTAGCAGCCACGTAAAACTTGCAACAACAAAGTAGAGGACGTCTAACTTGTTTTAGCAGGGCATGTTGTGATGTGATATGGTCAAGACATGATGATTTATACGGTTTTGTATGAGATGATCATGTTTTGTAAAGTTATCGGCAACTGGCAGGAGCCATATGGTTGTCGCTTTATTGTATGAAATGCAATCGCCATGTAATTGCTTTACTTTATCACTAAACGGTAGCGATAGTCGTAGAAGCAATAGTTGGCGAGACGACAACGATGCTACGATGGAGATCAAGGTGTCGCGCCGGTGACGAAGGTGATCATAACGGTGCTTTGAAGATGGGGATCAAAAGCACAAGATGATGATGGCCATATCATGTCACATATTTTGATTGCATGTGATGTTTATCTTATTATGCTTCTTATTTTGCTTAGAACGATGGTATCATTATAAGATGATCCCTTACTAAATTTCAAGGTATAAGTGTTCTCCCTGAGTATGCACCGTTGCGAAAGTTCGTCGTGCCGAGACACCACGTGATGATCGGGTGTGATAAGCTCTACGTTCAAATACAACGGGTGTAAGCCAGTTTTGCACACGCAGAATACTCGGGTTAAACTTGACGAGCCTAGCATATGCAGATATGGCCTCGGAACACTGGAGACCGAAAGGTCGAGCGTGAATCATATAGTAGATATGATCAACATAAGATGTTCACCATTGAAACTACTCCATCTCACGTGATGATCGGACATGGTTTAGTTGATTTGGATCACGTGATCATTTAGATGACCGGAGGGATGTCTATCTAAGTGAGAGTTCTTTAATTAATATGATTAAATTGAACTTTAATTTACCATGAACTTAGTCCTGATAGTTATTGCATATCTATGTTATTGTAGATCAATGGCCCGTGCTACCGTTCCTTTGAATTTTAATGCATTCCTAGAGAAAGCTAAGTTGAAAGATGATGGTAGCAATTACACGGACTGGGTCCGTAACCTAAGGATTATCCTCATTGCTGCACAGAAGAATTATGTCCTTGAAGCACCGCTAGGTGACAAGCCCCCTCCCGCTAATGTGGACGCTTTGAACGTCTGGCAATCGCGGTCTGATGACTACACGATAGTTCAGTGTGCCATGCTTTACGGCTTAGAACCGGGACTTCAACGACGTTTTGAACGTCATGGACCATATGAGATGTTCCAGGAGTTGAAGTTAATATTTCAAGCAAATGCCCGGATTGAGAAATATGAGATTTCCAATGAATTCTACAGCTGCAAAATGGAGGAGAATAGTTCTATCAGTGAACACTTGCTCAGAATGTCTGGGTACTACAATCATATGACTCAACTTGGTTGTCAAGTTGATGAGAATAGTATTATTGATAGAATTCTTCGATCACTACCACCAAGCTATAATGGCTTCGTGATGAACTATAATATGCAAGGGATGCAAAAGACAATTCCCGAGCTCTTCGCTATGCTTACAGCTGCGGAGGTAGAAATCAAAAAGAAGCATCAAGTGTTGATGGTTAACAATACCACTAGTTTCAAGAAAAAGGGCAAGGAAGGGGATTTCAAGGAGAATAGAAAGATTGTTGCTGCTCCCGCAGAGAAACCCAAATCTGGAGCCAAGCCTGAAACTGAGTGCTTCTACTGCAAGGGGACTGGACACTGGTGATTCCTACTAGGAATAGGATTGCAATCCTATTCCTAGTAGGATTGCACCCCTAGCCGCACCAGAGAAGGGCCGGCCGGCCTCCCCCCTTGCTCCTTTATATACGGGGGCAGGGGGGCACCCAAAGACACACAAGTTGAATTGTTCCAGCCATGTGCGGTGCCCTCCTCCACAGAAACACACCTCGGTCATACCGTCGTGGTGCTTAGGCGAAGCCCTGCGCCGGTGAATACATCATATCCGTCACCACGCCGTCGTGTTGACGAAACTCTCCCGTGAAGCTCAACTGGATCAAGAGCTCATGGGACGTCATCAAGCTGAACGTGTGCTGAACGCGGAGGTGCCGTACGTTCGGTGCTTGATCGGTTGGATCGCGAAGAAGTTCGACAACATCAACCGCGTCACTTGACGCTTCCGCTCCCGGTCTACGAGGGTACGTAGACACACTCTCCCCTCTCGTTGCTATGCATCTAGTAGATAGATCTTGCGTGATCATAGGAAAATTTAAAAATACTACGTTCCCCAACAGCTATGTTATTTATACACTTCCATACACTTTTGATCATATTTGGACTGACCTATTAACTCAGTGCACCCCAGTGCCAGTTTCTGTTTTGGGCTGTTTTTGTATTTCAGGTTTTCACATTACGAGAACTGCCAGGAAAAATCCAGAAAAAATATATAAAAAATCAGCGTTCCAGAAGCTACCTTGCGCCCGAAGTACAGCCGGGGGGGGAGGGGGCACCAGGGCTCCAGACGCCCTGGCGGCGCGCCCCCCTGGGCCGCGCCGGGGGGGGCGCCTGGGCCCCCCGAGGCTCCGCTGATGCCCCCCTTTGGCATATATTTAAAGCGTCTCCCGAAACCCTTGAGACGGGAACTCTTTTTTGCGATCTCATCTCTGTTCTGCCGCCGCCGCCGCTTCCAAGACCGGGAGCACCAGGAGAACTCTTCCCGGCACCCTGCCGGAGGGGAGGATCACCACCGGGAGCTTCTCCACCACCATGGACGCCTCCCGGATGAGTTGTGAGTAGTCTCCCTTGGACCATGAGTCCATGACCAGTAGCTATGTGATGTTCTCCTCCCGTTCTTGTGCTTCACTAATTAGTACTCGTGAGCTGCCCTACATGATCGAGGCACCTATGTAATCCTTATGCTGTTGCTATGATGAGTTTGCTGGGATCCGATAGATTATGAGATTATGTTCAGATTGTGTTTGAGTAATATATTTGATCTACCTCTTTTATATTTATGTTCGTAAGTAATTCTTTCATGTTCTCTGTTGTTATTTATTGCTTTGGCCAAGTAATAGGTAGTGACTCCAAGAGGGAACGTTATGCTTGATTGTGGGTTCATGCCCCTCGATGACTAGCTTGAGTGACAGAAACATGAGTCTAGGGGATGTGCTGTTGCCACAAGGGGGAAAACAACGGTGCTTGTGCCCGCGGGTGCAAGGACTGTTTACTTTACGCAAAGTTCTTTTAATGCAGTTGTCTGTTGCTTTGAGTTTACACTATGGGTGGGACTCGCAACTTAATACCAGCGAGATGTTCTGGATAGATATCTCAAGGTGGATGATTAGTAGTAGATGCAGATGGATTTCGGTCTACTTACCTCGGCGTACCGCCCATGCTTTGAACCTCAACCTTTCTTGCAATGTAGTCAGCATTGGTTTGCGTTCATGGTTCTGTCAATTGCCCGACTGTAATTCGTTTACCTCATATAGCTGTTTTATTGTCTTTTGGGAGAGAGACATCACTAGTGAACATCATGAGACTCCGGTCCATATTACCATCATTGATCACATCCGCTATTTACTTTACACTTTTACTTACTATTGCAGCAATATCTATCACTACTATCACTTGCGTTTGATCCTTTGTAAACTACAAGGCCGGAGGGATTGACAACCTCTCTGTACTCGTTGGGAGCAAAGTTATTTGTATCTGTGTGCAGGTCCACGTTGATTGCTAATATCTGGCGCCGTTAGCAGTTGACACCTTCTTGTTGAAACTGGGAGTCTCAGGGGAAATCGATCCTTGGTATCTTTGCCAAGGGAAAACTTCCGCTACACTGCATCTCACACCTTCCATTTGGGGTAACCAATGAGGGGTGAGAAGCCATCAAGCAAAGTTTTCTGGCGCCGTTGCCGGGGACTCCACTCTTCAGGATAGGGGAGTTGCATGCTATCTTTTACCTTTGCTTTTTAGTCTTGTTAGTTTACCTTTCAGTTTTGCTTTAATATTTTTTATCGAAAATCACAAAAATAGTTATCTTGCTTGCTTGCTACTATGGGTTCCACCGAGAACACCAAGTTGTGTGACTTCACTAGTCACAACAACGATGACTTTATCAGCACACCTATCACTACACCTGCCACTTCGGCACCTTCATATGAAATTAAACCTGCTTTACTGAACTTAGTCATGAAAGATCAATTCTCCGGTGCTGGAGATGATGCTGCTTTACACTTGAACAACTTTGTTGAACTTTGTGATATGCAAACGTACCAAGAAATAGATGGTAATATTGTTAAGCTTAAGCTTTTTCCTTTCTCCTTGAGAGGAGGAGCTAAAATTTGGTTTCAGTCTTTGCCTAGAAATAGCATAGATTCATGGGACAAGTGCAAAGATGCTTTTATTGGAAAATACTATCCACCTGCTAAAATTATCCAACTAAGAAGTAACATAATGAATTTTAAACAATTGGATAATGAACACGTTGCCCAAGCTTGGGAACATATGAAATCTCTTATCAAGAACTGCCCTACTCATGGTTTGACTACTTGGATGGTTATCCAAACTTTTTATGCAGGCTTGAACTTTACCTCGCGGAACTTGTTAGATTCGGCCGCGGGAGGAACTTTTATGTCAACTACACTTGGTGCTGCCACAAAACTTCTCGATGAGATGATGACCAACTATTCCCAATGGCACACCGAATGCGCTCCAACAGGTAGGAAGGTAAACTCTGTCGAGGAGATTTCCTCCCTAAATGAAAAAGTTGATTTGATTATGTCTCTACTTTCGAAGCAATCTTCTGTTGATCCTCGTGATGTTCCTTTAAATTCTTTGATTGCTCAAGAACAAGTAGATGTGAACTTTATCTCTAGAAACAATTTTAACAACAATGCTTATAGGAGTAACTTTGGTAGCAATCCTAGACCGTTCCCCTCTTATGGGAACAACAATGCTTATCCTAGCACCAAGAACTCCACTACTGAACTAGAGATTATGCTTAAAGATTTCATCACTACCCAAAAAGCTTTTAATAATAGTGTAGAAGAAAAACTAAACAAACTAGATAATCTCTCTTTGAAGGTAGACAATTTAGCCAATGAGGTTGAATTGCTTAAAATTAAAACTTCTCCTCTCGAGGAGAGGAAGGTCACTCCTATGAATGCTATCCAAGTGCAAATTAATGAAAATATTAGGATGATGGCTAAACTTAAAGAGAGATGGGCTAGAGAAAGGGAGGAATAAGATAGAATTAAGAGCCTTCCTACCCACCACACTGTTGCTACTATCCAAGTTGTTGAGGATATCCAAACTCTTAGCACCCAATGTACTCCTGGTCCCATTGGACCTATTAATGGTGATGCTATGACTATAGAAACTACCAAACAAGTGAACCTAAAGGACACCACTACCACTTTACTTGATGCTAGTGACCTTGATTTTGATAATTGCACTCTTACCGAAGTTATTGATTTCCTTCACAAGATGTCTAGAGATCCCCGCACTAGCACGATTAACCTTGCCTTCACAGAGCATATCACTAATGCTCTTATCAAAGCTAGGGAGGAGAAACTTAGAGTAGAAGCCTCCATACCTAGAAAGCTAGAAGATGGTTGGGATCCTATGATAAAAATTAAGTTGAATGACTTCTCTTGCTATGCATTATGTGATGTTGGAGCTAGTACCTCTGTTATGCCCAAAAGACTATATGATATGCTTAAATTGAAACCTTTTGATTCTTGTTCTTTTGGTGTTCGTCTCGTTGATTCTTCCATAAAGAAACCTTTGGGGAGGATTGACGATGTTCTTATTGTTGTCAATGATAATTATGTTCCAGTTGATTTCACTATTATGGATATTGAATGTGATCCTTCTTGTCCAATTATTTTGGGACGTCCCTTTTTGCGCACCGTTGGTGCTATCATTGACATGAAAGAGGGGAATATAAAATTTCAGTTTCCTCTCAAGAAAGGGATGGAACACTTCCCTCGAAAGAAGATTAAGTTACCTTTTGAGTCCGTTGTACGGGCTAACTATTCTTTTACTCTTGATAAAACTTGATCTCTTTGCATTATGCCTAGCTTAAAGGCATAAAAGAAAGCGCTTTTGGGAGGCAGCCCAATGAATAAATTTATTTTGCTTTTGTTGTGTCTTGATGTTGTTTACTACAGTAGCATCATCATTGTATCTTTTCTTTTCAATATTTGTGCCAAGTATAGCCTCTAATTGCTAGAAAGTTCAAAAGTTGTGAGGTGCTGTCCAGGAAACAGATTCTGTCCTTGGATAGAAAAATTCGTATAAAATCACCAGATCATCATTTTGGTCTGAATTTTCTCGACAGCGTGCTCTATATAATTGTCTTTCGTGCGTATGTTTTGAGTTTTTTGATTAGAGTTGCAGAAGTGCCCCGAACAAATCATTTACTACCTGCTGTTCTGTTTTTCACAGATTCTGTCCTGTTTTGCCTTTCCTTCATTTTGCAAACCTAGAGCTTGCTTTTTCCTTGCAAAAAACTTTTGGCAATCTTGAGAAACAGTAGATCTTCAAGAATATCCTTATTTCCAGCAAGGAACAATTATTTTATTATGGGTACTAACCTCGCTAATCAGATTATGATGAGTTATGTATGAAGGGAGTTTTCAAGTGTGCGAGGGAAGATGATAAAAAGATTCAGGAGTGTCAAACGCTCAAGCTTGGGGATGCCCCCGTGCACCCCCAAGAAATATTCAAGGAGACTCAAGCGTCTAAGCTTGGGGATGCCCCCGTGTATACCCTTCTCCATCAACATTATCAGTTCGTCTTTCGTTCAACTATACTTTTATCACTTCATGTGTTATGTGCTATGCTTGGAGCGTCTTGCTTTTAGTTTTCCCTTTTAGTTTTCTTTAGCTTTTCATAACGAGTCGGAACTCAGCATTCTTTATGTGGGAGAGAAACACGCTCCACCTTTACCTAGAACACAACATAGAATTTTCATGTCTATCTATGCTGTGTGTGCTCTTTGTCTTTTAATAGCTACTATCATGCTTTGCTCTTAACTTTCATGCTTATCTTTCTAAAGAGATTTTGTTTAGTTGGTTGCTTGAAATCTCTTTATCTATCATGATTATCTTATTAAGAGAGTTTGCTTCCGTTGCATTGGTTGATATGTCTATGATAAAGATGCTACGTGCATAATGGCGCTTAGTAGTTCATGTTTTCTTATGGTTAGTCTCAAATAGCTGGGGAATTCCCAATGTGTTATTGGAGTACCAACATGATTTGTTTGCCTATGATGTGGTATGGTTTAGTAATATCTTCCTTCGAGAATTTATTTTGATTGACTTGGCGTATGCTCACACATATTTAAGACTGTAAAGAAAGTCTGTCAAGCCTTGATGATCTTTTGTTTCTGAGTAGCGATATAACTTCCATGCCTGATTCAATGTTGCTTTGTCGCTCTGCATGATTATGACCGTCATTGCTCTCTTAGTTGGTCGCTCCCAGTCTTTTGCTAACCTTCGCCTGTACTAAGCGGACTGACTGCTTGTGCATCCAAATTATTTTATACCAGTTATGCCATATGAGTCCACCATACCTTCCTACATGGTATTTACCTGCCATTCCTAACGGAGACTTGCATGTACCATCTCGAAATTATTCAAAGAAAAATGCATTCCTATTTTGTGCCTCTGTTGTAAGTCCATGAGGAAGTAGTAGTTAATTCATAATCTTTTTAAGTTGGACAAGCTTCACCCCGGGATTGCATGTATAATGTGCAAACCCATAATACGAGAAGGAACTGGCATTGAGTGCGCCCGGCTCAAAAAGATAATATAACAAACCAACCCTCCTTCACGCTTTGTTCATGAGAAATCAGAAAACTTTGGCAGTGATAAACAAAGGAGATTAAGAGGATGTGATCATCCTCATTCGGGAGCCGTTCCTCGAAACTTGTCCATCTCAAGAAGTGATTGAGTTGTGTGCTAGCATTCATTGACAAAACATGCATAATCTAAAAAAAATATATATTACCTCTGTTTTTAAAACCAAGAGCTCTGGTACATGTTTTGTCTTTGTTTCCGATTACGGGTTTTCAACCTTGCCAACAAAAGCCACGGTTCGAGAGTCTCCACCTTCTTTTAAAAGCACCAACTACTGAGAGCATGATTGTCATTCTGAGTGTAATGTGCATTGTCCCAAAGTAGCATTGTCTTTTGCATGATTATGATATCGTTTATTTTGAAATCATTGTATCTAGTCATCACTTAAACCTTGGAGGTGCCCCTGCATTTATGTTTTGCTTCACTAAAGGGGGCAAGCTAGATATCACTTTATCATATTTGCACATCATGTTCATTACAAATCTTTTTGATGTTTCAGTATCATATTGTAAAACTTTCAGTCCTTTGTGATTTTCTCATGAGGCAACTTAATTACTATAGATTCATTGTCTCAGTAAGCTTTTGTCATATGACTATGAAAAAGTCCTATATGGTTAATAGCATGTCACCACAGAAATTATTCTTGTTATCATTTACCTACTCGAGGACGAGCAGGAATTAAGCTTGGGGATGTTGATACGTCCAAAAGGTATCTATAATTTCTGCTTGCTCCATGCCTCTTTTGGGTGATATTGCTATGTTATTTATACACTTCCATACACTTTTGATCATATTTGTACTAACCTATTAACTCAGTGCACCCCAGTGCCAGTTTCTGTTTTCGGCTGTTTTTGTATTTCAGGTTTTCACATTACGAGAACTGCCAGGAAAAATCCAGAAAATTATATAAAAAATCAGCGTTCCAGAAGCTACCTTGCGCCCGAAGTACAGCCCGGGGGGGGGGGGCACCAGGGCTGCAGACG
>LR738711.1:820995284-821024455 GCA_902687465.1 Secale cereale | reverse complement strand
GGGGGGGGGGGGGGGGCGCCTGGGCCCCCCGAGGCTCCGCTGATGCCCCCCATTGGAATATATTTAAAGCGTCTCCCGAAACCCTCGAGACGGGAACTCTTTTTCGCGATCTCATCTCTGTTCCGCCGCCGCCGCCGCTTCCAAGATCGGGAGCACCAGGAGAACTCTTCCCGGCACCCTGCCGGAGGGGAGGATCACCACCGGGAGCTTCTCCACCACCATGGACGCCTCCCGGATGAGTTGTGAGTAGTCTCCCTTGGACCATGAGTCCATGACCAGTAGCTATGTGATGTTCTCCTCCCGTTCTTGTGCTTCACTAATTAGTCCTCGTGAGCTGCCCTACATGATCGAGGCACCTATGTAATTTTTATGCTGTTGCTATGATGAGTTTGCTGGGATCCGATGGATTATGAGATTATGTTCAGATTGTGTTTGAGTAATATATTTGATCTACCTCTTTTATATTTATGTTCGTAAGTAATTCTTGCATGTTCTCCGTTGTTATTTATTGCTTTGGCCAAGTAATAGGTAGTGACTCCAAGAGGGAACGTTATGCTTGATTGTGGGTTCATGCCCCTCGATGACTAGCTTGAGTGACATAAACATGAGTCTAGGGGATGTGCTGTTGCCACAAGGGGGAAACCAACGGTGCTTGTGCCCGCGGGTGCAAGGACTGTTTACTTTACGCAAAGTTCTTTTAATGCAGTTGTCTGTTGCTTTGAGTTTACACTATGGGTGGGACTCGCAACTTAATACCAGCGAGATGTTCTGGATAGATATCTCAAGGTGGATGATTAGTAGTAGATGCAGATGGATTTCGATCTACTTACACCCGCGTACCGCCCATGCTTTGAACCTCAACCTTTCTTGCAATTTAGTCAGCATTGGTTTGCGTTCATGGTTCTGTCAATTGCCCAGCTGTAATTCATTTACCTCACATAGCTGTTTTATCGTCTTTTGGGAGAGAGACATCACTAGTGAACATCATGAGACTCCGGTCCATATTACCATCATTGATCACATCCGCTATTTACTTTACACTTTTACTTACTATTACAGCAATATCTATCACTACTATCACTTGCGTTTGATCCTTTGTAAACTACAAGGCCGGAGGGATTGACAACCTCTCTGTACTCGTTGGGAGCAAAGTTATTTGTATCTGTGTGCAGGTCCACGTTGATTGCTAATATCTGGCGCCGTTAGCAGTTGACACCTTCTTGTTGAAACTGGGAGTCTCAGGGGAAATCGATCCTTGGTATCTTTGCCAAGGGAAAACTTCCGCTACACTGCATTTCACACCTTCCACTTGGGGTAACCAACGAGGGGCGAGAAGCCATCAACATACGTACACATATCATCCAAAATATGCACCAACCAACATAGTCTCATCAAGTAATATGTGAAACTATACTTGATCTGCCATCAATCCATCAGCAATCGCCTCACGAGTTGCTTTCATGGTTGCATCATCACCAACCACAATATTGGACACATGGCCAGTGGGTAGGGGTTGTAAATTCCCTGGCATGTAGTTCTCGTCGCGATCACATTTGTCAAACTCCAAGTCTCTCAAATTGCTTTCTCTAATGCAATTATGAAGTGCCATGCATGCAATGATGATTCGAGCTTGCTTCTCGGGAGGGTAACTTGGCATTTTTTGTAAAATACGCCATTTCATCTTCAAGACACCAAATGAACGCTCAATAACATTGCGTAGAGATGAATGTGCAAAGTTAAATGTTTCTTTTTTCCCATTCGGTGGGAGACCTTGGCGAAATTCTGGCACATGGTACTTTTGCCCTTTGTATGGAGCTAAATATCCATCACAATTGGGATAACCAGAGTCAACAAGATAGTACCTCCCTGCATAAAGTAATAGTTTTACACAAGGGATCAACAAGATAACTAAAACAATATTGTCATGCACATGTAAGTGAAATGCATACCTATAGGTGGATGTGGAAACCTATCTGCATACTTCACCAAAGTATCTCTGAATATCCTTGTGTCATGTGCTGACCCTGGCCATCCCGCGACAATAGACGTGAATCTCATGTCGAAGTCACACACTGCCATAATATTTTGTGTTGGGTATCCGTGTCGACCAACATGGTTGACGATCTCATCATTTGGAACTATTACAGGAATATGCGACCCATCAATTGCACCTATGCAACCATCAAA
Organism: Secale cereale; assembly: GCA_902687465.1. Classification (NCBI taxonomy): domain Eukaryota; kingdom Viridiplantae; phylum Streptophyta; class Magnoliopsida; order Poales; family Poaceae; genus Secale; species Secale cereale. The sequence goes on along the minus strand of LR738711.1, from coordinate 821,022,268 downwards.
GTGAGGCGCGAATCTTGCATCTCGAAGCCTATCATGTACAGCTCTGAACTCCGGATCAATTGGTCGAATGATGTCTACAGCCATGTCATTCAAGCATTTCAATACTTCATTGAATTTGCGATGTACAACTTCGGTTGATCTCTTGAAACGATTCTCCACTTGGCTTACGGATTGAGGGCCCCCAACCGTCCAGAGAAACATACCCAATGCTTCTTCTGAACTCATGTTTCTTGTTCCTTTCAAGCCATATGTGTGTACAAGTGTATGATGCAACCTATCAAAACAAGGCTTGTACATCCTGAACATGTTATAGCAATCTTTTGGAGTACTCAAGTTCTCGGTAACCCACTGTTGTCCGGTCATTATCGGAACTCTTCTCTTCTTTTTCATGAGATACTTCTCACCGTACATGATACCAACAAGTGCATCCATCATGTATTTTTTTCTCCTTTGCCTCCTTGAGGTTGGCATAGCATCAGAATCTGTTTTGGACTCTTCACTGTGGCTATCACTTGTGCTCATCTACATAAACACAAAAATATTAGGAACACATGCATGTCAGGATCAACATAAGCGATAACAATCAGTAGAAACTGCAAGATGTCCTTGTTTGCCTACATAAGTAATTCATTTGGCACTTGTCAACATAAAATTCTAGTGCAATATTAGCCACAAGACAATTTGATTTATGAACATGACTTACTTCACCGGCCTTCTTCCACCATATATCATCAGCAATCACAGTGTTCGTTTCATCATTCCAACCAAGTCCAGTAGATGTATTCTTTAGGATCAGCCAATCCCTATACATGGTCCTCAAACTGCCCCATTTGTTTTTGAACTGCAGCCTACTGTACTGTTTTCCGGTCTGCTCAAAGAAGCCAACTTCTACATTCTTGTATCTAGTAGGGCTCAAAAATTTGGTAGGCCTATTCCCCTTTTCCTTCTCCTTAGCAGCGAGATTGCAAAAAACGGTGGTCATTTCTGGACTCCAATTAGCTTTTGACATCTATAACATATAACATTCATAAGGGCAATTTACATATATCCAGCCAATCATGGCCTATTACTAAATCTGACATATACCTAAATCTGAACAATGCTACTGCTCCAATCAAGGCCTATTACTAAATCAGTTCCTATATAAGAACATAAATCGGAGAATCAAGCAAAAAATACAGTTTTTGGGACTAATGAACAATTACCTTCTCAAAGGTAGGAGATGGGGTAGGGCTGGTGCAGTCGGGCAGGAGGAGGTGGAGCGGGGGGCAAGAGGGGCTTCGGGGTGATGCAGCTAGAGCTCCGTCGGGGTGCAGCGAGATGTCCGGCCGGCGGCGCAGATGGACGGCAGCGCGACGGATCTGAGGCAGGTGCTACGGGACAGCGGTGCGACGGGACGGCGGCGGGACGGATCTGAGGCGGACGGTGTATGGTCGGGGGCGGCGGCGACCCGATCCACAAGTCTTGCCAGCGGCGGGGCCGGCGACGGTGGCGGCGGGCGAACCTAGAGATCCATCCCCTCTCTGTTTTTCTGCCTCTGGTCGGTAGGAGTGGATGTGTGCGAACGAAACGGAGATGACCCCTGTCGATGGAGAGGTTGGGCTGGGCACGCAGTGGCATTTGCATTGTAATAACGGGTAGGAGTTGGACCATATGTGAAATAGGGTAAGTGGCAGCTCGGGAATCAGCAAAATCACTGATTCCAGCTTCCGGCCGCGTCCAGTGCAAGTTCGAGAATCGATTCTGGGCATCTCTTGTTGGAATCTGACTGTTTGTTTGTAAATCGGATTTTGACTGTGCTAGAATCCAGGAATCACTATCTATAGCCCAAACAAAGGCCACCTAAACATACTGACACTTTGTCTAAACAAAAGGAAGTATATGGCCCATCTTCAAGAGGCGTAACTACAGAGAGCATGGAATTCTTCAGTGAAACTGAAAGTAGTGGAGCATCAACATAACACAGGACGATGTCCTGTAAGCAATCATGGAGCGTAAAAATATTGACGTTACTTATCCAGAAGCCATTTGAGATTACCAACACCAAAAATAATAATTCCAGTACTAATCTCCAAAATGAAATCAATCGAGCACCGCTAGCATGAACATCACATGCATGGCACAAATTTTGGTATGAGAGGACATCAGTACAATGCGATTGCTTCCTGCAGTAACGAGTCATTGATGAACTAAAAGCAATACAAGGAAATACAGAGAACCCTACCCCGAGCATTTTGCTGTAAGATGGTGTGCTGCCCGAATAGAGAGAGTGAGCGAAGAGTTACTAGGAGGAGGAAGCAATATATACACGTACCGCTCGGTAGTGGAAAGGATTGGCATATGAATCACCAATGAATGCATGCTTAGAAACTAAGGTATAATGGCGAGCAGTTTCTAGAAGATGAGGCGTCGGCCATAATCGCCCACAGCTCTGGATCTCCTCGCGTGCCTCCTCTCTCCGCATCACCCCGATTCGACTTCGTAGGTGGATCGGTTGCCTCGGCTGGATCGGCCGGCGCACGATTCACCTGCATCATGCGCACTGCTGGATCACCTCGCTCACGTCTGCTGGAGTGCGTGGCTCTGGATGACCCCCTCGCACGCCTCAACTCTCGCTCCTCGGCTTTCATCACGCGCGTCGGCTGGGTCGGTGGCGATGGATCCCCTTGGAGTCATGCACCTCCTCTCGCCGTGTCCCCCGTATCCCCCTCTGGAGTCTGAACCGAGAAGCAACACACAATGGACCTCGCTCGGCTAAATGGGCTGGGACAGAAGGCCCATTTTACCACAGGAGTCCAAAAAAGCTACGGGAGTAGCTGCCCTTAGGATGTGGCCCATTTAGCACTAAATACAACATCAAACAAAGATCACACGATCAGGAATGTCCCCGTGACGAAATCAAACGGCCAGGAATGTCTAGTTCATGAGAAGACAGAGATTAGGTGCAGTTTTACTGTTCTTAATAGGATCAAAAGTATGTCTAGAGGGGGGGGGTGCATGACCAAATAAAAACTTATTCTTTTCCCATTTTTAGTTGTAGGCAAGTTTTAGCGATTCTACCAAGTCAAGTACACCCTATAGATGCAAGTCTAAGAGTTGAGCAATGGAAAGTAAATACTTTGCATATGAAAGTAAATGGATCGGAGAAATAAAACACAATGAAGACACAATGACTTTTGTCGTGGTTCCGACAGGTGGTGCTATTGTACATCCACATTGATGGAGACTTCAACCCAGGGAGAGTAACTGTTGCGTGAGTCCATGGAGGGCTCCAACCACCAAGGATCCACAAAGAACCAACCTTGTCTATTACATCATGGCTTATGCCCACGAAGGAATATGTTGGCGTTCTGGGAACGGGGGTACCTAGACTTGCCTGCCTGCGGTCCGTGGCGTGGCTCCATCGGTGGCCTGGTATTGCCCAGCTTCATCAACCGTAACTCAAGACCCTCGCGAGGCGGACGACATCAAGACCTCCCTGGGGCAGCCTCTCTAGGCTGGCTCCCGAGGAGCGGAGATATCTATGCAAGGTGCACCTCACGAGGTTCACGTGACGTGAGCCATGACGTCCTAGGTTTCCATATCAGTGCAACAAGACCAATGACCGTTAGGGCAGCAGAATGGAGGTCATCGTGGAGCCCGGCAAGGCGTCACCACTAGATCCTTTAGCAGGTGAAGACTACTTTTGTCAGGATAGCTTGTACTCACTGTTCCCCTTCAAATTTGCCTGGTGTGGGATCCCTTCCCGCCGATATTTGGGAAGAGGACCAAGGCCGCTATAAATAGGACCTAGCCACCACTATGGAGGGAAACTCATCTAGAGAGAGAGAAAGAGGGAACATATTCATTCCACCCTACACACACCACAAGCTCATTCGAGCCCAAGAACACCTCTCCTCCGGAGGCTGTTCATTCCTTGTACTAGTTCATCCTCAGCCCCATGAGGCAATCCACCACACACACTGGAGTAGGGTATTACACCGCAAGGTGGCCCGAACCTGTATAATTCGCTGTGTCCCTTGTTCTTTGAGTTTGTCGAGCTAGGCTGTGGAATCATAGGGCGAGTGCGCTGGGGAGAGAGTGTTCTTAGTGTGCACCCTAGAGTTCGAACCTCTCAAGGGTTTGTGGAACCCGAAATCCAACATTTGGCGCGCCAGGTAGGGGTGCGCCGAAGTTCCATCTCTCCGTTCACCTCGCTCTGCGTCCACCAGGCTCCTATGGTGGGCGCCACCTCTCTGACCGGCTCGGTAGGCGTGCGCGGCGGCGTTGCGGGTCACCGAGCCTTCACCCCCGCCTTGCGACAGGTACAGTAGCCACCCAGGTTCAGGTCAGAAATGCCACCTCGGTACGACACAACTGCAAATTCGGCTGTTTTCCTCTAGGCCTACGAGGAGGCCGTTTCGGCGGCCGGCGGCGACAACAAGGTCATGGCCAACTGGCTCCCCATGGCCCTCACCGGCGTGCCACGCGCCTGATTTCTCAGCCTGCTAGAGTCATCTGTGGCCTACTTGGAGAAACTGCGCGGTCTCTTCACCACACGCTTTGCGGCACCGATGCCCCACGCCGTCGCGACCCTCCTCGGTGGCTCTCAGGCACCGACCTCGGATCGCCATGTCCAGCAGTTTTTCCGTCAAGTGGGCACCACCCGAGCCTCGTAGGGAGTCCCTCCTGGACGGGCGGCGCCAGAGGCCGAACTCACCTTCTACTCTAGAGACCACCCGACGATCACCGCAGGTGCAGGCGCGCTCCCGATGCTCTGCACCCCCACCATCTGCAACGTGGCGATAACCAAGACCCTCATTGATGGCGGGGTTGGGCTCAACGTGCTCTCCGATAAGCGTTCGGCATGCTCCATGTGTCGCCCGAACGACTCCGCCCCACCTGGCCGTTCTCCGGGGTCAAAGTTGGTTTCACCCGAAAGGCAAGAGTCCTTCTCGGACTCCAGGCCAGACGCTAGGGTTCCCGGGGGTCTGGACCCAGACGCTAGGGACACTGGCGTCTGGCCCATGGACTCCGCAAAACTTCCTTTTGCGTTTTCCAAAAACCTTGTGGGCTTTCCCCTTTGGCCCAAATAAAGTGTCCTCGTACCCAAACATTTCAGGAAACATCCGGAACCCCTTCCGGAGGCCAAACACTATTATCCCAAATATAAATATTTATCTCCGGACCATTCCGAAGTTCCTCGCCATGTCCGTGATCTCATCCGGGACTCCGTTAACATTCGGTCACCAGCATACATAACTCATTCAATACTAAATCGTCAACGAACGTTAAGCGTGCGGACCCTACGGGTTCGAGAACTATGTAGACATGACCGAGACATCTCTCCGGTCAATAACCAATAGCGGAACTTGGATGCCCATATTGGCTCCTACATATTCTATGAAGATCTTTATTAGTCGAACCGCATAACAACATACGTTGTTCCCTTTGTCACCGGTATGTTACTTGCCCGAGATTCGATCATTGGTATCATCATACCTAGTTCAATCTCATTACCAGCAAGCCTCTTTACTCGTTCCGTAATACATCATCTCGTGACTAACTCATTAGTCGTTTGCTTGCAAGGCATATTACAATGTGTATTACCGAGAGTGCCCAGAGATACCTCTCCGATACTCGGAGTGACAAATCCTATTCTCGATCTACGCCAACACCACAAACACCTTCGGAGACACATGTAGAGCATCTTTATAATCACCCAGTTACATTGTGACGTTTGATAGCACACAAGGTGTTCCTCCGGTATTCGGGAGTTGCATAATCTCATAGTCAGAGCAACATGTATAAGTCACGAAGAAAGCAATAGCAGTAAAACTAAACGTTCATATTGCTAAGCTAACGGATGGGTCTTGTCCATCACATTATTCTCATAATGATGTGATCCCATTGATCAAATGACAACACATGTCTATGGTCAGGAAACATAACCATCTTTGATTAACGAGCTAGTCTAGTAGAGGCATACTAGGGACACTATGTTTTGTCTATGTATTCACACATGTAGGAAGTTTCTGGTTAATAAAATTCTAGCATGAATAAAAGACATTTATCATGATATATAAGGAAATACAAATAACAACTTTATTATTGCCTCTAGGGCATATTTCCTTTAGTTTCCCACTTGCACTAGAGTCAATAATCTAGATTACATAGTAATGATTCTAACACCCATGGAGTCTTGTTGCTGATCATGTTTTGCTCGTGGAAGAGGCTTAGTCTACGAGTCTGCAATATTCGGATCCGTATGTATCTTGCAAATTTCTATGTCTCCCTCCTTGACTTGATCGCGGATGGAATTGAAGCGTCTCTTGATGTGCTTGGTTCTCTTGTGAAACCCGGATTCCTTCGCCAAGGCTATTGCTCCAGTGTTGTCACAAAAGATTTTCATCGGACCCGATGCACTAGGTATTACACCTAGATCGGATATGAACTCCTTCATCCAGACTCCTTCATTTGCTGCTTCCGAAGCAGTTATGTACTCCGCTTCACACGTAGATCCCGCCACGACGCTCTGCTTGGGACTGCTCCAACTGACAGCTCCACCGTTCAACAAAAATACATATCCGGTTTGTGACTTAGAGTCATCCAGATCAGTGTCAAAGCTTGAATCGACGTAACCGTTTACGACGAGCTCTTTGTCACCTCCAGAAACGAGAAACATATCCTTTGTCCTTTTCAGGTACTTCAGGATGTTCTTGACCGCCTGTCCAGTGATCCACTCCTGGATTACTTTGGTACCTCCCTGCTAAACTTATAGCAAGGCACACATCAGGTCTGGTACACAACATTGCATACATGATAGATCCTATGGCTGAGGCATAGGGAATGACTTTCATTTTTTTCTCTATCTTCTGAAGTGGTCGGGCATTGAGTCTTACTCAACTTCACACCTTGTAACACGGGCAAGAACCCTTTCTTTGACTGATCCATTTTGAACTTCTTCAAAACTTTATCAAGGTATGTGCTTTGTGAAAGTCCAATTAAACATATTGATCTATCTCTATAGATCTTGATGCATAATATATAAGCAACTTCACCGAGGTCTTTCATTCAAGTATTCTTTTATGCCATCCAGAAATTCTATATCATTTCCAATCAACAATATGTCATCCACATATAATATCAGAAATGCTACAGAGCTCCCGCTCACTTTCTTGTAAATACAGGCTTCTCCAAAAGTAGGTATAAAACCATATACTTTGATCACCTCATCAAAGCGTATATTCCAACTCCGAGATGCTTGCACCAATCCATAGATGTATCGCTAGAGCTTGCACACTTTGTTAGCACCTTTAGGATCGACGAAACCTTCTGGTTGCATCATATACAACTCTTCTTTGAGGTATCCATTAAGGAATGCATTTTTGACATCCATTTGCCAGATTTCATAATCATAAAATGCGGCAATTACTAACATGATTCGGATAGATTTAAGCATCGCTACGGGTGAGAAAGTATCATCGTAGTCAACTCCTTGAACTTGTCGAAAACCTTTCGCAACAAGTCGAGCTTTGTAGACAGTAACATTACCATCGGCGTCTGTCTTCCTCTTGAAGACCCATTTATTTTCAATGGCTTGCCGATCATCGGGCAAGTCAACCAAAGTCCACACTTTGTTTGAATACATGGACCCCATCTCAGATTTCATGGCCTCAAGCCATTTTGCGGAATCTGGGCTCATCATCGCTTCCTCATAGTTCGTAGGTTCATCATGGTCTAGTAACATGACTTCCAGAACTGGGTTGCCGTACCACTCTGGCGCGGAACGTACTCTGGTTGACCTACGACGTTCAGTAGTAACTTGATTTGAAGTTTCATGATCATCATCATTAGCTTCCTCGCTTATTGGTGTAGGAATCACTGGAACTAGTTTCTGTGATGTACTACTTTCTAATTCGGGAGAAGGTACAATTACCTCATCAAGTTCTACTTTCCTCCCACTCACTTCTTACGAGAGAAACTCCTTCTCTAGAAAGGATCCATTCTTAGCAACGATTATCTTGCCTTCGGATCTGTGATAGAAGGTGTACCCAACAGTTTCCTTTGGGTATCCTATGAAGACACATTTCTCCGACTTGGGTTTGAGCTTACCAGGTTGAATCTTTTTCACATAAGCATCACAGCCCCAAACTTTAAGAAACGACAACTTTGGTTTCTTGCCAAACCACAGTTCATAAGGCGTCGTCTCAACGGATTTAGATGGTGCCCTATTTAACGTGAATGCATCTGTCTCTAAAGGATAACCCCAAAATGATAGTGGTAAATCAGTAAGAGACATCATAGATCGCACCATATCTAATAAAGTATGGTTATGATGTTCAGACACACCATTACGCTATGGTGTTCCGGGTGGCGTGAGTTGTGAAACTATTCCATATTGTTTCAAATGAAGACCAAACTCGTAACTCAAATATTCGCCTCCACGATCAGATCGTAGAAACTTCATTTTCTTGTTACGATGATTCTCTACTTCACTCTGAATTCTTTGAACTTTTTGAATGTTTCAGACTTGTGTTTCATTAAGTAGATATATACCCATATCTGCTCAAATCTTCAGTGAAGGTCAGAAAATAACGATCCGCGCTGCGAGCTTCAACACTCATCGGTCCACATACATCAGTATGTATGATTTCCAACAAATCAGTTGCTCGCTCCATTGTTCCGGAGAACATAGTTTTAGTCATATTGCCGATGAGGCATGGTTCGCAAGCACCAAGTGATTCATAATCAAGTGATTCAAAAAGTCCATCAGTATGGAGTTTCTTCACGCACTTTACACGAATATGACCTAAACGGCAGTGCCACAAATAAGTTGCACTATCATTATTAACCTTCCATCTTTTGGCTTCAATATTATGAATATGTGTATCACTATGATAGATATCCAACAAGAATAGACCACTTTTTAAGGGTGCATGACCATAAAAGATATTACTCATATAAATAGAGCAACCATTATTCTCTGATTTAAATGAATAACCATCTCGCAACAAACAAGATCCAGATATAATGTTCATGCTCAACGCTGGCGTCAAATAACAATTATTTAGGTCTAAAACTAATCCCGAAGGTAGATGTAGAGGTAGCGTGCTGACGGGGATCAGATCGACTTTGGAACCATTTCCCACGCGCATCATCACCTCGTCCTTAGCTAATCTTCGTTTAATCCATAGCCCCTGTTTCGAGTTACAAATATTAGCAACCGAACCAGTATCAAATACTGTCGGGGGAAACTGTCCACCACGAACACCTATGGGACCGGAGCCCCTTGTCTGTGCGGTACGAGGGCGGAGGGAGCACGAAGAGCAGATCGAGGCAGACGCACGGGCAGTTTTACCCAGGTTCGGGCCGCACGGATGCGTAAAACCCTACTCCTGCTTGGTTGTGTATTGAATTGGGCGCTCGGAGCTTGAAGAAGCAGCTACACGAGCGTGAGAATGATCTAGGTTTCGAACCTCCTCCACGTTGTGCATGGGCCTCCTTTTATAGTGCAAGGGGTCACCGACAGGTGTCAACGTAGGAGAAAGGGGTAAAAATGTAAAAGATGTGGTAGTTGGAACAGTGCGGGAACAGTGGAGCTACAGTGCAGAACAGTGGTCTATACCTACTTTGACAGTGGGGGACAAGGGCATTTAATGCCCGTCGCCGTCGACCCCAAAAGCTCCCGCCGTTGCGTCTCCGTCTGCCACGGCGATGGATCCACTGCCGTGGAGTGCTACCGTGTCCCCCAGGCTGCACAGCCATCCGCCACGCGTCCCTGGAGTGGCCTCAGGGCGACGCGTGGGCCGATGAGCTGGAGCGCGGGCACACAGCGCACCTCCCCCGGCAAGCACCTTGCCGGGGATCTCGACCTTGCCGGGCCCGGAAGCTTGCCGCTCCCCGAGCCCTTGCTGGGTCTTCTAAGATAAAATCTTCTGTTCGTCCTGACAAGCTCCTCTTGCCAGGGCCTCGTGCTAGTTAAGCAATCTTGAGCCTGGGACGGCCTTCCCGGCAAGCTCCTCTTGCCGGGGTCTTGGTCTTCTGTCTTGTATACTTTGTTTTTGAATGGTTAGATAAGGACCAGGAAGGTCTCCGGCGAGCCAGCAGTAAACCTTGCCGCGGGAAGCTGCAACTGCCCGTGCACAAGTTGGGGTACTGAGGTACCCCTACCTTAGTACACCGACAGGAGCCCCCGGGCCTGGGCCACACACGGTGCCGAGCGCTGTTGGGCCAGGCCCAAAACAGTGCACGGGCACCCGCGGCCCGCGGCGCGCCGAATCCACTTCCCTATCCGCCGCACCCCACGGTAACGGCACGCGTCGATTGCGGCGCCGTGGGATGGGACGTGCCCACGATTTCTTTAATGGGAAGGGCGAAACGCCCCCCACTCCCCCATAAAAGCAGAGAGAGCGGCGCGGTTCCCCTCCCTGCGCACTCATTGCCATCGTCTTCTTCCTCAGATTCCTCTGCTCTTTGCCTCTACTCCTCCGCCACCACCAAGCCCTTCGCCCCCTTCCTTCCGCCGCGTCCGCCATGGCCCCAAAGACCGACAAGGCGAAGGCGGAGAAGTCCAAGCGGGAGAAGTCAGATCAGGCGGCGAAGCTCGCCGCGTACCGGAAGGAGCACATCGTCTTCTCGCCGAGGCTCGGCGTGCGGGAACTCTGGAGCAAATATTATTGGTTCTGGTCCAAGGAGACTCCAGCGCACCCCCGCACGCGCGTCTACCCGGCCGTCGCCAAGGATCACTACCCCGGCGGGTATTACTTTTTCGCAGCCTTCTTCCACTGCGGTCTGTGCCCTCCCTTCTCAAACTTTTTCTGCGATATCATGAATACTTATGGCCTCCACCTCCTCGACTTCACTCCCAACGCCATCCTCACCATGTCCGTTTTCGCACACATGTGCGAAAACTTCGTAGGAATCCAGCCCAACGTAGCTCTCTTTAGGCACTTTTTCATCCCCAGAGTAGAGGCCGACGCCCCCCTCTCCGGAGGAATCTCTTGGGTGTTCAGGCTGAATAAGAAACCCGCCTACTTGCCGGGGGAGCTCCGCGGCAAGTGGGAAGAGTGGCGTGCGGAGTGGTGCTGGGGCGTCGAGGAGCGGCCGCAACACTTCACCGCGCCGCGCACATCGCCCATCGTGCGCGGCAGGGATTGGAGTAACTTCGATTCCGACGACTCCAAGCTGGATATTGCTCTCGTCAGGATCATGCGTCTTCGTTTGGCGCCGCTGTCTGTCGCTGAAGTGGGCGCGGACTTTCTTCGTCGCCGGATCGCCCCCCTCCAAGACCGGAAGAGGCCGGCGTGGCAATATGGCGGCCCGGCAGACATCATGAGGCTGCGCCCCGGCCTCAATTTTAACTTCACAACACTCGAGCTGCGGGGTATGGTCAGGGAACTTTTCAAGTTCGACCCGGCCCACCCCGAGTACTTCCGCGCTCCCCGGGGAGTGGTGCCGCTCTGCGCCAGCAGCGCCCGGGATCGCCTTGTCGCTATGATGCCCGCGTGCGACTCTCATGGAGTGGAGCGCACGTGGATTGCGCCGAAGCCCATCGACGTCCTCGAGTTCTACGACCGCCTTGTGGAGGTGTTGGAGAAGAAGGACGATCTCAAGCTGCACACGCGGGCCACCACCGACCAAGAGATTGCTTACATAGCTTCTCGCGCTGAAGAAGTCGCCGCAGCCTCGGCGGCGGGAAACTTTGGATACACACCCGCGGAGGCGGAAGCCGCGGATGCCGCCAGCCAGGCGGACAATGAGGAGATTCGCAAGCTGCTAGAGCTCCCTCCCGACGCGCTCGCCGTGATCCCCTCGCTGAGGCACTCTGGGATCAGTGGGATCGCGACGGAGGCCGCAGCAATGGAGGGCACCGCCGGAGGAAGCAGAGGCGCCGCGAGGGGCGGAGGCGCCAAGGGGAAGAGGGCCGCATCGTCGGATGCTGGGCCCAGCGAGCCGGCCGAGGCAGAGGAGGAGGAGGAGGAGGAGGCCGAAGGCTCCGGCGGATCGACAGAGTTGTACGCCGACGACCTCTCCTCGTCGGAGAGCTCCCCGCCCCCGGCAAGCCCGAAGCAGTCCCCGTTGAAGCGTCTCCGCAAGGCGGCGACGGGAGAGCAGACGCGAGCGCCCCGGCAACAGCCAGCTCGCCGGGCAGCTCCCCGGCCGAGCCAAGCCGTGCCAAGGGCGGCCGGCGTGCCGGCCATGGCAGAGGCGTCCCGCAGGCCGGCACCGAGCCGGCAAGGATCTTCTCGGAGCGGAGCAGCTGCTCCGCCCCCTTCTCGGGCGCCGGCCACCACAGGGGCTGGGCCTACGCAGCCCCCAGCCCCGGTGGCTCCGAAACGCGCGAGGGAACCTTCATCCTCCGCTCCTCGCGCCGACGCGCCCACCGTGGAGTTCGACTTCTCCGCGCTGAGCGAGGACGACGAGGAGGACCAAGAGTAAGGACCCGAGACCTTACTCCTTCTTGATTTTTATATCTCGATTGTTGCTGACGCTTGATTTTGTTTGTTGCTTGATTTTGTTGCTTGTGATTGCAGGACCTTGGAGCAGCGCGCGAAGAGGGTCAAGGTGCCCACAGTTGAGGTCGTGGAAGACCCATCCGTCGCGGAAGCAGGGATCGCGGCGGAGCCGATCTTGCCGGACCCGAGTGCCGCTCCGGGGAGCAGCCCCCAGCGCAGCCCCCAGCGTAAGTTAGAGGTTTACTGTTTTTGCTCGTCGGGGCGCGCTTAGGGCTTTGATCTCTGAATGTCTTGGTTCTTCTATCTTCTCTTGTGCAGAGGTGGAGCCGCAGCGGGAAGAGCGCCCGGAGGCCGTTACCGAGGAGCCGCAGGCCCCGCCGTCCCCGGCAAGGCAAAACTCTCCGGCGAGGGAGAGCGCTCCGCCAAGGGCGGGTACTCCGCCAAGGCAGAGTACCCCGCCAAGGGCGAGCAGCCCGGCGAGGACGGCCACTCCGCCAAGGCCGAGCCCCCCGGCAAGGGAGCCCGCCGCAGAGGACGTCCGCCAAGGTATGTTCTGTACTTGGTTTTCTTGACTTTGCTTCTTTTTGGATCTTTGCTTGATTTTGAACTTCTTTTTCTTCTTCTCTTAGATCTTCCTCCTCCTCCTCCCGCACCGATGGAGACCGAGGTCATCAATATCGAGGATGAGGAGGGCGCGCAGGGCGGCGGCGATGACGCTCCCGTCGTCGTGGAGATGGCCGAGGCCACCGCGGAGACGACCGAAACCACCGAGCCGGCCGTGCAGGAGACCGCTCCGGCTGCCGATGCAGCGGCCGGGGAGGGGGACGGCGACCGCACCGCCAACCCGGAGGTGGCGGGAGCATCAGATGCTGCACCGGCCGCCGGTCCCTCCGCCGGCGAGGAGCCAGCCGGTTACTATCTTCGTGCCCCCAATGGCATCTTTATCCAAGTGCCTTGGGGGTCTTCATCAAGAGCTCCCGCGGAGGGCGAGGCGTTTGACGGGGAAGTCCTCGCCTCCGCGGGTCTGACAGTCGTCGAAGCGCCCGGCGAAGGAGATGGGCCCGAGGAGGAGAAGCTTCTCCACCAGCTCCTGGCCCTTTACCGGGCCAGGCAGGCGAAGCTCGCCTCCCGGGAAGCGCTTGCCGCCAAGGCCGCCGCCGAAATGGAGAAGCGTGCGGCGGAGCTCAGCGCTGCCCACAAGGCGGGCCTCCGCGAGGTGGCGGAGGCGCGCGAGCGCCTTGCCGGTGAATATGAAGAATGGGTGCTGGAGAAGGCCGAGGCTGAGGAACAGCAACGGCTCGCCGGGGTGGAGATGTCCCGGCGAGAGGGAGAGCTCGCGCAGCGGAAGGTGGATCTCGACTCCCATGAGGAGGACCTTGCCGCTCGCGAGGCCGCCCTTGGCGGGGAGCTGAAGGAGGCGAAAGCCGCTGCTGCTGCCGCGGAAGACGCCAAGAAGGAGCTCGCCGCCAAGGTCATCCAGTTGGAGAAGGCGATGAAGGTGAGCGCCGAGAAGGTTGCCGCGCTCATTACTGAGCGCGAGAAGGACGCCCACACCAACGCGGAGCTCCAAGTAAGCTTATCAAAGAAGGGCGACGAGTTGAAGGCCGCCAAGGATTCCATCGAAGACTTGGAGCTGAAGGTCTCAACTCTGAGGGATTCAATTGACGCCGCCAAGCTCCGAGAAGACAAGCTGAAGGAGGAGCTCCGGAAGGAGCGGACTTTGGTGGATAGCGTCAACAAGGCGTCTGAGCTATTCCGGCAGACCATCGAGGCGTGGACCGAAGAGCTGGCTTCTTCTGCGTCCAACATTGACCAGGAGTTGCTTGCTTTGAAGGCCGAGCATCTTATCTACTCGCCGGATCCAGATCTCCCGCACAGCGCCAAGCTCAGCCTCTTCTTCAGAGGCGTCGCTCCGGCCCTTGCAGGTCTCCGGAACCGCATCCCCTACCTGGCGCGCCAAAGATGTCGGGGGAAACTGTCCGCCACGAACACCTATGGGACCGGAGCCCCTTGTCTGTGCGGTACGAGGGCGGAGGGAGCACGAAGAGCAGATCGAGGCAGACGCACGGGCAGTTTTACCCAGGTTCGGGCCGCACGGATGCGTAAAACCCTACTCCTGCTTGGTTGTGTATTGAGTTAGGCGCTCGGAGCTTGAAGAAGCAGCTACACGAGCGTGAGAATGATCTAGGTTGCGAACCCCCTCCACGTTGTGCATGGGCCTCCTTTTATAGTGCAAGGGGTCACCGACAGGTGTCAACGTAGGAGAAAGGGGTAAAAATGTAAAAGATGTGGTAGTTGGAACAGTGCGGGAACAGTGGAGCTACAGTGCAGAACAGTGGTCTATACCTACTTTGACAGTGGGGGACAAGGGCATTTAATGCCCGTCGCCGTCGACCCCAAAAGCTCCCGCCGTTGCGTCTCCGTCTGCCACGGCGATGGATCCACTGCCGTGGAGTGCCACCGTGTCCCCCAGGCTGCACAGCCATCCGCCACGCGTCCCTGGAGTGGCCCCAGGGCGACGCGTGGGCTGATGAGCTGGAGCGCGGGCACACAGCGCACCTCCCCCGGCAAGCACCTTGCCGGGCACCTCCCCCGGCAAGCACCTTGCCGGGGATCTCGACCTTGCCGGGCCCGGAAGCTTGCCGCTCCCCGAGCCCTTGCCGGGTCTTCTAAGATAGAATCTTCTATTCGTCCTGACAAGCTCCTCTTGCCAGGGCCTCGTGCTAGTTAAGTAATCTTGAGCCTGGGACGGCCTTCCCGGCAAGCTCCTCTTGCCGGGGTCTTGGTCTTCTGTCTTGTATACTTTGTCTTTGAATGGTTAGATAAGGAGCAGGAAGGTCTCCGGCGAGCCAGCAGTAAACCTTGCCGCGGGAAGCTGCAACTGCCCGTGCACAAGTTGGGGTACTGAGGTACCCCTACCTTAGTACACCGACAGGAGCCCCCGGGCCTGGGCCACACACGGTGCCGAGCGCTGTTGGGCCAGGCCCAGAACAGTGCACGGGCACCCGCGGCCCGCGGCGC
This sequence comes from Secale cereale, assembly GCA_902687465.1. NCBI lineage: Eukaryota > Viridiplantae > Streptophyta > Magnoliopsida > Poales > Poaceae > Secale > Secale cereale. The sequence goes on along the minus strand of LR738711.1, from coordinate 821,006,810 downwards.
GCCGAATCCACTTCCCTATCCGCCGCACCCCACGGTAACGGCACGCGTCGATTGCGGCGCCGTGGGATGGGACGTGCCCACGATTTCTTTAATGGGAAGGGCGAAACGCCCCCCCACTCCCCCATAAAAGCAGAGAGAGCGGCGCGGTTCCCCTCCCTGCGCACTCATTACCATCGTCTTCTTCCTCAGATTCCTCTGCTCTTTGCCTCTACTCCTCCGCCACCACCAAGCTCTTCGCCCCCTTCCTTCCACCGCGTCCGCCATGGCCCCAAAGACCGACAAGGCGAAGGCGGAGAAGTCCAAGCGGGAGAAGTCAGATCAGGCGGCGAAGCTCGTCGCGTTCCGGAAGGAGCACATCGTCTTTGCGCCGAAGCTCGGCGTGCGGGAGCTTTGGAGCAAATATTATTGGTTCTGGGCCAAGGAGACCCCAGCGCACCCCCGCACACGCGTCTACCCGGCCGTCGCCAAGGATCACTACCCCGGCGGGTATTACTTTTTCGCAGCCTTCTTCCACTGCGGTCTGTGCCCTCCCTTCTCAAACTTTTTCTGCGATATCATGAATACTTATGGCCTCCACCTCCTCGACTTCACTCCCAACGCCATCCTCACCATGTCCGTTTTCGCACACATGTGCGAAAACTTCGTAGGAATCCAGCCCAACGTAGCTCTCTTTAGGCACTTTTTCATCCCCAGAGTAGAGGCCGACGCCCCCCTCTCCGGAGGAATCTCTTGGGTGTTCAGGCTGAATAAGAAACCCGCCTACTTGCCGGGGGAGCTCCGCGGCAAGTGGGAAGAGTGGCGTGCGGAGTGGTGCTGGGTCGTCGAGGAGCGGCCGCAACACTGATCTGACATCTTTGGACAGAGTTGTACCGGCGAGCTTCTCCACAGCCTCGTCGGACCCGCGGGCCCGTCGGGACCAGCGCCAGGTCCTCGACGACCGGCGAGATGAAGACGCTCGGACCACGATCGAGCGCCGCCGAGAAGCTCGGCGACAATCCGACAAGAGAGCTGGGAACGCTGTCGACGCACCCGCGCCCGGTGAACCAGGCGACTTGCCGTACGCGGCAGGCTGCCCTGCGTTCACCCGCGAGCTGCGGCGCGTCCAGTGGCCCAGCATGAAGAACTTTAAGCCCGACGTACCGGAGAAGTACGACGGCAAGACGCACCCCTCGGAGTTTCTCAGCGTCTACACCATAGCAGTGCAAGCTGCCGGGGGGCGCGACGAGAAGATCCTAGCCAACTACTTCCCGCTCGTGCTGAAGCCGAACGTCCGTTCGTGGCTCATGCACTTGCCGGAAGGCTCTATCTCTTCTTGGGCCGACCTCTGCCATCAGTTTGTTGGCGCCTTCACCGGCGGCCACAAACCCCATGGCCAGGAGAGCGATCTCCACATTTTGGCCCAGAAGGAGGGCGAACCCCTGCGCAAGTATATCCAACGTTTCAGCCGGGTGCAGCACAACATCCCCGACGTTCACCCTGCCGCGGTTATCAGCGCGTTCCATCAGAACGTGCGTAACCGCCGCATGCGTGAGGAGATGGCGATGACCAAGATCAGGGACGTCAGTGAGCTCTACGCTCTTGCCGACAAGTGCGCCCGTGCAGAAGAGGGGAGGAAACTCCCCGGGGAGGATGCTGGCGCAGGGGGAAGCGACAGCGACGACGCCGCCCCGGCAAAGAAGAGCCGGCGGCGGAACAACAGGAAGAAGGGCAAGAAGGAAGTGCTTGCCGTCGAGAAGTCCGGCAAGGAGGCCCCCGCCAAGCAAGCACAGGCTGGCGGCTCCGGCAAGGAGCCTGCCCCTGCGGCGGCGGCCGACAAGCCGGGTAGCTCCGACAAGCAATACTGCAAGATTCACCGCACCAAGGGTCACGACCTCTCCAACTGCAAGCGCGTCGAGTACCTCGTCGAGCAGCAAAAAGCTGAGTACGAGAGGCGCGACAAGGAGAAGGCCCAAGGTGGCGGGGAGGAGCCCAGCAAGAAGCGGCCATTCAATGGCCGGGGAGGACGCCGCGGCAAGGCCAAGCAGCGGCAAGGAGATCGACCTCCCCGGGGCCGCGACAACGACGAAGACGACGATGAAGACATGGAGGACGACGAGAACAGCGAGCAGGAGTTCCAGAAGGCCACGGAGGTCCTGTGCGTCGACGGTGGCGCCTCCCTGCACACCTCCCACCGCCAGCTGAAACAGTGGGTGCGTGAGGTGAATGCAGCGGAGCCGCCCGTGGAGTCGCGCAGGCTCCTCAAATGGTCCAGCACGCCCATCATTTTTGACCTTGAGGATCACCCTGACCGCACCACGGCGGTCGGGCACTTGCCGATGCTGGTTTCCCCCACCATCCGCAACCTCAAGGTCACCAAAATGTTGGTCGACGGCGGGGCCGGGCTGAATTTGATCTCCTCTGCTGTGATCAAGAAACTCCAGATTCAAGACGGCGAGCTCGAAGAGACCGGTTCATTCCAAGGAATCAACCCGGGAAGGAGCAAGCCCAAGGGAAAGATTACTCTGCCGGTGACCTTTGGCGGGGAGCTCAACTTCAGAACTGAGCGCATCACCTTTGACGTTGCTGATATTCCATTGCCCTACAATGGGATACTTGGCCGTCCCGCCCTCGCCAAGTTCATGGCAGCTTCCCACTATGCCTACAACGTGCTGAAGATGCCGGGGCCGATAAGCGTCATCACTGTCCACAGCGACAAGAAAGATGCGCTTATTTGCGCCGACAAGATCTACCGGGATGCGGCAGCTGCGGCCGAGAAGGATACTCTTGCCGCTGAAGCTCCCGGGGGGAAGAAGACGAAGACCAAGTCCGGCAAGTGCTCTGGGACCCACTCCGGCAACCGCACCTCTTCGGAGTGCTGCGCTGCCGTCGAGGACGTTCCATCGAGCTCCACCGGCAAGAGCAAGAAAGGAATGGCTGCTCCTCCGGCAACCAAGAAAGTGTCCGCAAAGGAGGATGGCACTGGTGGTACCTTCACCATCAGCGCCACCCTTGACAGCAAATAGGAAAGCGCGCTCGTCGCCTTCCTGCGGGCGAATGTCGATGTGTTTGCTTGGCAACCATCTGACATCCCCGGTGTTCCCAGGAAGGTGATTGAGCACAAGCTTGCTGTCTGTCCTCATGCGCGGCCCATCAAGCAGAAAGTGAGGAAGCAAGCCGTGGAGCGCCAAGAGTTCATCAACGAGGAAATCAAGAAGCTAGAAGCAGCAGGCCTAGTTAGAGGTGTGATCCATCCGACGTGGTTGGCAAACCCAGTCGTCGTGCGCAAGGCCAACGGGAAGTGGAGACTGTGTATAGACTTCACCGATGTCAATAAAGCATGTCCCAAGGATCCATTCCCTTTGCCGCGCATTGACCAGATCGTTGACTCCACTGCCGGATGTGAGCTACTCTGCTTTCTTGATGCATACTCAGGCTATCATCAGATTTTCATGGCCAAGGAAGATGAAGAGAAGACTGCATTTATCACTCCATGTGGCACTTATTGCTTTATCCGCATGCCATTTGGATTGAAGAATGCAAGCTCAACCTTTGCAAGGGTAGTGTACACTGCTTTTGAGCCACAGATCCACAGGAATGTAGAAGCCTACATGGATGACATCGTGGTGAAGAGCAAGAGCAAAGAAACCCTGATTCAAGACTTGGAAGAAACGTTTCAGAACCTGCGCAGGATACAGCTCAAGTTGAACCCCGAGAAGTGCGTCTTTGGAGTCCCCTCCGGCAAGCTTCTCGGGTTCTTTGTGATGCGGAGCATCCTTCGGCACAAGCACTCAAGGGACCAATGACTAGAGCACGCGCACGCGCTATCAAGCACGAGGTGAATTCTCTCCTCTTCGAGTTTCGTTTGGATTCGCATGAGGATTGGGTTCTACCTCACAAGGAGATGTTGTGCATCCTCAGTTACCAAGGAGGTGATCCCGTGGACGCAAAGGAGAACCCATTCAGCCCGGATCGCGTAGAAGCAAATGAAGACCTGCTCGACCCGGAACAAGCGGTACTACCGCTCCGCCAAGCGGTACTACCGCACCTGGACAGTCCGGCACCAGCGGTACTACCGCCCCCTAGGCGGTACTACCGCTCTACAAGCGGTACTACCGCTCGAGCTGGCGGTACTACCGCCCTGCCTGCGCGCAGCCCTCGGCCCTTGGCCATGTATCCCTCTCTTCTCGTACCCCTTCGTAGCATAAACTATAAATAGACCTTCCCCACTTCCTTGGAAGGTTTAGCAAAGTATTTGATAGACATTGAGAGCTTTGCTCCTTGTATCCCCTCCTCTAGGAGATCAAGACCTCCCAAGGGAGAAGAATCCTTGTGGGATTGCAAGACCTCCCACGGGAGAAGAATCCTTGTGGATTGCAAGACCTCACCTCCTCAAGGAGTGGGATGAACTAGTTACCTTGTATCTTTCCTTTTTGATACGGTGTATCCTAGGGCCATCCCCATGGACCCTCCTTCACCTCAACAAGTGCCCAAAGGACCAAGGACTAGAGCTCCCGAGACCGAGGTGACGTCACTCCTAGCCCTACTTCCATACAAATCTTGCGAGACATGGTCGCTACCTCAGACGGACGTGTTGTGTGTGCTCAGGTGTGAAGAAGACCACATCGGAGAGGGGCGTGAAGATGGACGAGTCCTCAAGTTCATGGACGAGCCAATGCATCGAGAAGAGCAGAAGAGAGCTCCAGGACCCGGACATCCGGCCCCCTGGCCCGGACATCCGGCCCCTGGGCATTCACCCACAGAAGGCCAACAGCAGCCAAGGCTACAGGGCCCGGACATCCGGCCAGGGCCCGGACATCCGGCCAGGCACGGCCCGGACATCCGGCCCCGCGCCCGGAAATCCGGCGCCTCTGTCCAGAGAGCACCCGAGGCGCGTCCACTCCAGCCCGGACATCCGGGCCCCCGCCCCGGACATCCGGCGTCCTGTGAAGTCCCGGACATCCGGCCCGCCGCCCGGACGTCCGGTCCCTGAATTGCCTGCGCGCATCCCCCGGGCCGAGGCCCATGTACCCATTCGCCCCGTAGACTATATATACTCCTCTCCTCATCCCGTTTAGGGTTAGCTGTGGTTTTAGCTCATTTGACACTTGTGTGGATTTCTCCCACGAGACCGGTGCGCCTCTACGGAGAAGATCCACCTCTGGATTCAAGACCCCTAACGGGAAGATCCCACGGGATTCCAAGACCTCCTCCGGGAGAAGACTATCTGTATCACCGTTGTTGACTTTGGATCATGTATCTCGACCTTGTATCGCGAATCTAGCACTTGTGTGATTGCTTCCGTGTTGATTTGAGTGTTCTCTCTTGTGTTTTCCCCATCTTTCTCCGTGTTTTCCCCGTGTTCATCGTGTGCCAACCTCCAAACGTGAAAGATCCGCTGATTAGGGTTCCACCCTGCATCACTTTGGAGACAACAAGGTTGGGGCTTGTGTCATTGTCGCAAAACACTTGATTGTCTTCTTCTTCATTGACTTGGCGATGCATGGCGACATGCTCAAGTGCTTCCATCTCATCATCGCTCATGGAGTCATAAGATCCGTCGTCGTTGATGATCATGGTGCGAACGGTCTTGCACTCAAATGACTTGTGGCCTCGTCCTTGGCACTTGAAGCATTTGATGGAGCTCGTCTTGTTATTGTCTTCGGTCGGAGTTGTATTTGAGGAAGCTCTTGGCTTGAAGTTGTTGGTAGAAGGTGGACGACTCGATGTAGTCGCATTCTTGTAGCTTGGCTTGTCTCCGAAGTTTGTAAAAGGCTTGGTAGAGGTAGGCGGAGTAGCCAAAGTCGTTGAAGCTTGGTTGTAGGAGCCGAAGTTCTTGGAGTTGAACTTGGAGTACTTGTAGTCCTCTTGAACTTGTCGCTCCGCTTTGGTTGCTTGGTGTACTAGCTCGAGGAGATTGTTGTATGGTTGGAAGTCCGCAATCTTCTTGATGGGATAGTTGAGTCCATTCAAGAATCTCGCCATAGTTTGCTCGTCATCTTCCGTGATGTTTGCTCGTATCATGGCAATTTCCATCTCCTTGTAGTACTCTTCAACGGACTTGGTTCCTTGTTTGAGGAGTTGTAGCTTCTTGAACAAGTCTCGGTTGTAGTGGGTTGGCACGAAGCGTGCTCTCATGACTTCCTTCATTTGAGCCCAAGTGGTGATAGGAGGTTCGCCTTTTGCTTCTCTTCTCTCCATGATTTGCTCCCACCAAATGAGAACATAGTCTTGGAACTCAAGTGATGCCATTGCGATCTTCTTCTCTTCATCGAAGTTGTGAAGGCGAAAGATCTTGTCAACTTTCAATGCCCATGAGATGTAGTCTTCGGGATCAATGCTTCCGGAGAACTTTGGCATGGTGAACTTGAGCTTGCCATAGCGATGCTCATCGTTGTTTCCTTGCCTATTGGGAAGGTGATCTCGATTTTGGCGGTTTGCCATATCGTGTTGCTCTTGAGGATGTAGACGTTCTTGTTGAGGTTGTTGCTCTTGGCGCGCTTGAGGAGGAGCTTCTTCTTGCATTCGTGCTTGATGGCGCCTTTCTTGCATCTCATCGCGAAGGAAATCCTCTTCTTGACGATTGTGTCGAGTGCGGGCTGCCACATTGCGATGTGCATCTTGTAAAGCACGTTGCGCCTCCATAGCTTGAGCTTCTCGACGTTGTTGTGCTTGGCGGTTAGCCTCGGCATCTTGTTCTTCTTGATATTGGCGAGCTCGCTCTTGTTGTTGTTGGCGTAGTCGTTGCCGTTCTTGTGCTTGCTCAAGTGTAGCTTGGTTTTGACGACGTCGACCTTCGTGCTCGTCGAATAGCTCTTGTGAACTCTTGTCATGTAGAGGTTGCCGGCGGTCATGTCGAGCTTGACGGGCGGCTTGACGAAGAGTGTTTGACGTAGGTGTACTTGAGTCTTGCGTTGAGTCGGTGTGTCGACTTGAGCGGCTCCGTCTTTGAGAAGATGTTGAGGAAGAACGACGGTTGATGATCAATGTCCGGAGCTCATTGTATTGAGTAGACATGTTGGTGTTGATGAGGTCGATTTGCTCCTTGGTACTTTGTTGGAATTGGCGCGCGTCCTCGGCGACTTGACCAATGTACTCTCGCATAGCTTCACTCTCTTGATGTAGAGCTCGTTGGACACCGAATAGATGTAGTTTGGTGACGTAGTTGTTCGCTTCTTGAGGATCGTCGAAGATCGGGTTGGAGGATGAACTTGGCCTATCCATCATCACAAGCAAGTATGTGAGTGGGAGAAAAGGAGAAGACAATATCAATGTACCTTAACCGAGGTTGAAAATGGATCAATGATCACTCAACAATGTAACCCGGAAATAGCACTATTGGTATCACTTCGTGTCGATTCTCACACCTACACAAGTAAAGCTTTTAGAGGAGCTCGGTTAGGATGTGGCACAAATTCAATGCAATAGTCAAAGTGACTCAAAGATGTTGAAAATGGTTCACAAATTTGCTCATGCAACAAGTAGATCACTAGCAAAGATAGCACACGGAACACACGCACGGATAGATAAATGTGGCTGTGCAACCAAGGATGAGCGAAAATGTGGAAAACCACGGAAAATGCTCGTGTTGCACAACGCTAGAGAGACGCTAACCGATTGCTTAATAGGCGGATACGCACTTGTGCACGACCTATAAGAGGCAAAACGTAACGACTATCTATCACAAGTATGCTATGAGTGTATGATGTGCTGATGCTTGAGCACAAGATGATGTTGCTATGATGTATGATCTCTTTGGATGCAAGGCGTATGATGCTATTGTTTCTTTGCTTGGATTGGCTCTTTTGCTTAGAAGGTTTTGAGCTCTTTCTTTGGGCACATATGTATGCTTCTCGGATCGAGGTAGCTATTGTGTATGCGGAGCACTCTTGTGGCACACGGGGATATGCAAGATACCAAGATGATGTGATATTACTCACAAGGATGTAGTATGCAATATCTATGACTATCACTAATGTGCACAAGTGTCGTGGCCCGGCAATACTCAAATGGCTAGTCTCAAAGGGAAAGCTACGCAAGATGGTTCATAGGGTGACAATGCAATTGCAAGGTAAGATGAGCGAAGTGTCGTCGATGCTACCGTCCTTGCCGAAGTTGAACGGTGGTGTTGTCGAAGTCTTGCCGTCCCAAGGTAGCCTAAACATCCAAGGAAACGGTGAAACCACAACTCAAGTATCCAAGGCAAAGGGAGACACACTTTTCAAACTCAGAGCGGGAAAATGATGGTGGTTGCGGAAGGTATATGGCCGTTGCGGAAGGTGGATGGTATTTGCGGAAGGTGGGTGGTAGCGGAAGGTGAAACGTAACTGAACAAAATCAGCTGCGTCAGGAAATGTCGGACGTCCGGAAGGTACCGGTCGTCCGGTCTTTCTGAAGGGGTCGGACGTCCGGTGGTTGCCGGAAATCCGGTCAAACGCTTCTGTTGTCGGGGTGCCGGTCGTCCGGTGTTTAGCGGACGTCCGGTGTCTCGAGGGGTGCCGGACGTCCGGTAATCGTCGGTCGTCCGGTAGGTTTAGGACTGGGTTGGTGGGATTCGTGGCGAAAATGGTGAAACGTGGTCGGATTGGCGGGGAAAAACGGTGAAAAGGTGGGGAAATGCTAGATCGACACGTGGCACAGCAAATCCATGGAACAAATTCAACAAAATCTTCCCAAATCAACAGATCACAAAAAAATTTTGGGGCTCTTTTTGTGGGGAATTTTCGAAATTGGGAAGAACACGACAAAAACAGGCTAGAAAACAAAGTGTGGGGCTCCAAAATCGTGAGAAACCTTTGCTCTTGATACCATATGATACAGGGTGGAACCCTAATCAGCGGATCTTTCACGTTTTGGAGGGTGGCACACGATGAACACGGGGATCACAAGAGAAAGACGGGGAAAACACAAGAGGAAAACACTCAATCAACACGAAGATAATCACACAAGCGCTAGATTCGCGATACAAGGTCGAGATACATGATCCAAGGTCAACACCGGTGATACAAAGATAGTCTTCTCCGTGAGGAGGTCTTGATATCCCTGGGGATCTTCTCCGATGAAGGAGGTCCTGAATCCATAGTGGATCTTCTCCGTAGAGGCGCACCGTCTCGTGGGAGAAATCCACACAAGTCTGAGAAATGAGCTAAACCACAACTGAGTCTAACGGAGGGGAGTCAACAGTATTTATATTACATGGGTGGTCACCGTCGTAGCGGACGTCCGTGGGTTACCGGACGTCCGGTGGTTCCGGAAGGACCGGACGTCCGGTAATCCTCGGATTTCCGCTATTTAGCTTCTGTAGTCGTTTTCACGGACGTCCGGTGGCCTCCGGTCGTCCGGTCGTCTGGGGGAGGCCGGACGTCCGGTGTCTTCCGGTCATCCGGTGCCTGGGAGTCGCCGGTCGTCCGGTGCAGGCCGGACGTCCGGTGCCTGTAGCATCTTCAGCCTTCCTTCTTCATGTCTCGTGCACTTGTCGGGCCTGTCCTCTTGAGCATCGTGTAGAGCTGTCCCGCGGCCTTCGTCCAAGCACCTGAGTATGCAAAGAGTCTTTGATGAAGGTAGAAGCCGTGTCTCAAGTGAATCCGAACGATGTAAAGAGAGGAGCGAGGTCACCTCGGTCTCGAAAGCTCTTGCACGGGCTCTAGTCATGGGTCCTTTGGGCACTTGGTGAGGCGATGAAGGGTCCATGGTGATGACCCTAGGATACACCGTATCAGTCGATGATCACTGATAGAGGCAAAGGTGTCCCGTCTTTCGATGAGATGGTGGCTATCGTTTGGATGAAGTCGACTTTGACGATCCGACTACTAACGTGCGTGGACGTCGCGCCTTAGCAATCGCTAAACCAACTCCGAGAGGTTATTGACCACGCCGGAGCACGATCAACCTGACCACGAAGGTCTGTTTCCTGCAGGCAAACGAAGAACAAGCAAGAAACTGAGATTGCAATCTGGATATTGCGAATTCAAGAGGAAAGCTTTATTGATCAAGTGGGGTTCTGTGACGTCTTGGTCTGGTCGTTGAACACAAACGAAGTACGCGAAGTTGCAGCTATGGCGAACTTTAATCTAAACAAAACCCAAAGTCTAAACGACGCCCTAAGGGCTGTATATATGAGGGAAACAGGGGGGAATTTCGTGGCCCTTGGTGGAGGGGTCCGAAACCAACCCTAACTCTTGTTTCCCCACACATACGGACTCTAAAAACAGCCTATACTCAAGTATTTCGAAATTACATGGGCCTGGCCCAATAATAAGGTGACGCAGCACCTATAATAGCCTCTAAACGAAATTTATGAAGTGGCATCTTGTATATTTCGTCCAAGGCTTCTCGCACTCATTATGGTGGCTTCAAAGTCCTGAAATCATCAATTGAAACTCCATTCTTGTTCCCCTTGCGCATCCCATCATCTCCATGCTTGATCTTGCTCCAATGTTCATCCTTTTTGTCCAAGCTAGGCCCTTCATTTGTAAGCAAGACAAATGTATCCAATTTAGGCAGCATCATATTCTCATGAACATTAGATTCATTACCAAGAAACGAAAGTACCTGGTAATTTAATTGGCGTGCGCGAGCTCTAGTAATTGGTCCTGTATATGTGTCAGTTGGAGCTGTGGGTGTAACCTTGTTAGTGATGTCCTCACCATCCTCCCCTTCTTGAATTGAAGTCGTCCTCGACGGAAGCTCATCTTCCTCACCCAAGTAAGGCTTCAAATCTGCAATGTTAAATGTGGGACTAACCCCAAAATCTGCAGGCAGCTCAAGTTTATATGCATTATCATTTATTTTCTCTAACACCTTGAAAGGACCATCAGCACGTGGCATTAGCTTGGACTTGCGCAAATTAGGAAACCTATCCTTACGCAAATGTAACCAAACAAGATCTCCAGGTGCAAAGACAACACGTTTTCTACCCTTATCTCCAAGAAGTTTATATTTAGCATTCATGCGCTCAATATTTTCCTTAGTTAACTCATGCATTTTTAAGATCAATTCAGCACGTTGTTTAGCATCAAAATTAACCTTCTCCGAAGATGAAAGAGGCAACAAATCAATAGGTGCACGAGGTAGGAAACCATAGACAATTTCAAAAGGGCACATCTTAGTAGTAGAATGCAATGAACGATTATAAGCAAATTCAATATGAGGCAAGCATTCTTCCCACATTTTCTTATTATTCTTCAAAACAGCCCTAAGCATAGTAGACAAAGTTCTGTTGACTACTTCAGTTTGTCCATCAGTTTGGGGGTGACAAGTAGTACTAAAAAGCAGTTTAGTCCCCAACTTAGCCCATAAACATCTCCAAAAGTGGCTAAGAAATTTAGTATCACGATCTGAAACAATAGTATTTGGCACACCATGCAAGCGAATAATTTCACGAAAGAACAAATCAGCAACATTAGCAGCATCATCGCTTTTATGACATGGTATAAAGTGTGCCATCTTCGAGAACCTATCCACGACAAAAAATATGCTATCCCTCCCCTTCTTTGTTCGAGGTAAACCCAAAACAAAGTCCATAGATATATCTTCCCAAGGAACACTAGG
>LR738711.1:820953517-820989167 GCA_902687465.1 Secale cereale | reverse complement strand
AACAAGGCGTCTGAGCTATTCCGGCAGACCATCGAGGCGTGGACCGAAGAGCTGGCTTCTTCTGCGTCCAACATTGACCAGGAGTTGCTTGCTTTGAAGGCCGAGCATCTTATCTACTCGCCGGATCCAGATCTCCCGCACAGCGCCAAGCTCAGCCTCTTCTTCAGAGGCGTCGCTCCGGCCCTTGCAGGTCTCCGGAACCGCATCCCCGCGCAGCTGGCCGAGGAGTCGCGCCGTCTCTGCGCGGGAACTCTGGAGCGGGTCTTGACGAAGATTGTGTTCCGCAACCCGGGGATCAACCTGACGAACGTTCTTCGCAGCTTGCCGGAGGATGCGAACACGGAGGCCCTGAAGGAGCAGGTCAGCCACATCATCGCCAAGGTGGCAAAGCTTGGCAGGAAGGAGGGCGACCGCGTAGACTAGGGCCCCATCTATCTTTATCCTTTTGTTGCTGCACGTTATGTTATGAACTCATTAGTCCATTGCGACAAGTTATCCTTGTAAGATATTTGCTTTACTTCAATCAATCAGTGCAATGTTATCTTCCTTGTTCCAATCTTTGACTTTGTATGTTTTTCACCCTACGCTCCCGGGGAGCTTGCCGGCAAGGGGCCCTTGCCGCGAGCGCTGAGTGCTGGACTCTGAGCAGCCTGCTGGCCAAGGTCCTCGCCGGCAAGCAACCTTGCCGCAGCAGGTCGCAACGCACTTAGCTTGCTGAGTGTACTCGGAAACGAGGTAAGGGCGCGACACTTGTCGCAGCTCACTTAAATCGTTGAGTGAACTCGAAAACAAGATAAGGGTGCGGCAAGCCACGGGTAGGTTCCTCCGCGCACAGGTTTTCCATACAAAGTGTGATCGTTCAAGGAAGACAACCAAAATTTAAAATTTGAACTGGTCAAATTCTAACAACTTATCTTTCATAAGCTGCTTGCTCATGTTGTTTGCTTTCCGGTAAGGCTCTTCTTACTTGAACGGCACTTAGTTCCTCCTCCACCTCCTTCCCCCCCCGGCAAACTTGTGCGCGAGGAACGTTCCTTCTGCTTAAGAGAAAAAGGAAAAGGAGAGGGAAACAAGCAAATCGCCTTTCGGCGTAATAGTGCTTACCGAGTATCTAAGTGTTGCATCAAATGCCAAATAAAACACGCAAATAGCAAAGAGAAGCATGCGAAAGGCAATCGATGCGAAAACACGAAATCTTTACTGATGCACGGGGTCTGCGCCCGGCTTTGTACAAAGGGTTACATGCAACAGCGGCAAAGCTTGTACAAAAGGTGGTTGCCGGAGCGGATCACGGCAACCGCGCCTTAGGGGTGAAACTTGCGAAGATGCTCTATGTTCCAGGAGTTGCTCACCGGTAAGCCTTCTTCGGTCTCGAGGCGGACAGCGCCGGGCCTCGTAACTTGTCTCACCCGATAAGGGCCTTCCCACTTCGGCGTCAACTTGTTGGAATTCTTGGCGGACTGAACACGCCGAAGAACAAGGTCGCCTTCCTCGAGACTCCTGGCCTTGACTTTGCGGCTATGGTAGCGGCGCAAAGCTTGCTGGTATCGAGCAGCTCGTACAGCAGCCTGGAGACGTCCCTCCTCAAGGAGCAATGCGTCGTCTTGCCGCAGTTGCTCTTGCTCGAGCTCATCATAAGCGAGCACCCGAGGAGATCCGTATACGAGTTCCGTGGGGATAACTGCTTCTGCCCCGTAGACTAGGGCAAAGGGTGTCTGTCCGGTGGCTCGATTCGGTGTCGTTCTGATTGACCAAAGAGCCGCCGGGAGCTCCTCTATCCAATTCCTTCCGCACTTGCGCAGCCTGTCAAAGGTCCTTGTCTTGAGTCCGCGCAGCACTTCAGCATTTGCCCTCTCCGCTTGACCGTTGCTCCTCGGATGAGCAACAGAAGCGAAACAGACCTTGGCGCCAAGGTCTTGGACGTACTGCATGAAGGTGCGACTAGTGAATTGTGTACCGTTGTCGGTGATGATCCTGTTAGGGATCCCGAAACGGCAAACAATCGACCTGAAGAACCTGACTGCTGACTGTGCTGTCACCTTTCTCACTGGCTCCACTTCTGGCCACTTTGTGAACTTGTCGATTGCAACGTACAAGTACTCAAAGCCCCCGACAGCGCGAGGGAAAGGGCCGAGGATATCGAGCCCCCAGACCGAGAAGGGCCAGGACAAAGGGATTGTTTGGAGAGCTTGAGCTGGCTGATGTATTTGCTTTGCATGAAACTGGCACGCTTCACACTTGGTTACTAGTGCAGTTGCATCTTGGAGGGCTTCTTGCCAAAAGAACCCTTGCCGGAAAGCTTTCCCGGCAAGTGCCCTTGCGCCAATGTGGTGGCCGCATATGCCTCCGTGTATTTCTGCCAACAGCTTCTGTCCATCTTCCCTGGAGATGCACTTCAACCTGACACCATTGAGTCTTCTTCTGTACAGCTCGTTATCCACGAACTGATACATACTTGACTGCCTGGTTATCTTCTCTATCTCTTGAGGGTCGTCGGGAAGTTCTCCAGTTTGTAGAAAGCGGACGATCTGCTGTGCCCATGCCGGAGCTCGGGGCTCGACGACAAGGACTAAAGGCTCGAGGGCCGCTGCGGGAACCCCAGCTTCTACGGCAAAGACCTCTGGTCCTGTCGGAGCTGACGGTCCCCCGGCAAGCTCGCCGGGGCGAGGCTTGTCGGGAACACTTGCTTCAACTGCACAAGCCCGAGGGCTTGCAGGAGCAAACTGTTCCTCAGCGTTCTTGTCGTTGATCTTGGGGACCTTGGCGGCGGTTTCTGGAAGATCCGCCGGCAAGTAGTCGCCGGAGACCAACTTTCTCTTCTTAGACTGTCCGATTGATGGTGTAACTGATGGTTGAGTCAGCTTGAGCAAAAAGGTCCCTGGTTCCACAGGTAGCTTCATCGCAGCACACTTTGAAAGGCCATCTGCAATTTCATTTTGAGCTCTCGGGACATGCTCCATCTGCAGACCTTCAAAGTGCTCTTCAAGCTTCCTCACTTCATCTACATAAGCTTCCATCAAAGGGCTCTGGTAGCTCTTGTTGACTTGCCGGACCACCAACTGGGAATCTCCACGTACAATCAGCTTTCTGATCCCAAGTTCAGCCGCAATTCTGAGGCCGGCGAGCAAGCCTTCATACTCTGCAGTATTGTTTGTCGCTTGCTCTCTTGGGAAGTGCATCTGGATAATATACTTGAGGTGTTCTCCGGTGGGCGCAATGAGTACTACGCCAGCACCGGCGCCTTGCAGCGAGAAGGCACCGTCAAAATACATTACCCATTCACTTGTCGCTTCTTGCACGGGTACGCTCGTTTCTTGAACTTCTTCATCGGGCGTTGGGGTCCATTCTGCTATAAATTCTGCCAAAGCTCGGCTCTGTATGGTTGAAGTACTTTCAAACTTGAGTCCGAAGCTTGACAGTTCCAGTGCCCACTCGACGATCCTGCCTGTTGCCTCTGGATTGTGCAATATCCTCTTCAACGGAAAGCGAGTGACCACTGTTATCTCATGGGCTTGGAAGTAGTGGCGCAGCTTCCTCGAGGCCATGAGGAGGCCGAAAAGCAACTTTTGCACACCAGAGTACCTTGATCTAGCCCCCTGGAGAAGGGAACTTACAAAATACACTGGGCGCTGCACCATCTTCCTCCGCACCTCTCCTTGTCCCTGCGCAGAGTCTTCCTTGTCGGGGCCAGAGCTTGTCGGGACAGCCCCCTGCTTGTCGCTGGATTCGCTCGCCGGTGGTGTGACCTCCTCGTCGGACTCTCTCTCCGCTACTAACGCAGCACTAACCACCTGGTTGGTTGCCGCCAAATACAGCAGCAACTTTTCCTGTGGTCTAGGTGCGACAAGTATTGGAGGAGAGGAAAGGTACCGTTTCAAATCTTGCAGCGCTGCCTCCGCTTCCGGAGTCCACTTCATGGGACCTGCCTTCTTCAAGATTTTGAAGAAAGGCAGGGCGCGTTCTGCAGATTTAGAAACGAACCTACTGAGGGCAGCCACACAACCTGCAAGCCTCCTGACATCCTTGACTCGCCTCGGGGCTTCCATCTGCTCGATGGCTTTGATCTTGTCGGGGTTGGCTTCAATCCCTCTCTGCGAAACAAAGAACCCGAGAAGCTTGCCGGAGGGGACTCCAAAGACGCACTTCTCGGGGTTCAACTTGAGCTGTATCCTGCGCAGGTTCTGAAATGTCTCTTCTAGATCTTGAATCAGTGTTTCTTTGCTCTTGCTCTTCACCACGATGTCATCCATGTAGGCTTCTACATTCTTGTGGATCTGTGGCTCAAAAGCAGTGTACACTACCCTTGCAAAAGTTGAGCCTGCATTCTTCAGTCCAAATGGCATGCGGATAAAGCAGTAAGTGCCACATGGAGTGATAAATGCAGTCTTCTCCTCATCTTCCTTAGCCATGAAAATCTGGTGATAGCCTGAGTATGCATCAAGAAAACAGAGTAGCTCACATCCGGCAGTGGAGTCAACGATCTGGTCAATGCGCGGCAAAGGGAAGGGATCCTTGGGACATGCTTTATTGACATCAGTGAAGTCTATACACAGTCTCCACTTCCCGTTGGCTTTGCGCACGACGACTGGGTTTGCCAACCACGTCGGATGGATCACACCTCTAACTAGGCCTGCTGCCTCTAGTTTCTTGATCTCCTCGTTGATGAACTCTTGGCGCTCCACGGCTTGCTTCCTTACTTTTTGCTTGATGGGCCGCGCATGAGGACAGACAGCAAGCTTGTGCTCAATCACCTTCCTGGGAACACCGGGGATGTCAGATGGTTGCCAAGCAAACACATCGACATTCGCCCGCAGGAAGGCGACGAGCGCGCTTTCCTATTTGCTGTCAAGGGTGGCGCTGATGGTGAAGGTACCACCAGTGCCATCCTCCTTTGCGGACACCTTCTTGGTTGCCGGAGGAGCAGCCATTCCTTTCTTGCTCTTGCCGGTGGAGCTCGATGGAACGTCCTCGACGGCGGCGCAGCACTCCGAAGAGGTGCGGTTGCCGGAGTGTGTCCCAGAGCACTTGCCGGACTTGGTCTTCGTCTTCTTCCCCCCGGGAGCTTCAGCGGCAAGAGTATCCTTCTCGGCCGCAGCTGCCGCATCCCGGTAAATCTTATCGGCGCAAATAAGCGCATCTTTCTTGTCGCTGTGGACAGTGATGACGCTTATCGGCCCCGGCATCTTCAGCACGTTGTAGGCATAGTGGGAAGCTGCCATGAACTTCGCGAGGGCGGGACGGCCGAGTATCCCATTGTAGGGCAATGGAATATCAGCAACGTCAAAGGTGATGCGCTCAGTTCTGAAGTTGAGCTCCCCGCCAAAGGTCACCGGCAGAGTAATCTTTCCCTTGGGCTTGCTCCTTCCCGGGTTGATTCCTTGGAATGAACCGGTCTCTTCGAGCTCGCCGTCTTGAATCTGGAGTTTCTTGATCACAGCAGAGGAGATCAAGTTCAGCCCGGCCCCGCCGTCAACCAACATTTTGGTGACCTTGAGGTTGCGGATGGTGGGTGAGACCAGCATCGGCAAGCACCCGACCGCAGTGGTGCGGTCAGGGTGATCCTCAAGGTCAAAAATGATGGGCGTGCTGGACCATTTGAGGAGCCTGCGTGACTCCACGGGCGGCTCCGCTGCATTCACCTCACGCACCCACTGTTTCAGCTGGCGGTGGGAGGTGTGCAGGGAGGCGCCACCGTCGACGCACAGGACCTCCGTGGCCTTCTGGAACTCCTGCTCGCTGGATCGCCCCCCTCCAAGACCGGAAGAGGCCGGCGTGGCAATATGGCGGCCCGGCAGACATCATGAGGCTGCGCCCCGGCCTCAATTTTAACTTCACAACACTCGAGCTGCGGGGTATGGTCAGGGAACTTTTCAAGTTCGACCCGGCACACCCCGAGTGGTTCCGCGCTCCCCGGGGAGTGGTGCCGCTCTGCGCCAGCAGCGCCCGGGATCGCCTTGTCGCTATGATGCCCGCGTGCGACTCTCATGGAGTGGAGCGCACGTGGATTGCGCCCAAGCCTATCGACGTCCTCGAGTTCTACGACCGCCTTGTGGAGGTGGAGCCGCTCCTCCGCCTTCTTATTCAGCCGGAGCGGACTCCCCTCCACGCTCTTCCCCCGGGTATTACTCAGCCGTCAAGAGCAAGCCTCCCGGGATGCGGCAGATTCTCAGTGGCGGGTTATTTGCTCCGGGTGGTATTCCGGCAACCGCATCTCTTCGGATTTGCTGACGATGTGCTCCTTCCGGAACGCGACGAGCTTCGCCGCCTGATCTGACTTCTCCCGCTTGGACTTCTCCGCCTTCGCCTTGTCGGTCTTTGGGGCCATGGCGGACGCGGTGGAAGGAAGGGGGCGAAGAGCTTGGTGGTGGCGGAGGAGTAGAGGCAAAGAGCAGAGGAATCTGAGGAAGAAGACGATGGTAATGAGTGCGCAGGGAGGGGAACCGCGCCGCTCTCTCTGCTTTTATGGGGGAGTGGGGGGGCGTTTCGCCCTTCCCATTAAAGAAATCGTGGGCACGTCCCATCCCACGGCGCCGCAATCGACGCGTGCCGTTACCGTGGGGTGCGGCGGATAGGGAAGTGGATTCGGCGCGCCGCGGGCCGCGGGTGCCCGTGCACTGTTTTGGGCCTGGCCCAACAGCGCTCGGCACCGTGTGTGGCCCAGGCCCGGGGGCTCCTGTCGGTGTACTAAGGTAGGGGTACCTCAGTACCCCAACTTGTGCACGGGCAGTTGCAGCTTCCCGCGGCAAGGTTCACTGCTGGCTCACCGGAGACCTTCCTGCTCCTTATCTAACCATTCAAAGACAAAGTATACAAGACAGAAGACCAAGACCCCGGCAAGAGGAGCTTGCCGGGAAGGCCGTTCCAGGCTCAAGATTGCTTAACTAGCACGAGGCCCTGGCAAGAGGAGCTTGTCAGGACGAACAGAAGATTTTATCTTAGAAGACCCAGCAAGGGCTCGGGGAGCGGCAAGCTTCCGGGCCCGGCAAGGTCGAGATCCCCGGCAAGGTGCTTGCCGGGGGAGGTGCCCGGCAAGGTGCTTGCCGGGGGAGGTGCGCTGTGTGCCCGCGCTCCAGCTCATCAGCCCACGCGTCGCCCTGGGGCCACTCCAGGGACGCGTGGCGGATGGCTGTGCAGCCTGGGGGACACGGTGGCGCTCCACGGCAGTGGATCCATCGCCGTGGCAGACGGAGACGCAACGGCGGGAGCTTTTGGGGTCGACGGCGACGGGCATTAAATGCCCTTGTCCCCCACTGTCAAAGTAGGTATAGACCACTGTTCTGCACTGTAGCTCCACTGTTCCCGCACTGTTCCAACTACCACATCTTTTACATTTTTACCCCTTTCTCCTACGTTGACACCTGTCGGTGACCCCTTGCACTATAAAAGGAGGCCCATGCACAACGTGGAGGGGGTTCGAAACCTAGATCATTCTCACGCTCGTGTAGCTGCTTCTTCAAGCTCCGAGCGCCCAACTCAATACACAACCAAGCAGGAGTAGGGTTTTACGCATCCGTGCGGCCCGAACCTGGGTAAAACTGCCCGTGCGTCTGCCTCGATCTGCTCTTCGTGCTCCCTCCGCCCTCGTACCGCACAGACAAGGGGCTCCGGTCCCATAGGTGCTCGTGGCGGACAGTTTCCCCCGACATCCTATCACCTCAATTCCCCAATAGCTTTCCAACGCCTATGAAAATGACGAAATCGGAGCTTGTTCTCACTTGCTTTGAGAGTCTCGATCAATTCGGACTCTAGGTTGATTTTTTTATTTTCTTTGATCACCGTTTCTTCGCTAGAGTTGGCCTAACACCCTATTGTATCCATACATGGGTGGGGCGCCCAGGACCTGAACACCAAAGTGATATGCCGGCTCATCAAAATTTGAGCTGTAATTCCGATAACCTTCATTTTTTCCAATCCTGCATTCCATTTTTGAGGGCCAAGACGACCCTTTTTGGGCTCAGAATTTTCCACGCACGTGATCCTGTGTGTGCATGTATGTAAAATCCTCCAGATCGTAAAAACTAGAAGTCCTATCACCTCAATTCCCCAATAGCTTTCCAACGCCTATGAAAACGACGAAATCGGTGCTTGTTCTCACTTGCTTTGAGAGTCTCGATCAATTCGGACTCTAGGTTGATTTTTGTATTTTCTTTGATCACCGTTTCTTCGCGAGAGTTGGCCTAACACCCTATTGTATCCATACATGGGTGGGGCGCCAAGGACCTGAACACCAAAGTGATATGCCGGCTCATCAAAATTTGAGCTGTAATTGCGATAACTTTCATTTTTTCCAATCCTGCAGGCCATTTTTGAGGGCCAAGACGACCCTTTTTGGTCTCAAAATTTTCTGCGCACGTGATCCTGTGTGCGCACGTATGTCAAAATCCTCCAGATCGTAAAAACTAGAAGTCCTATCACCTCAATTCCCCAATAGCTTTCCAACTGTCGGGGGAAACTGTCCACCACGAACACCTATGGGACCGGAGCCCCTTGTCTGTGCGGTACGAGGGCGGAGGGAGCACGAAGAGCAGATCGAGGCAGACGCGCGGGCAGTTTTTACCCAGGTTCGGGCCGCACGGATGCGTAAAACCCTACTCCTGCTTGGTTGTGTATTGAGTTTGGGCGCTCGGAGCTTGGAGAAGCAGCTACACGAGCGTGAGAATGATCTAGGTTTCGAACCCCCTCCACGTTGTGCATGGGCCTCCTTTTATAGTGCAAGGGGTCACCGACAGGTGTCAACGTAGGAGAAAGGGGTAAAAATGTAAAAGAGGTGGTAGTTGTAATAGTGCGGGAACAGTGGAGCTACAGTACAGAACAGTGGTCTATACCTACTTTAACAGTGGGGGACAAGGGCATTTAATGCCCGTCGCCGTCGACCCCAAAAGCTCCCGCCGTTGCGTCTCCGTCTGCCACGGCGATGGATCCACTGCCGTGGAGTGCCACCGTGTCCCCCAGGCTGCACAGCCATCCGCCACGCGTCCCTGGAGTGGCCCCAGGGCGACGCGTGGGCTGATGAGCTGGAGCGCGGGCACACAGCGCACCTCCCCCGGCAAGCACCTTGCCGGGCACCTCCCCCGGCAAGCACCTTGCCGGGGATCTCGACCTTGCCGGGCCCGGAAGCTTGCCGCTCCCCGAGCCCTTGCTGGGTCTTCTAAGATAAAATCTTCTGTTCGTCCTGACAAGCTCCTCTTGCCAGGGCCTCGTGCTAGTTAAGCAATCTTGAGCCTGGAACGGCCTTCCCGGCAAGCTCCTCTTGCCGGGGTCTTGGTCTTCTGTCTTGTATACTTTGTCTTTGAATGGTTAGATAAGGAACAGGAAGGTCTCCGGCGAGCCAGCAGCAAACCTTGCCGCGGGAAGCTGCAACTGCCCGTGCACAAGTTGGGGTACTGAGGTACCCCTACCTTAGTACACCGACAGGAGCCCCCGGGCCTGGGCCACACACGGTGCCGAGCGCTGTTGGGCCAGGCCCAAAACAGTGCACGGGCACCCGCGGCCCGCGGCGCGCCGAATCCACTTCCCTATCCGCCGCACCCCACGGTAACGGCACGCGTCGATTGCGGCGCCGTGGGATGGGACGTGCCCACGATTTCTTTAATGGGGAGGGCGAAACGCCCCCCACTCCCCCATAAAAGCAGAGAGAGCGGCGCGGTTCCCCTCCCTGCGCACTCATTACCATCGTCTTCTTCCTCAGATTCCTCTGCTCTTTGCCTCTACTCCTCCGCCACCACCAAGCTCTTCGCCCCCTTCCTTCCACCGCGTCCGCCATGGCCCCAAAGACCGACAAGGCGAAGGCGGAGAAGTCCAAGCGGGAGAAGTCAGATCAGGCGGCGAAGCTCGCCGCGTACCGGAAGGAGCACATCGTCTTCTCGCCGAGGCTCGGCGTGCGGGAACTCTGGAGCAAATATTATTGGTTCTGGTCCAAGGAGACTCCAGCGCACCCCCGCACGCGCGTCTACCCGGCCGTCGCCAAGGATCACTACCTGGCGCGCCAAAGATGTCGGGGGAAACTGTCCACCACGAACACCTATGGGACCGGAGCCCCTTGTCTGTGCGGTACGAGGGCGGAGGGAGCACGAAGAGCAGATCGAGGCAGACGCACGGGCAGTTTTACCCAGGTTCGGGCCGCACGGATGCGTAAAACCCTACTCCTGCTTGGTTGTGTATTGAGTTGGGCGCTCGGAGCTTGAAGAAGCAGCTACACGAGCGTGAGAATGATCTAGGTTTCGAACCCCCTCCACGTTGTGCATGGGCCTCCTTTTATAGTGCAAGGGGTCACCGACAGGTGTCAACGTAGGAGAAAGGGGTAAAAATGTAAAAGATGTGGTAGTTGGAACAGTGCGGGAACAGTGGAGCTACAGTGCAGAACAGTGGTCTATACCTACTTTGACAGTGGGGGACAAGGGCATTTAATGCCCGTCGCCGTCGACCCCAAAAGCTCCCGCCGTTGCGTCTCCGTCTGCCACGGCGATGGATCCACTGCCGTGGAGCGCCACCGTGTCCCCCAGGCTGCACAGCCATCCGCCACGCGTCCCTGGAGTGGCCCCAGGGCGACGCGTGGGCTGATGAGCTGGAGCGCGGGCACACAGCGCACCTCCCCCGGCAAGCACCTTGCCGGGCACCTCCCCCGGCAAGCACCTTGCCGGGGATCTCGACCTTGCCGGGCCCGGAAGCTTGCCGCTCCCCGAGCCCTTGCTGGGTCTTCTAAGATAAAATCTTCTGTTCGTCCTGACAAGCTCCTCTTGCCAGGGCCTCGTGCTAGTTAAGCAATCTTGAGCCTGGAACGGCCTTCCCGGCAAGCTCCTCTTGCCGGGGTCTTGGTCTTCTGTCTTGTATACTTTGTCTTTGAATGGTTAGATAAGGAGCAGGAAGGTCTCCGGCGAGCCAGCAGTAAACCTTGCCGCGGGAGGCTGCAACTGCCCGTGCACAAGTTGGGGTACTGAGGCACCCCTACCTTAGTACACCGACAAATACCCAGGTGCTACTACGAGCATTAGTAAGGTACACATCAATAACATGTATATCAAATATACCTTTGTTCACTTTGCCATCCTTCTTATTCGCCAAATACTTGGGACAGTTTCGCTTCCAGTGTCCAGTCCCTTTGCATTAGAAGCACTCAGTTTCAGGCTTGGCTCCAGACTTAGGTTTCTTCGCGTGTGTAGCAACTGTCTTGCTATTCTTCTTGAAGTTCCCCTTCTTTCCCTTGCCCTTTTTCTTGAAACTAGTGGTCTTGTTAACCATCAACACTTGATGCTTCTTTTTGATTTCTACCTCCGCAGCTTTGAGCATAGCGAAGAGCTCGGGAATTTTCTTCTGCATCCCTTGCATGTTATAGTTCATCACGAATTTATAGCTTGGTAGCAGTGATTGAAGAACTCTATCAATAACACAATCTTCATCAACTTTGCAACCAAGTTGAGTCATATGATTGTAGTACACAGACATTCTGAGCAAGTGTTCACTGAAAGAACTGTTCTCCTCCATCTAGCAGCTATAGAAATTATTGGAGACTTCATATCTCTCAATTCGGGCATTTGTTTGAAGTATTAACTTCAACTCTTGGAACATCTCATATGCTCCATGACGTTCAAAATGTCTTTGAAGTCCCGATTCTAAGCCGTAAAGCATGGCACACTGAACTATTGAGTAGTCATCAGAACGAGCTTGCCAGACGTTCATAACGTCCGGAGTTTCTCCTGCAGCAGGCCTGTCACCTAGCGGTGCTTCAAGGACATAATTCTTCTGTGCAACAATGAGGATAATCCTCAAGTTACATACCCAGTCCGTGTACTTGCTACCATCATCTTTCAACTTAGCTTTCTCTAGGAACGCATTAAAATTCAAGGGAACAGTAGCACGGGCCATTGATCTACAACAACATAGATATGCAAAAACTATCACGACTAAGTTCATGATAAATTAAAGTTCAATTAATCATATTACTAAAGAACTCCCACGTAGATAGACATCCCTCTAGTCATCTAAATGATCACGTTTTCAATGGTGAACATCTTATGTTGATCATATATACTATATGATTCACGCTCGACCTTTCGGTCTCCAGTGTTCCGAGGCCATGTATGTACATGCTAGGCTCGTCAAGTTTAACCCGAGTATTCTGCATGTACAAAACTATCTTACACCCGTTGTATTTGAACGTAGAGCTTATCACACCCGATCATCATGTGGTGTCTTGGCACGACGAACTGTCGCAACGGTGCATACTCAGGGAGAACACTTGTACCTTGAAATTTTGTAAGGGATCATCTTATAATGCTACCACCGTACTAAGCAAAATAAGAAGCATGATAAGATAAACATCACATGCAATCAAAATATGTGACATGATATGGCCATCATCATCTTGTGCTTTTGATCTCCATCTCCAAAGCATCGTCATGATCTCCATCGTCACCGGCTTGATACCATGATCTTCATCATAGCGTCATGGTCGTCTCGCCAACTATCGCTACTACTACTATCGCTAACTCATAGTGATAAAGTAAAGAAATTACATGGCCTTCGCAATTCATACAATAAAAAGACAACCATAAGGCTCCTGTTGGTTGCTGATAAATTACAAAACATGATCATCTCATACAATAACGTATAACTCATCACGTCTTGACCATATCACATCACAACATGCCCTGCAAAAACAAGTTAGACGGCCTCTACTTTGTTGTTGCAAGTTTTACGTGGCTGCTACAGGCTTAGCAAGAACCGTTCTTACCTACGCATTAAAACCACGACGATTTTTCGTCAAGTGTGTTGTTTTAACCTTCACAAGGATCGAGCAGCCACACTCGATTCAACTAAAGTGAGAGAGACAGACACCCGCCGGTCACCTTTAAGCAACGAGTGCTCGTAACGGTGAAACCAGTCTTGCGTAAGCGTACGCGTAATGTCGGTCCAGGCCGCTTCATCTCACAATAGCGCCGAATCAAAGTATGCTGGTAAGCAGTATGACTATTATCGCCCACAACTCATTGTGTTCTACTCGTGCATATCATCTACGCATAAACCTGGCTCTGATACCACTGTTGGGAAACGTAGTATTTCAAAAAAATTCCTACGAACACGCAAGATCTATCTAGGAGATGCATAACAACTAGAGGGGGAGTGTATCTTCATACCCTTGAAGATCGCAAAGTGGAAGCGTTTATCAACGCGATTGATGTAGTCGTACACCTTCACGACCTATCCCGATCTAGTACCGAACGTACGACACCTCCGCGTTCAACACACGTTCAGCTCGATGACGTCCTCGCCTTCTTGATCCAGCAAGACGGGCGAAGTAGTAGATGAGTTCTGGTAGCACGACGGTGTGGTGACGGTTGGTGATGAAGAACAATCTCTGCATGGCTTCGCCAAGCACTACATAAACTAGACGGAGGATAAACTAGAGGGTCGAGGTTGCCGGCACAAGGCTTGGTGTATCTAGATGTGTCTTGGGTGCTAGCCCTGCCCCTCTATTTATATGTTGAGCCTTGGGGTCGAAACTTGGAGTAAAAGCCTCCATAAATTCGGTTTCACCCGAAAGGCAAGAGTCCTTCTTGGACTCCAGGGCCAGACGCCAGGGTTCTCGGTGTCTGGACCCAGACGCCAGGGACACTGGCATCTGGCCCCTGGACTTTACAAAACTTCCTTTTATGCTTTCCAAAAACCTTATGGGCTTTCCCCTTTGGCCCAAATAAAGTGTCCTCGTACCCAAACATTTCGGGAAACATCCGAAACCCCTTCCTGAGGCCAAACACTATTATCCCATATATCAATCTTTATCTCTGGACCATTCCGAAGTTCCTCGTCATGTCCGTGATCTCATCTGGGACTCCTAATAACATTTGGTTACCGACATACATAACTCATTCAATACTAAATCATCAACGAACATTAAGCGTGCGGACCCTACGGGTTCGAGAACTATGTATACATGACCGAGACATCTCTCCGGCCAATAACCAATAGCGGAACCTAGATGCCCATATTAGCTCCTACATATTCTACGAAGATCTTTGTCGGTTGAACCGCATAACAACATACGTTGTTCCCTTTGTCGTCGGTATGTTACTTGCCCGAGATTCGATCGTCGGTATCATCATACCTAGTTCAATCTCGTTACCGTCAAGTCTCTTTACTTGTTCCGTAATACATCATATCGTGACTAACTCATTAGTCGTTTGCTTGCAAGGCTTATTACGATGTGTATTATTGAGAGGGCCCAGAGATACCTCTCCGACACTCGGAGTGACAAATCCTATTCTCGATCTATGCCAACACCACAAACACCTTCGGAGACACCTGTAGAGCATCTTTATAATCACCCAGATATGTTGTGACGTTTGATAGCACACAAGGTGTTCCTCCGCTATTCGGGAGTTGCATAATCTCATAGTCAGAGGAACATGTATAAGTCATGAAGAAAGCAATAACAGTAAAACTAAACGATCATAGTGCTAAGCTAACGGATGGGTCTTGTCCATCACATCATTCTCATAATGATGTGATCCCGTTTATCAAATGACAACACATGTCTATGGTCAGAAAACATAACCATCATTGATTAACGTCAGAGGAACATGTATAAGTCATGAAGAAAGCAATATCAGTAAAACTAAACGATCATAGGGCTAAGCTAACGGATGGGTCTTGTCCATCACATCATTCTCATAATGATGTGATCCCATTGATCAAATGACAACACATGTCTATGTTCATGAAACATAACCATCTTTGATTAATGAGCTAGTCTAGTAGAGGCATACTAGGGACACTATGTTTTGTCTATGCGTTGAAACATGTATCAAGTTTCCGGTTAATACAATTCTAGCATGAATAAAAGACAATTATCATGATATATAAGGAAATATCAATAACAACTTTATTATTGCCTCTAGAGCATATTTCCTTCACGGAGATACCAAGGAGGTCCTGGGGCCCTCAAGCTTGCCTTCAAGGCCGCGGCGGCAGCATGCCCAGTCGACGAAGCTGCTCCGAAGGCCGTGGGGGCTACGCCAGCAAAAAAGAAGTAGCATTTATCTCAAGACTGTGCTAAGACGAAGTAAGTGCGGGTTGACGAGGATGGGGCATCGAGAGCCACCTTCACCATAGGCGTCGACCTTCCCCAGATCAAGAAAAGGCGCTGGTCGGTTTCTTGCGCGCTAACAGGGAGGTGTTTGCGTGGGAACCCAAGGACCTGGCAGGAGTCCCAAGGGGGGGTGATTGAGCATCACCTAAACGTATGCCCCAACGAACGCCCAGTAAAGCAGAAGGCCCGGCGGCAGTCCACTGAGAAGCAATCCTTCATCGTACAAGAGACTCGTAAGTTGCAAGATGCTGGTGTGATCCGCGAGGTGCGGTATCGGGAATGGCTAGCGAACCCAGTAGTTGTGCCCAAGAAATGTGGGAAAGAGCGCATGTGTGTCGACTTCACCAACCTCAACAAGGCCTGCCCACAAGACCCGTTCCCGCTGCTGCGCATTGACCAGATTGTCGACTCCACCGCCGGGTGCGACCTACTGTGTTTCCTGGATGCCTTTTTGGGCTATCATCAAATCAAGATGGCGGTGCAAGATGTCGAGAAGACGACCTTCCTTACCCCATGTGGGGTATACTACTACACTTGTATGCCTTTCGGGTTGCGAAATGTAGGAGCAACTTTCCAGCGATTGATGCATATCGCTCTGGGAGAGCAGCTCGGGAGGAACGCCGACGCCTATGTTGATGACATCGTGGTAAAATCTCGGGAGGCCATGACCCTCATCGATGATTTGGAAGAGACCTTTGCCAACCTGCGCAAGGTAGACCTGCGGCTCAACCCAGAAAAGTGTATTCGGCGTCCCGTCAGGCAAGCTGCTGGGTTTCCTGGTGTCGCATAGAGGAATTGAGGCTAACCCCAAGAAAGTCAAGGCCATAGACAAGATGAATTCGCCGAAGACCCTAAAAGAGATGCAGAAGCTAGCTGGCTGCGTGACATCGGTCGAGCGTTTCATCTCCAAGCTGGGGGAGCGTGCCCTCCCCTTCTTCAAGCTGATGAAAAGGAAGGGCCAGTTTGAGTGGACCCTTGAAGCTAATGCATCCTTTGAAGAACTCAAGAGATACCTCACCAGCCCACCAGCAATGGTGGCACCCAAACCTCAAGAGCCCTTGGTGCTTTACCTAGCCGCTACACCACACTTCGCCAGCGTGGCGTTAGTCGCAGTCCGAGAGGAGCACCAGGACAAGACAACACATCCCCGGGACAATACTCCCAAGGCTCCAGCAGGGCCAGCTGTCGATCAGGCTCCACAAGATGGCGTTCCTGAAGCTGTAGTTGCCCCATCTGACAACCAAGCTCCTGAGGCCCCCTGCCTCAGGAGGCGCCATGGCCCCCAGGAGAGCTTGGTCTCCGCTAACACTCCCACCCTCGTTGAGCACCCGGTGTACTTCGTCAGCACGGTGCTCCGCGACGCTCAGGCACGCTACCCCATGCCGTAGAAACTTCTGCTCGTGCTCCTCATTGCTTCGTGCAAGATACACCACTAATTCCAAGGCCACCCCATCAAGGTCGTATCAGCTTACCCATTGGAGAGGGTGTTGAGGAGCCCCAATGCCGCGGCAAGGGTTGTCGAATGGAACATCGAGCTACAAGCATTCCAGCTGGAGTTCAGCACCACCAGGGTCGTCAAGGGCGCCGCACTCGCCGACTTCGTGGAAGAATGGACCGACACCCCAGAACCTGGAGCAGGTGAGAATCGGTCCCTCTCACCAGGGAGTGAAGCACCGTACGGCTGGGTCATGTACTTTGACGGCACCTTCGCACGTCAGGGTGCGGGGGCTGGCGCCGTGCTCATCTCGCCCACCAAGGACAAGCTCTACTACGCCGTGCAGCTTTGCTTCCAGCATGGCGAGAAGGTCTCCAACAACATCGCAGAATACAAAGGCCTAATCGCCGGCCTGAAGGTTGCGGCCGCCCTGGGTGTGAAGCGCCTCACCATCAAGGGCGACTCCCAGCTCCCCGTCAACTTCTCCAACAAGGTGTACAAGCCAAGGGATGAGCACATGGAGGTGTATCTAGTGAAGGTACACAAAATGGAGAAGAAATTCTTGGGTCTAGAGCTCCAGCACATGCCGCGCGGCACGAACAAGGAGGCCGGTGACATCGCCAAGAGGGCGTCCAAGTGCCAGTCACAAGAGCCAGGCATCTTTGAGGAGAGCTTCTTCAAGCCCTCAGTAGCCCCTCCGGCTGCGGAGCTGACACTGCCTCAGGAGGAGCTTCCCCCCTCCACCAACCTCGGGAGCTCCCGCCTGTGGCCCGACCTCAGGAGCGCGCTTGCTCCTTGCACTCGAGCCTCAGGAGGGATGTTGGACTCTAGAGTTCAAGGCCTACCTGCTACAGGGAACCTACAGGAGGAGGAGGAGGATGCGGAGCGCGTGGCCCGGCAGGCCACGACTTACTGCCTTCAGGATGGTGAGTTATACCGAAAATGACCCAATGATGTATCCTTGCGGTGCATCTCCAGGGAGCAAGGGTGCGAGCTGCTAACTGGCATACATGGTGGGGACCACGGGCATCACTCATCATCGCGCACCCTGGTGGGCAAGGCGTTCCGCAGTGGATTCTACTGGCCAACAGCGCTCAGTGACGCGGCAGAGCTGGTGAGATCCTATGAAGCCTGCCAATTCCATGCCAAGCAGATCCACCAGCCTACTCAGGACCTTCAGACAATCCTGCTCTTGTGGCTGTTTGCGGTCTGGGGGCTAGACATTTTGGGACAGTTCCCTCGGGCGCCCGGGGGCTATCGCTACCTCTACGTCGCCATCGACAAGTTCGCCAAGTGGGCGGAGGTGGATCCAGTGCGCACCATCCTCGCTGGCTCGGCGGTCAAGTTCATTAGGGGCCTCGTGAGCCAGTTCGGGGTCCCTAATCGCATCATCACCGACAACAACTCGTAGTTCACTAGCAATCTCTTCAAAATATATTGTGCTAACCTTGGAACACAAATATGCTACGCCTCAGTGGCACACCCAAGGAGCAACGATCAAGCTGAGTGCGCTAAGGCGGAGGTCCTGAGAGGCCTCAAGGCGAGGACCTTCAAGAAGAAGCTCAAGGCCCATGGCAGGGGCTGGCACGACGAGCTCCAGTCCATGCTGTGGTCCATCCGCACCACCGCCACCAAGCCAACAGGCGAGACCCCGTTCTTCCTTGTCTGCGCAGCCAAAGCGGTTCTCCCTCATGAGGTCAAACATCGCTCCGCACGGGTCTTGGCGTTTGACGAGGCACGCGAAGACTCCATGCGGGGGATGGATCTCATGTTGGGGGAGGAACGCCACCGTCAAGCCTCGCTCCGGGCAGCAAGGTACCAGCAGGCGCTGCAGCGGTACCACTACCGCAGCATCCGCTCCAGGACATTCGAGGTGGGCGATCTGGTCCTGAGGTGGGTGCTGAGGGAGTCCTGGATCGAGGGGTCCTCATGTGGCTGGATAAACTCCTGGTGGGCCGGAATGGTGGGCTGTGAATATTATAATAGAAGAACATCTCTCATATCCGGATAAGACTCCTGTATTCTTGTAATGGCAAGTTTTAGGTTCGGGAGTAGGTTTTCCTTCCTCTACAAGATGACATGTACAAACCCTAGGCCCCTCTGGTGTGTATATAAACCAGAGGGTTTAGTCCGTAGAGGCTAGAGGAGAAACACAATATCTCCACAGGCTAGACTTGGGTTTAGCCATTACGATCTCGAGGTAGATCAACTCTTGTATTCATATTCATCCATACTAATATAACAGGATGTAGGGTATTACCTCGATCGAGAGGGCCTGAACCTGGGTAAACATCGTGTCCCCAGTCTCCAGTTACCATCGATCCTCAGACGCATACTTCGGGATATGTCATCGATGGAAGGACCGATGGATCGCATCATCAACTGCAACGGCGACACCGAGGGAATTTTCCCTCCAGGCCAACTTTTCGTGTTCGGCGGCTTTGCGCTCCGTGCCAACACCGAAGGCCACCTCAAGCAGATCGAGAGCTATGCCCCTGGCCATCAAGTCAGATTCGGAAGCTCGAACTACGTTGCTGATATCCGCGAAGACTTGACCTTCGCCAGATTCGAGCCAGCGGCAAACTCTCTCTGCCACCATGATGAGCATGACCTAACTCTGTCATCGGATCAAGAAATAGCACATGCAACAGTTCTGGCCCTAGATCCAGAACAGATCGCGTCACCCGAGGACGGGAAGCTCAACCCCACCACGGGAGCCGCAGACTCTACGGTGTTGGAGCCGCACACGGATCCAACTACGAGCGGGGTCTGTGTTACCGGAACCCCGGACTCAACTCCGGCCATAGATTCCGAATCACGTGCATCCGCGCCCTTCAAACCCGATCAGGCGTCTATCACCGAATTTAGTGCCGCGGATATCTTCTAGCACTCACCCTTTGGCGACATGTTAAAGTCGTTAAGATACCTCTCCCTAGAAGATGACACCCAGCCGTATTATATCCAGTTCGAACTGGAGGCTGATGAAGAATTTTGTTCCCCACCCACCACCCACTTGGTAGCCACGGTCGAAGATCTAAACGATCTACTTGACTATGTTTCCGAAGACTTCTAAGGGATGTACCCCAAAGTTGAAGCGGATCCAGATCAAGGCCGGCCCATAACCGGGTGGTGGACAACCACATCTTCGTATGACGTATACATGGTGGATACACCCAAACACCCAAAGAGGCGGAGGGCGACAACGAGAACAATCCCATAAAGGACAAGCCCGCCGAAGAACCTCCCAAACGTCGGCGTCCAAAATACCGAACTAAATCCCATAAAGGAAAAGATAGAAACACTGTGACTAATGACGGTGATATTCCGGAACAAGCCGTAGACCCCGAAGACCCAGCAATGGAGCAGGAGGAGCAAGAGGACGGCGAATAGAGTCCAAAGCCGCAGTCCGATGACAGCGATGCCGAAGACGATACTTATGAACCGGTCTCCGAAGAAGAGGATAGCCTGGGCGACGATGAATTTATCATCCCAGAAGAACCCTCAGAACAAAAGCGCTTCCACCAGAGGCTTATTGTCACCGCGAGGAGCCTGAAAAAGTAGCAGAGACGGCTTCAAGCCGCATAGGACACGCTCAATGATATATGGAATGAGGTGCTAGACGCCGAACAAAAAACATGGCTATAACGACCAAACCAAAGGCTATCCCAAGCGTAAACTGCTGCCCGAATTCGATGACGAGGCCGCTGCGCCCGTCCCGCCGAAGAATAACACCGCCGACAAGCCAGACCGACCACCTCGCGAACGGGGCAGAGTCACTAGCAATGGCGTACACAAGCCTGCACCACCCCTCTGTAAAGGAAAGGAGGGTGCGGCTCAAGTCCGAAAACACGTTCGGCGCGAGGATCTGAACAAAACAACTAGCAAGACCAGGTCTATATACGGACCTAGTGACTGGGCTCCTGCACGGGACGGTGGCTATCAAACCAATCGCGCCGGTGACATACCAGTTCGGGGTCAATACCGAACACCACAACCATCGGACATATGCCACGATATAGCAAGATACAGAGGAGCTGCACACCCTCAGTGCTTCACCGA
Organism: Secale cereale; assembly: GCA_902687465.1. Lineage (NCBI taxonomy): Eukaryota > Viridiplantae > Streptophyta > Magnoliopsida > Poales > Poaceae > Secale > Secale cereale. The sequence goes on along the minus strand of LR738711.1, from coordinate 820,968,588 downwards.
TGAGGTGTTGGGTCATGATTTCCCAGAAGGGTTTAAACCCGTGAACATCGAAGCGTATGATGGAACGACGGATCCTGCCGTCTGGATAGAAGACTTTATTCTTCACATCCACATGGCTCGAGGAGATGACCTCTACGCCATCAAATACTTACCCCTCAAGCTGAAAGGACCAGCTCGGCACTGGTTAAACAGCCTCCCAGAGAACTCCATTGGGAGTTGGGAAGAACTTGAGGATGCTTTTCGGGCCAATTTTCAATGGACTTATGTCTGACCCCCGGACGCTGACGATCTAAGTCACATCATCCAACAACCCAGGGAGTCAGCCCGCAAGCTTTGGAATCGGTTTCTTACTAAGAAGAACAAAATCGTAGAATGTCTGGACGCTGAAGCCTTAGCGACATTTAAGCACATTATCCGGAATGAATGGCTAGCCAGACACCTTGGACAGGAAAAGTCGAGGACAATGGCAGCCATAACTACACTCATGACTCACTTTTGTGCACATGAGGATAGCTGGTTAGCTCGTAGCAGTACCAGTGACCCCGGAACATCTGAAGTCCAGGATGGCAATGGAAAGCCACGACGTAACAAAAACAAACATCGAAACAATTCTGGAAGCCCAGATGATACAACGTAAACGCCGGATTCAGTGGCTCCAGACCCGGTCAGTGGAAGAAGCCATTTAAAGGCAACAAAGATGGTCCATCAAGTTTGGACATAATATTAGATAGGCCCCGCCAAATTCATGGCACCCCAGAGAAACCTGCCAACCATACCAACCGCAACTGTTGGGTTTTCAAGAAGGCCGGTAAGCTAAATGCCGAACACAAAGGGAAGGAGCCTCAGAGCAAAGATGAGGATGAACCTCGCCAGCCGAATATAGGGGGACAGAAGAAATTTCCACCGGAGGTCAAAACAATGAACATGATATATGCCACTCATATCCCAAAGAGGGAGCGCAAGCGCGCACTCCGAGATGTCTACGCCGTTGAGCCAGTCGCCCCCAAATTCAACCCATGGTTAGCCTGTCTGATCACTTTTGATCGGAGGGATCATCCGACTAGTATTCGACATGGGGGTTCTGCTGCACTAGTGCTCGATCCAATAATCGATGCATACCATCTAGCCCGAGTCCTTATGGACGGCGGCAACAGTCTCAATATGATATATCAGGATACTGTCTGCAAGATGGGGATCAACCCATGAAGAATCAAGCCAAGCAGCACGACCTTTAAAGGAGTGATACCGGGCGTTGAAGCCCGCTGCACAAGCTCTTTAACATTGGAAGTTATATTCGTTTCTCCTGGCAGCTTTCGAAGCGAAGAACTAATCTTCGACATAGCTCCGTTCCGAAGTGGCTATCACGCTCTACTCGAAAGAACGTCCTTCGCCCGCTTTAATGCAGTCCCGCATTATGCCTTTCTAAAGCTTAAGATGCGTGGACCACGTGGCGTTATCATGATCAATGGAAATATGGAGCGCTCTCTCCATACGGAGGAGGACACTGCGGCCTTAGCAGCCAAAGTCCAATGCAGCCTGTTAAAGACGGATAATCTATCAATAGCGGACACAACGAAACGTGTCCGGCACACGCCTCAGTGCGGCAGCTCAGATGACCCTGAGCAAGATTGACAGCTACGCCCCTGTCGACTGCCCCATAAGGTGATGGCATATGTGCCTCGAGTACATAATTATGCCTTAAAAATTCCTTGGGCGACGACCGGGGGCACCTACACATAGTCCATAGTTCGGCTAGACCCTATTCGGACTCTAAACTTTTTTAGGTTCATCAAACGAACCAACATCGCTGGCCAAATCGGATTGATTTCTTCTTCTTTTTTCAGGTTTATTTTCCTTTTTTTTCAGATGGCCATCATACTCCCACCCCTTCAAGGACACATTATAGAGGAGGAAACAACGTAGACATGCAGGGACCCGCACTAAGGTTTCTTTTTAGATTAAGACCCCGTGTAAACCTTTTTTCTCTTTCTTGTTATATACCTTCTTGGCATGTAAGATGTCCAAAAAAGGTTTTTCGGCATTATCTGTAAGATCACGGCTCGCCGTATTATAGAGGGATATTAATAGAACATCTTTACTCGCATTATGCTTGGAGTTCTATTCACTCACCATAAAATGTTCTCTTCCCGCATCAGATCACCATCTGTGCCATGTCAATAAGGGTTTATTACCAGGGGCTGTATTCATCCCTGGTATATGTCAAAAAGACCGAACACCTACAGGGAGTGTTCAGCGTCCTGGATGTTTGCCTCATATGCATCAGTTCCGAGTCATGTCTTGGGTCAATAGTTGGGTTTCCCGGCTCCTGTGCTTACCCCTACATTCTCGATTTTTCGGCTAGGGTGTAAAGGGAGAACTACTGCGATTGTACTTCTGGCTAGTCCGGTCAAGTACCTCAGTAGAGAAAGCCGAAAACTGACTGTCATGATAAGCGAGAACCTGGTCTGCAATCCGGTGACTTAATTTTATACTACGATCAATAGAGATCTACCCCGTGTTATACGAAGGGTTGGTTCTTGCCCAGCCCAGTGCAATGGGATACCTTAAGTAAAGGAATATCATATCTGCACCAGGGGCTAGTACCTAGCCCCACATGTCAAGATCCTACGACTAAGTGAAAGCAATAACGCCGCATAGTCTGATTGCCTGGTTCGCGCCGCATACACCTCCTATACAGACCAAGACATTGGATAAAGAGTGTACATGCATATGACCGAACACCCCAGTACAATGTACATGGGGGCTGAAGCCGACGACTGAAAACTTTTAGATTTAGATAAACAGTCACACAAGAGGTAAAAGACGCTGATATTATAAATAGCGCAAAAGTTATATACACTGGATTAGTAAGCATAGTCTTTACATCCGGATACAATTAGTCAAAAACAACATCCTTCGAACACTAGCCTTCTACAAGGCGGGCGCCCTCGATGATGTCCTCGAAGTACTTCTCCGGCTTGCGGTGCTCCTTGCCTGCGGGCGGGCCAGCAGTAGCTATATGCACTGCGTTCATCTTCGCCCAGTGCACTTTGACACGAGCGAAGGCCATCCGAGCACCTTCTATGCAGGCCGAACGCGTTAGTGTGTCGACCCGCAGACTCGCCACGACGAGCCGCTTCACCAATCCAAAGTAGCTACATGGGATTGGCTCAGTGGGCCATAGCCGGATTATTAAGTCCTTCATGGCCGAGCCCGCCATGTTGTGTAGCTCGACCAACTGCTTCAACTGGTCGCTAAGGGCACTCGATGTTTTGGCGCATAGAACTGCGACCAAAACAGCTTCTCCGTGTTGTTTCCCTCCAGGGCTCGAAAGTATTGAGCGGCATCTGCGCTGCTCCTCGGAAGATCAACAAACACGCATGGAGAACTCCATAATCATGTCAGCCCAATATACTTCCGCCCACCGAAGATGCTCTGTAAGAGAGATATCTTACCAGATGCTATCTGTCGTGCCTGCTCGATTTCCTCACGAGCGTTGCGTGACGCGCCTCGCGCATCCTGGGCAGATTTCACTACCGCAGACAGCTCGGTCGCTTGTTCCGAAGTCTTCTCCTCCAATGCCTCACATTTAAGGATGGCGTCGTTCAGTTCGACCTCGACTTCGGACACCTGAGCCCGGTGCTTCTCGCACTCAGCCTTTTTGGCCTCCAAATCGGCAGCCGTTGTGTCAGCGGCCACCTTGTTCGCCTCAGCCGCCTTCTTGGCCTTGGCAACCTCGCCCTTAAGGGCCTCGAGCTCAGTGGCGCCAACTGTGTAACACAGAATATCACATTAGAGTTTATACACATACTCAATTAATTAAGTCTTATGGACATTTAAAAAAAAGGGGGCCGCATACCCTGAGTTTCATCCAAACGCTGATTGACGCGGCCGAGGTCTGCGTTGGCCAATAAGAGCTTCCGATTTAGTTCGGCAACCTCCGCGTCTCGCGCAGTTGCCATAACTAGTGAAGCTTGCACAACAGTTCAGCTCTGTAAGTATGTGATGACCCACAAGTGTAGGGGATCTATCGTAGTCCTTTCGATAAGTAAGAGTGTCGAACCCAATGAGGAGCAGAAGGAAATGATAGGCAGTTTTCAGTAAGGTATTTTCTGCAAGCACTGAAATTATCGGTAACAGATAGTTTTGTGATAAGGTAATTGGTAGCAAGTGACAAATAGTAAAAGTAAATAAGGTGCAGCAAGATGGACCAATCCTTTTTGTAGCAAAGGACAAGCCAGGACAAAATCTTATATGAAGGAAAGCGCTCCCTAGGACACATGGGAATTATCGTCAAGCTAGTTTTCATCACGTTCATATGATTCGCGTTCATTACTTTGATAATTTGGTATGTGGGTGGACCGGTGCTTGGGTGCTGCCCTTACTTGGACAAGCATCCCACTTATGATTAACCTCTATTGAAAGCGTCTGCAACTACAAAAGAAGTATTAAGGTAAACCTAACCATAGCATGAAACATATGGATCCGAATCAGCCCCTTACAAAGCAACGCATAAACTAGGGTTTAAGCTTCTCTCACTCTAGCAACCCATCATCTACTTATTACTTCCCAATGCCTTCCTCTAGGCCCAAACAATGGTGAAGTGTCATGTAGTCGACTTTCACATGACACCACTAGAGGAAATACAACATACATCTCATCAAAATATCGAACGAATACCAAATTCACATGACTACTTATAGCAAGACTTCTCCCATGTCCTCAGGAACAAAAGTAACTACTCACAATACATAATATTTTTCATGATCAGAGGGGTATTAATATGCATAATGGATCTGAACATATGATCTTCCACCAAGTAAACCAACTAGCATCAACTACAAGGAGTAATCAATACTACTAGCAACCTACAGGTACCAATCTGAGGTTTTGATACAAAGATTGGATACAAGATATGAACTAGTGTTTGAGAGGAGATGGTGCTGGTTTAAGATGTTGACGAAGATAACCCTCCCCAAGATGGGAAAGTTATTGATGATGACGATGGTGACGATTCCCCCCTTGGAGGGAAGTATCCCCGGCAGAACAACTCCCTGATACGTCTCAAACGTATCTACTTTTCCAAACACTTTTGATATTGTTTTGACCTCATTCTTGCATGCTTTGAACTAAACTAACCCGGACTGACGCTGTTTTCAGCAGAGCTGCCTGTATGGTTTTATTGTGTGCAGGAAAACGGATTTTTAAGTATCTCAGAAAAATCCACGAAAAATCACAGAAAATCCACGCACCCGAAGGAACCAGGAGCCAGAAGTGGGGCCAGAGGGGGGCCAGGGGGTGCCCAGGCGCCCTGTGGGCGCACCCCCCCTAGGCCGCGCCGGGGGGTCGCCTGGGTGGGGCCCACGCCCCTTGGTGCCCTACTTTGCCTCGTATTTTTACTCACGACACGGAAACCCCAGATCAGAAGTTCTTTTCGCAGTTTTCCGTCGCGGAGCCGCCGCCACCCTCTGTTCTTCCTCGGGAGGGCTAATCTGGAGGCTGAATTGGCCTCCGGAGAGGGGAGATCGTCGCCATCGTCATCATCATCACCACTCCATCATCCCTCCATGACTTCTCCCTCCATGTGTGAGTAATTCCCCTGCTGTAGGCGAAGGGGATGGTAGGGATTGGATGAGTTAGATCATGTAATAGTTTATCAGATCGTTGGGGGCATGTTGCCTATCATCTACTATGGTGTTTATCATCTTTGCTTCAACTTGTTATTCTTAATGCTTGACACTTAGGGCCCGAGTGCCATGATTTCAGATCTGAACCATATGTGTTTGCATGAATATATTTGTGTTCGTGATCCTATCTATGAGTTGTTTGCACCTGTTACGGATCGGAACCGGCGATCCCAAAAGTGACAGCTTGGGACACCAAAGGGGATGGTCCGTAGTTTGAGGATTACATGTATCCATTGAGTTCATTGCTTTGTTCCGGTGCTCTTTGACAGGAGCACCTTAATCTCCATAAGTTCCTTTTGGCCCCGTTCGTAGCGGGATGGTAGGACAAAAGATGTTGTGCAAGTTCTTATTGCAAGCACGTACAACTACCTACGAGATACATGCCTAATGTTTGATATTTTCCTAGATGATCATTACTTTTCCGTGTGCCGTGCCCCAAGTTAGAATCTATCTCATCCATGCAGCGCCCAACCATCCATCTCCCTAGCCTACAGTGTTTTAAATCCTGCTGGTTACTAGTTGCTATTCTTGCCATTTACTTTTGCTATTTACTTTTACTGTTTACTTTTACTATCACTATCATCACTATCATATCACTATTACCACTTATCTTTTGTTGCAAGTACGTATATTTCAGGTGCGGTTGAATTGACAACTCAACTGTCAAAGCTTATAAATACTCTTTGGCTCCCCGTGTGTCGAATCAATAAATTGGGTTATTCTTACCCGCGAAGACTATGTCGATCCCTTACGGTTGAGGGTTATCAAGTACCGTTTTCTGGCGCCGTTGCCGGGGAGCATAGCAATATTTACAAGTCTACTTGAGGTATCCTACCTGCTGCACTTCATCCACTATGGGTAATAAAGGAGACCCCAAGGTTCCGATCTTACTATCCACTACAACAAGAGGTACTGCTCTGAGCACTAGTGCTACACTTGATTCACCTTCCGTTATGAGTAAGTTTGCCTCACCACCACCACATGATGCTCCTACTGAATCTGTTACTATGTCTAATACTCTTGATGATGCTTCTACTACTTTTGACGATATTAGTTCGCTTGGTTATGCTCTTGAGAAACAAATTGCTGCTGCTGCTAAAAAGTCTGGAATTGAACTTCCTGTTACTCGCTACCCTATTGGTGAAACTTATGATTATCCCGATTTGAGTAAACTCAAAGAGAGGCTCCTTGATGATGATTACTATATGCTTGATGAAGATTTATGCAGGGAACTGACGGAGTTTTCCAGCTCTGACCCTGAAGTCATTAAAAAGCTATTTGAAAAACACTCTTTGAAGAACAAAACCGTTCCTAATCCTGAATTTGCTACATCTCCTATATGCATTGATGATCCTGATTATGATTTCTCTGTTGATCTTTCACTTATACCTATGGTTGAAGCTGACCCCTTTTATGGCAGAGAAAATGATGATGCTATTGCACACCTGACTAAACTCGGTGAGCTAGGTGGTTTATTTACCACAGATGAAAAGATACGATACTTTTATGTGACCAAGCTTCTTCCTTTCTCGTTGAAGGAAGGTGCTAAGGCATGGTATGATTCACTCCCATACGGTTCCATTAAGAGTCCTCAAGATTTAGCTCACTCTTTTGTTGATAAGTACTTTCCTGCTCACATGCAACATGCTGCTTTACAAAGAATTTAAAACTTTAAACAGTTGCAGGATGAGTCCCTCCCTAAAGCTTGGGGGAGGTACTGCGGTCTGATTCGGGCTAGACCTGGACATGAAATCCCTAAGAACGAATTAATCGATATATTCTATGCTGGTCTAACTGATGAATCCAGGTCCTATTTGGACAGTTGTGCTGGTTGTGTTTTCAGGAAAAGAACACCGGACGATGCGGAAGATTTGATGGGTAGGATTGCCAAAAACCATGAAGATTGGTCCGTCCCTGAACCACCTCCACCAGCAAAGAAGAGGGGCATGTTTGTTCTGAGCCCCGAAGATATGCGAGAAGCAAAGAAGTCTATTAAAGAGAAAGGTATTAAAGCTGAAGACGTGAAGAATCTACCCCCTATTGAGAAGCTGTGTGAGCCTACCACTCACCCTCCTATGGTAGAGGTACACTCTCTTTTAGATTTCAACTCAAGTGACATCCCTCATGGTAAGCCTCGTGATCAATGTTTAGATGAGTTTGATAATTTTATTATGAAACAAAATCATTTTAATGAGAGGTTAGAAAGTCAATTGCATGATAATTCCCTTGCTATCAAAAGACTGCTTGATGTTTTAGATAGAACAGTTAATGATGTTCAATGTCTTGTGAAGCATTTTCAAATGGTTCAAACTCAGCTTGACCAAATTTCTAATGTGCAAAGAGATTTGCTTGCTAACAATGCCAAACAAGATAATTTGCAGGCTTTCGGGATTAAGACCCGAGGAGGAACTAGTACTCAAGATCCTCTCTATCCAGAGGGGCATCCGAAGAGAATCGAGCAGGATTCTCAAATGCAAGAAGAAATTGTTGGCTCTCCAAAGAAGAAGAAGAAACATCAGGAGACTGACAATTCTAATGGCCCTATTGCAGATGAAGAACCAGCTATTGATCCCAACAGTGTATCTATCTCCGATGCTGAGACTGAAGACGGTGCTGAACCTGAAGGTAATAATAATGAGAAGAATGATCCGCCTGAAGTTCGAGAAGAAGAAGCACATGACAAACGTAAGAGGTACACTAAAGAAGACTTCATCGCAAGAAAACATGGGAAGGAGAGAGAACCATGGGTACAGAAACCCATGCCCTTTCCAGGTAAGTCCATCAAATCTAAAGAAGAAGAGCATTATAATAAGTTTTGTGAGTGGATTAAACCTCTTTTTCTTCAAATCCCTTTGACTGATGCTATTAAATTACTTCCTTATTCAAAATATATGAAAGATATTGTCACTAATAAAAGAAAATTTCCTAATGATGCAATATCTACTATGCTTGCTAACTACTCTTTCAGTGGCAAGATTCCTGAGAAGCTCGGTGATCCAGGTATACCCACCATTCCTTGCTCCATAAAGAATAATTATGTCAAAACTGCTTTATGTGATCTTGGAGCAGGAGTGAGTGTTATGCCTCTCTCTCTTTATGAGAGGCTTTGTTTAGAGAAACTAATTCCTACAGATATCTCCCTTCAGATGGCTGACAAGTCAACCGCTGTTCCGATAGGTATTTGTGAGGATGTTCCCGTAGAAGTTGCTAATTGTTTAATTCTTACTGATTTTGTTGTGCTTGACATGCCCGAGGATGGGAGCATGTCCATTATTCTTGGTAGACCTTTTCTTAACACCGCAGGTGCTATTATTGATTGCAATAAAGGGAAGGTTACCTTCCATGTGAATGATAAAGAACACATGGTATATTTTCCGAAGAAGATCGACAGGAGGCATGGCCTCAACTCTATAGAGAATATCGAGACCGTGAAAATTGGAGAATGGGACTGTCCACTACATGTGCCTCACAAATAAAAAACTATCATGGTAGGGACAATGTCCATCAAGGTAAAGGTTCAGTGATTACTTCGTGAGAGGTGAGACTTTTTGCTCTATATATCGTCTGTTTGTTGGTAAGACTTGATCAACCTTATTAGCAAATATGTTTTATATAGATAAAAAGTTGAGCTTGTTATATTTCCATTTGTTTTTAGTTTTGTCCTACTTGCTGTACCAAGTATTTATGTTTTTGAAGCTTCACAATACTAGTAACTGGTTCAAGTTTTCAGAGAGTTTCGCAGCTTTTTGAATTTCGAAATTTTTTCAAAAGTGAAGTTTTCAGAAAAATTCCAGAAAAATTAAAATAAAAATTTCCATGTCGGGAGAGACCCAGAGGGGCCTGGGGCCAGCCAGGGGGACCCACTAGTGGCCTAGGCGGCCAGCTGGCGCGGCCCAGCCCCTGGCCGCGCCCATAGGGCGCCTGGGGCCCACGGGCCCCCCTCCAGGTATGTCTTCTTCCTCCCTCTCTCTTTTTCTCCAAAAACCCGAGTTCTGCACTTGTTCTTGTGTTCTTGCTGTTCTTGGAGGCGATTCTTCGATCTCTCTCTACAGCCCATCATTTGAGCTGAAATTTTGAGCAAATACTCCCTGGTATGTGACTCCTCCACCCCTCCAATTAGATTTTTGATTGGTGGCTCCATTTGTGAGTATTTAGTAGTTCTTGGTGCTGTATAGATGAGCTTGCATGCATATGTAGAAAGTTATTTTTCAAGTTTTGATGCAAGTTTATGCCTTGGGCAAGTGAGTTGAGTAGTTTTCCTTAGCTCACTTTGTTTTAATCCTCGTTTTTGTAAATTGTAAAAAATTTCAGAAATGAGTTTGTTAGGAAGGGCAAAAAGGGTGGCTTGAGAAGAGGAGGCCCGCACACTCCGATCGAGTTACTAGAGCCGCAACTTCACCATCGACTGCTAGGGTGAGCTATAATGAAGATCATGTGCCCCTGGAGTTGTTGGAAGATACAAGTCCAGCACGTGCGATGACATTTCCATGTGATGAATTCATGGAAGCTGCGGGAATCAAGGATGAGTTTTATAATCTTTGTGCTAATGCAGGTTTGACACGACTCGTCACGAGCCGTGTTACTCAGTATCAAAAAATCACCTCCAGTTTCATTAACAGTTTTAGATATAATCCTGATTCAGGTGCTATTGAGTTTATAATTTATAATGATCTTATCACCATGACTTTGGGGAATTTTTGTGAAATAATAGGTGTGCCGAATGTTGGGAGGACGGCTAGGATGGCCACTCAGCCCTCCGAGCTGAAAACCGTCATCAACTCTCTCTGCAGCATGGGTACGAGGGATATTCATCGGTCGAAGATCTCCATCATCTTATTTCCTCACCTCAGGTATTTTGCATATTATATTGCTAGAGGGGTGTTAGCTCGTGACAACACGAGCAACATTTCTGCTCCAGATATTGCTATCCTGGCGGCAGCCCTCTCAGGGAGATCTGATTATAATCTGGGTGCCTTAATTGCTCGACGCCTTGCTATGAACGGTAACAAGGGAGACTTATATGGTGGCGTTTATGCCACACTTATCTTAGAACATCTTGGAGGCACCCCACACCCTGATGATACTCCTTTTACTTATTCAAGCTTTGATCTTGCTGCTATGAAAAGGCATAAGTTTGTTACCATGGGTTCTGAGCTTGATAATCTTATTTATATCTTGTGTTTCGGAACTGCCGCGGAACGCGAGATCCGTCTACCTGCACCTCTTTTGTTTGATTTTTCTCGCAGGAACGGATGGTCTTTTGATGGTGTCCAGTTCGATGAGTTCATGGTCCAGCATCAGTTTCATAACCCCATGGAGGGGGTTGTGCCCGACGAGGAGGGGCACGGTGAGATACCACCTTTTCAGGGAGAAACCGCCACCGAGTTTGGTGAAGGTTCTTTCTCTGTTTGGCGTTCGGAACCTTCCTCGTGGGAGACTCCGAGGAGTTCGGTGTACGCGCCAGCATCCTTCTACGACCCTTGGACTCACCACCATACCCCCGGAGCAGGAGGCTCCTGGGGGCAGTAGCTGCTACCAACTTAGGCCAAAAGCCTAAGCTTGGGGGAGTACGTGCTCCTCTCACTTTTCCATTGTATTATCCGCTTTATTCGCTTTGATCTTTTCGAAGTTTTTGCCCATTCTTCTTTATTTATCTCTTTGCAAAAACAACAAAAAGATTTTCTCTTTCTTTTGCTTTCATTCAACCTTTGAAAAATCCAAAAAGATTTCCTTTCTCTCTTTAGTTTGCTTTGTTTTCAGAGTTCAGCTCGAGTCCGTGATGGCATTTAATTATATTTCCTACGTTCGATCGTGCAAGTGACAAGCAGTAATGACGAAGATCGACTGAAGGGAAGCAACAAGGAAGACCGGTATGAACTCCTTTTGTTTCTACTTTTGTACATATGCCTGTACTTATGATCTAGAGACCAGCTTGTAGCGACATAGTGCTATGTTTACAATGCTCTTCCAGTGGTTCATGCTTTCCTTGTGGCTAGTCTCGAATAACTAGAGTATATAATGTGTTATTGAAATGATCTACATGCATTGCCCTGTTCATAGTCTGGTATACTAAGGTGGTATTTCCCTTTAGAGAATTTTTGGATTGACTTGGCACATGCTTACACATGTTTAAGACTAAAAAGTCTACTCTGCCTTGATGATCTTTGAGTTTTAGAATAGTTATATCACTTTCATGCCCGATTCAATGTTGCTTTGTCGCTCGGCATGATTATGACCGTTATTGCTCTCTAGTTGGTCGCTTCCCAGTCTTTTGCTAAACCTCCACCTGTACTAAGCGGACTGACTGCTTGTGCATCCGAATCCTTAAAACCTGTTATGCCATATGAGTCCACCATACCTTCCTATACATGGTATTTACCTGCCATTCCTAACGAAGACTTTCGTGTGCCATCTCGAAATTAATCAAAAGCATTTCTCTTTTTTGTGCCTATGTTTTAGCTCATGAGGAAGTAGTAGTTAATTCATAATCTTCTTAAGTTGGACAAGTTTCACCCCTGGATTGCATGTATAATGTGCAAACCCATAATACGAGAAGGAACTGGCATTGAGTGTGCCCGGCTCAAAAATATAATATAACAAACAAACCCTCCTTCACGCTTTGTTTATGAGAAATCAGAAAACTTTGGCAGTGATAAACAAAGGAGATTAAGAGGATGTAATCGTCCTCATGCGGGAGCCGTTCCTCGAAACTAGTCCAGCTCAAGAAGTGATTGAGTTATCTGCTAGCATTCGTTGACGAAATATGCACCTCTCAAAACGTTTTTATCTCTGTTTTTAAAACCAAGAGCTCTGGTACATGTTTAGTTTTTGTTTCCGACCACGGGTTTTCAACCTTGCCAATAAAAGCCACAGTTCGAGAGTCTCACCTTCTTTCTTCAAAGCACCAACTATGAGAGCATAATTGTCATTCTGAGTGTAATGTGCATTGTCCCAAAGTATTACATTGTCTTCTGCATACTTGTGATATGATTTATTCTGAAATTCTTAGTTCTAGTCTCTTTTAAAAACTCTGTAGGAGTCTCTGCATTTATGTTTTGCTTCACTCATGGAGGCTAGCGAGATACCGCCCTAGTATGCTCAAGCTAGGTGCAATGTAATCTTGTCTTGATTTTCAGTAATATATTATTTACTTTTAAGTATTTGTGACTGGTCACTTGAAAGAAGGATTGCTCCTTGCATTGTCCTCATAAGTACTGTTTCAATACTTGCTAAACTCTTTTCGTAGTACATGCTTATATACATCTAATGAAGCAAAAGAGTTTGTCAAAGTTTTCTTTGTCATGTCCAGTTCGTTGAACTGAATTGCTTGAGGACAAGCAATATGGTAAGCTTGGGGGAGTTGATACGTCTCAAACGTATCTACTTTTCCAAACACTTTTGATATTGTTTTGACCTCATTCTTGCATGATTTGAACTAAACTAACCCGGACTGACGCTGTTTTCAGCAGAGCTGCCTGTATGGTTTTATTGTGTGCAGGAAAACGGATTTTTAAGTATCTCAGAAAAATCCACGAAAAATCACAGAAAATCCACGCACCCGAAGGAACCAGGAGCCATAAGTGGGGCCAGAGGGGGGCCAGGGGGTGCCCAGGCGCCCTGTGGGCGCGCCCCCCTGGGCCGCGCCGGGGGGTCGCCTGGGTGGGGCCCACACCCCCTGGTGCCCTACTTTGCCTCGTATTTTTACTCGCGACACGGAAACCCCAGATCAGAAGTTCTTTTCGCAGTTTTCCGTCGCGGAGCCGCCGCCACCCTCTGTTCTTCCTCGGGAGGGCTAATCTGGAGGCTGAATTGGCCTCCGGAGAGGGGAGATCGTCGCCATCGTCATCATCATCACCACTCCATCATCCCTCCATGACTTCTCCCTCCATGTGTGAGTAATTCCCCTGCTGTAGGCGAAGGGGATGGTAGGGATTGGATGAGTTAGATCATGTAATAGTTTATCAGATCGTTGGGGGCATGTTGCCTATCATCTACTATGGTGTTTATCATCTTTGCTTCAACTTGTTATTCTTAATGCTTGACACTTAGGGCCCGAGTGCCATGATTTCAGATCTGAACCATATGTGTTTGCATGAATATATTTTTGTTCGTGATCCTATCTATGAGTTGTTTGCACCTGTTACGGTTCGGAACCGGCGATCCCAAAAGTAACAGCTTGGGACACCAAAGGGGATGGTCCGTAGTTTGAGGATTACATGTATCCATTGAGTTCATTGCTTTGTTCCGGTGCTCTTTGACAAGAGCACCTTAATCTCCATAAGTTCCTTTTGGCCCCGTTCGTAGCGGGATGGTAGGACAAAAGATGTTGTGCAAGTTCTTATTGCAAGCACGTACAACTACCTACGGGATACATGCCTAATGTTTGATATTTGCCTAGATTATCATTACTTTTCTGTGTGCCGTGCCCCTAGTTAGAATCTATCTCATCCATGCAGCGCCCAACCATCCATCTCCCTAGCCTACAGTGTTTTAAATCCTGCTGGTTACTAGTTGCTATTCTTGCCATTTACTTTTGCTATTTACTTTTACTGTTTACTTTTAATATCACTATCATCACTATCATATCACTGTTACCACTTATCTTTTGTTGCAAGTAAGTATATTTCAGGTGCGGTTGAATTGACAACTCAACTGTCAAAGCTTATAAATACTCTTTGGCTCCCCGTGTGTCGAATCAATAAATTGGGTTATTCTTACCCGAGAAGACTATCTCGATCCCTTACGGTTGAGGGTTATCACTCCCCCAGAGCCCTAGATTGGTTCCGCCAAGGTTCCACCTCGAGACGGCGGCGTCTGGTCCCGAAAGCCTCCTTGTGTTTTTTTCTAGGTCAAAACACCTCATATAGGAGAAGATGGGCATCAGGGGGTCACCAGCTGGCCCACGAGGCAGGGGGCGCGCCCAGGGGGCGCCCCCACCCTCGTGGATAGGTGGTGGCCCCCCTGGCAGATCTCTTTCGCCAATATTTTTTATATTTTCTAAAACAGTGTTTTGTGGAGTTTCGGAGCTTTTTAAGTTGTGCAGAATAGGTCTCCAATGTTTGCTCCTTTTCCAGCCGAGAATTCCAGCTGCCGGCATTCTCCCTCTTCATGTAAACCTTGTAAAATAAGAGAGAAAAGGCATAAGTATTGTGACATAACGTGTAATAACAGCCCATAGTGCGATAAATATCAACATAAAAGCATGATGCAAAATGGACGTATCAACTCCCCCAAGCTTAGACCTCGCTTGTCCTCAAGCGAAAGCCGATATCGAAAAATATGTCCACATGTTTAGAGATAAAGGTGTCGATAAAAATAAAATACGGACATGAGGGCATCATGATCATTCTGATAACAGCAACATATATATATATATATATATAT
>LR738711.1:820941698-820953230 GCA_902687465.1 Secale cereale | reverse complement strand
CATATGACTCTTTTGCTAAAGTAACAATTCATTCACAATGTCAAGTATGAATAAAAAACTTCATTGAAAACCAACAAACTAAGATCTCAATCATTGAAGCAATTGCAATTTATCATAACATCGGAAAGAGTCAATATAAGAGCTTTTCAGCAAGTCCACATACTCAACTATCATCTAGTCTTTCACAATTGCTCACACTCACGTAATACTTATGGGTATGGAGTTTTAATCAGACATAGAGAAAGATAGGGGCTTATAGTGTTGCCTCCCAACCTTTTACCTCAAGGGTAATGTCAACAGTAATAGATCATGATAGCTTACATCCAAGTGGGTATATATGTCAGGATCTTTCTAACACAATGTGCTCGCCAAAGGATAAAATGTAAAAAGGAAAGGGGAAAATCACCATGACTGTTATAAGGCAAGAATAATATATAGGCCCTTCGCAGAGGGAAGCATAGGTTCTCATGTGCTTTTATGGTTGGATGTACAAAATCTTAGCGCAAAAGAACGTCACTTTATATTGCCACTTGTGATAAGGTGTTTTATTATGTAGTCCGTCACTTTTATTACTTCCATATCACAAGATTGTATAAAGCTTATTTTCTCCACACTAATAGATCATACATATTTTAGAGACTTGCAACAATGACAACTTAGTTGAAGGATCTTACTCAATCCATAGGTAGGTATGGTGGACTCTCATGGCAAAACTGGGTTTAAGGATGTATGGAAGCACAAGTAGTATCTCTACTTGGTGCAAGGAGTTTTTGGCTAGCATGAGGGGGGAAAGGCAAGCTCAACATGTTGGATGATCCATGACAATATACTTTATTTCAAATATAAGAAAACATAAGCCATTATGTTGTCTTCCTTGTCCAACATCAACTCTTTAGCATGTCATATTTTAATGAGTGCTCACAATCATAAAAGATGTCCAAGATAGTATATTTGTATGTGAAATGTCGCCACTGGTCCTTCAGTAAAATAATTACCGGAAGACCGGTCGCTTTATTAAACCGACGAGGAATAATATTCCTGCTGGCAGACAAATCCTTGATACAGAATTTCCAGTACACTGAATATTGTACAAGGTTGAGCTAGGGATGGCTCAACAGATTTTATTACAAGCGCGCCAATATATTACATAGAGGCGGATATGGCACAAGGCAGGGTGGCATACTACTGACTCATAATAAAAGGGGGTGGAATATGTCACAGTGGGGTGGGTGGTGTGACTCCAATATTTTACAGTTCATCGAGTGTCGGAGTGAGACCCGATGAATTTATTCGGTGGTAGGCGGAAGCGGTTATAAAACAGTGATCAACTGCAGGATCGCAAGGGACTGACTGGGACTCCTCTAAGCGTCGGACTCGCTATCGAACTCTTCATCCATGAGATCGCCTTCATCCACATCTGGCCAAATCAACAAGCCAGGTGAGTACTTTGAATGTACTCGCAAGACAGCTCAGACTTAAGATATAACAAATGTTAACATGAATGCATATGAGTATTCCAGCAAAAATGCAACCGGAACAAAATATGAATGCACTGAAAGTAAAGACTGGAAGTCGGGCGGTAATCCTCCCGAAAACCAAAAGATAAAAATAACGGGACCAAACGAGGGTCTGGGTGACGCCTCGTAGAAAAATAATAAATGATAACATGCCACAGTCGGGCGTCTGTGCGACACCACATAAAGGGCTTATGAATAAAAAGAATGCCACAGTCGGATGTCTAAGCGACATCACATAAAGGGCTTATAACAAAAATAAATAACAAGGATGCCACAGTCGGACGTCTGAGCGACATCACATAAAGGGCTTATAAATAAAAAGAATGCCACAGTCGGACGTCTGAGCAACATCACATAAAGGGCTTATAACAAAAATAAATAACAAGGATGCCATAGTCGGACGTCTGAGCGACATCACATAAAGGGCTTATAAATAACAGGATATAATGATGAAATACTTCAGAAAGTAAAATCAATACCGGGATGGTGGTGAGTTCATTTACCAAATGAACCTGATGACAACGCTGTTTTGGCTACTCACAAAAATATACTAGAGACGTTCACCGGGTTGACAAGGATATATATCCTAGGCCATAAACATGGCTACTGAAGGAATTTGAACTCTGCAGAGCTTGTACTAATAACTCATAGCCAACGGGTTCTACTGGCCACGTGGGCTAGCCCCGTCTACGGTGTTTTAGTAGAAACCCAACTAACCAGTACACCCATTTAACATCCTGCCGTCCGGAATCACCCGCGATGACATTCACGGAAAACTTTAAGACGGGGAGGCTACAACCTCGAATAGCATGGGATCAAATTTATATATGCGCGCTCTAAGGGGTGCCCCCCTCTTGGTCCCAACCGAAAACACCCATGCCCCCTGGCCGGATGACGGGCTTTAATCCAGGGCCATGGAACCCTCATCCCGGCCCCTCTACTTGGTGTGTACTCGGAAAGTGGTTTACAACCGACTAGATCGTAATCCCAACGGACGGCCTATGATAGTACTGAAAAGGAGACGAACGGAATCGTGACATGATCTCCGTTGATACTGAGTTGACCAACTACTGGCATGCTCCAGCAATACCAGTATTCCACCCCATCATATCACCATATGATCGAGGTGGTTCAACATTCTCCTTCGGGACTCACCCGAAGCATCACTTGCATGAAATATGCCATACACATATGCTCTTATAATCATGCTTATGAACGAGCTACTCGAGCAAACATGCAATACACTCATCATATCAAGAGTTCAAACATGCTTGCCTGGTTCAGAAAAGTCGGAGCCTAACTCGGCGAGATTCGCGTCTCCGTCATGGCCTCCGGTATCTACGTATTCAAAAAAATATACTAACATAAATACCGCGTGTGCAAATAAAGTTGCTCAAAATATTTCCACATAAATATGACAAAAAACTAGACAGAAATCCATGGTGGACAGAAAAAGAATCAACTCAAAATCACTTTTAGTTTAAAAGATATTAAGGTTTCTGTCCAGGGACCCATCTGTAATGAAACAGAAAAGATCCAGGGGCTAGAATAGAAAAGGACAAAGCGAACCGGTACGTAGTACGTCACCCGCAGAGGGAAAACGCACTTCGCGCAAATACGCCAGCAGAAAACGGTTCGAGAGGAGATGTGAGAGACTGACAAAGGGACCCCACCTGTTAGGTTTGAAAAACGAAACAGAGCCGCGCCGGCAACGTTGCTGCGGTGATCGCCGGCGTCGATCCACGACGAGATAGGGGAGGGGAGTGGTACCTATAGCTTCACGGTGGTCTTCCGCGTCGAACGGTGGTGGAGTTGGGTGCCGGCGAGTCCCACGTCGACGGCGAGCTTATCTCCAGCGGACGGCGGCTCGGGTGTTCGTGGACCTCGTCGGGGAAGGTTTCTGGAGAGAAATTGGGCTGGGGGTTAGGACTAGGTGGATGCCAGGGTACTACGTTCAAGCTCACGGCGGCGGAGAAGCCCTCACCGGAGTGAATGGAGCTGGAGTCCAAGGCGGAGGCAGCTGGCCGGAGCCGGGGAAGAAAAGCCTCTCGGGGCTCTTCCAGAGGTTGGGCGTGGTCTAGGGGAGTAGTGGAGGCGTGTGTGCTCGAGCACGAGCTCGGGGGTGCCTTTTATAGGCGGCTCGAGGTGGCTGCCACGAACGGATAAGTTTGGCGAGCTAATTACGGCGCTGCAGTGGTCGGACGGCGGGGCTAGGGGCTTGAGCATCATCTATGATCTGTAGAAGCTCCATTCCCGCGCTTAACTTGGCAGTAGAGGTGGTGTTACGGTATGTCACCGACGGAACGGCCGTGTAGCACATCGGCGGCAGAAACAGCGCTCTGCGCGTGCCAGGCCACGACAACGGCGTGCCAGGCGTGCTCTGGCTGTGGAGAAGGACATGCGGGGCACTGGGGTGGTCTGGGCGGCACGAAACGGCGTGGAGCTGCGGCGTTGCGTCTGTCAGCCGCCACGGGCGGCGCTGTGGCCGTGGCAGCCGCCGGCGTGGTCGGGCCAGGGCGCCACCGACGCCCAGAAGCTGCCAAGCGACCGTGCGGCGCGTGGATAAGAAGAAGCTGCAGTGCAGCGTCGAGCCAAGGGAGATACAGACGGAGTTTTGTCACCGCGCCCGACGACTGTCGAAACTGACGAAGTGTTAACTGTCGACAGTTTCAGTTATCAGCTAACAGTTCAGTGTAGGCTAGGTGTTTGATGAAATGATTCTGGTATTTGTGCAATGTCTCTGGAGCTGATTTTTGGTGGAGTGGCCCCTTGATGTATCTAGAGGCTGCATGATTTTTCACAGAATTTTTGGAAGAAGATAAATATGAATTTCACCAAATTTTGCAAATCTGGTCCAAACTTACAGCAGGTGAAATTTGAAAAATTTGAACTATGGACCAGTAAAACAAGATGGATCTAGGTTGTGGGTATTAAGGACTATCTAGGAGAGTTGGTTTGGAGTCAAATAGGTAGATGAAAAAGGTGGTTCCTTTGTAAATCACCAAGGTCCACTATAAAAGACAGAATTTGTTTTGAAGTGAAATAAATAGGAGAAAAATCCCAATAAGGTTCAAACTTGCTGGAATTGATGAAATGCTTGTCCCATGGTGTGAAGAGAGTCTTGGAGAGGATTGTTCCTGTTGGGATCATGGCAAGAGGAAGTTTGGAAGGGAGATAGGCCAAGGCTAAACTTGAGAATTTTAAAACAAGAAGTGGTGAACTCAGAACAACTCCATTTGAATCTCAACTGTGTTTGAGCCAAATACAAGAGGAGAACTCCAAGGCTAAAAACCAAGCTTGAGAAGACACACAAACTTTGGCAAAAGGGATTTTAGATGGGCAAAAGAAAAGATCAAATAACCCCCTTTCAAAAAGGCCAAAAGTTTGCAAGAAAAACCAACTCAAAAATTTGGGGTGTTACAACACCTACCCCCTTAGGAAAAATCTCGTCCCCGAGATTTCAGCTGATCCTCAAATAGGTGCGGATGTTCTGTCCGAAGGAAATCTTCCCTTTCCCATGTTGCCTCATCCTCTGTGTGGTTACTCCACTGAACCTTGAGAAATTTGATAGTTTTCTGACGGGTTCTCCTTTCAGACTCTTCCAAAATCTTCACTGGGTGTTCTCGGTATGTAAGATCTGGTTGCACGTCAAGATTTTCATGTGACACATGTTTCTCTGGATTGCTTACACACTTCCGTAGTTGCGAGACGTGGAACATGTCGTGGACGTCGGACACTTCCTTGGGGAGGTCCAGTTGGTAAGCTACTGTGCCCCTTCGTGCAATTATACGGAAGGGTCCGATGAATCGTGGTGCCAGTTTCCTTTTGACTTTAAATCGTTGTAGTCCTCTCATCGGTGACACACGCAAGTATACGTCGTCACCGGGCTCGAAACTTATTTCCCGATGCTTTTGATCGTAATAGCTCTTTTGTCGGCTTTGGGCGGTCTTGAGTCGATCCCGTATCATTTTTACTCTTTCCTCGACTTCCTTTAACATATCGGGGCCGAATATGTGGCTGTCCCCTGTTTCCGACCAATTCAATGGAGTACGGCATCTTCGTCCGTACAATGCTTCGAAAGGTGCCATCTACAGGCTATCTTGGTAACTATTGTTATATGCAAACTCTGCATATGGTAGGCTTTCCTCCCGACTGACCCCATAGGTGAGGACACATGCCCTCAGCATGTCTTCGAGTATTTGATTTACTCGTTCCGTCTGTCCTCCAGTCTGGGGGTAGTAAGCCGTACTGAATGTCAGTTGTGTTCTGAGGGCTTGCTGCAACTGGTCCCAAAATTTTGAGATGAACTGAGTGCCCCTGTCGGATATTATAGTCTTGGGCACGCCATGTAGGCATACTATCCGGGTGAGGTAAAGCTTGGTGAGCTTTTGAGTGGTGTGTGTTGTCTTGACGGGTATGAAATGTGCCACCTTGGTCAGTCTATCTGTGATGACCCATATGGCATCGTTACCGTGTTGTGATCGTGGTAGCCCAACAATAAAATCCATTCCGATATCATCCCATTTCCATTCTGGTATCTTATTTGGCTGTAATAGCCCTGCGGGTTTTTGGTGCTCGGCTTTAATGCGTTGACATGAATCGCAACATGCGATAAATGTGGCTATATCCCTTTTCATGCCGTGCCACCAAAATCTTTCCTGAATATCTTTGTACATTTTTGTACCTCCAGGGTGGATTGAGTATGGAGCGGTATGACTTTCCGCTAGAATTTGCTGTTTGAGGTCACTGCTGTTGGGTACGCAAAGTCTGTCTCCGAACCATAATATTCCTTCACTGTCTATGGTGAATTCTAAAGCCTTGCCTTGACTTACTTTTCTCTTTATTCCTTCGATGCTGGGGTGTCCGAGTTGAGCCCTCTTTATCTGCTCTATTAGTGTAGGCTGTATTTCCAGCTTGGATACTTCGCCCTCCGTGACCATCATTAGGTTGAGTCTGGCGAACTCTTGCTGAAATTTGGGTCTCAGGTTCTGTATGCTGCCGCTGTTCGGGTAACGGCTGAGAGCATCAGCTACCACGTTTGCTTTCCCGGGGTGATAGTGGATACCAACGTCGTAATCTTTTACCAGCTCCAACCAGCGTCGTTGTCGTAAATTCAGATCTGGCTGTGTGAAAATATAGTTGAGGCTCTTATGGTACATATATATTTCACAGCGATTTCCAAGTAAGAAGTGCCTCCATTCCTTGAGTGCGTGAATGACTGCTGCCAACTCCAAATCGTGAGTAGGATAATTTTGTTCATGTTTTCGCAGTTGCCGGGATGCGTAGGCGACTACTTTTCCTTCTTGCATCAGTACGCATCCGAGGCCTTTCTGGGATGCGTCGCAGTATACTTCAAAGCTCTTGTGTATGTCTGGCACAATTAATACTAGGGCTGTCGTTAACTTCTTTTTGAGCTCTTGGAAGCTTTTCTCACATGCTTCGGTCCACTCAAATTTCTTATCCTTCTTGAGTAGCTGGGTCATTGGTTTGACTATGGTGGAAAATCCTTCAATAAACCTTCTGTAATATCCGGCCATATCGAGGAAACTGCGTATATCTGTTACACTGGCTGGCGACTTCCAGCCAAGTACAACCTTGACTTTATCTGGGTCCACAACAATTCCGTCTTGCGTTAATACGTGTCCTAGGAAACCCACTTGTCTCAACCAAAATTCACATTTGCTGAACTTGGCGTAAAGTTGGTGTTTCCTTAATTCTCCCAGTACAATGCGGAGGTGTTCAACATGTTCTTCAGGTGTTTTGGAATATACCAAAATATCGTCAATAAATACCACCACAAATTTGTCCATGAATTTCATAAATACCTTATTCATGAGGTGGACGAAGTATGCGGGGGCGTTGGTCAGTCCGAACGACATCACTGTAAATTCATAAAGTCCGTATCTTGAGGTGAATGCTGTTTTCGGGATATCTTCTGTGCGTACTTTTAGTTGATGATAACCTGACCTTAAGTCAACTTTTGAGAAAACCTTGGCTTGTGCGAGCTGGTCAAATAAATCATTTATCCGTGGCATCGGATATTTATTTTTGATTGTGACCATGTTGAGCGCTCGGTAGTCTATACACAGCCTCATGGTCCCATCCTTATTTTTAGCAAATAATACCGGCGAGCCCCAAGGTGACGAGCTGGCCCGTATAAATCCCTTGTCCATCAATTCCTTTATTTGCTTCCTTAATTCAACCAACTCGGATGGCGCCATTCTGTATGGTTTCTTATATATGGGTGTGGTTCCTGGTGCTAGCTCAATAATGAACTCTATTTCTCTGTCTGGCGGCATGCCAGGTAATTCCTCGGGAAATACGTCCGGAAATTCACATACAACTGGAACCTTGCTTAACTCAGACGTATCAACTTTGTTCAATTTTGGTTGCCTAGATACTGGTCTCTCTTGAGCTGCGACTCTTATCGTTTTTCCATGATGATGAGTAAGAATCACTGTTCTGTTGAAGCAGTCGATAAATCCTTTATGGGTGGTCAGCCAGTCCATACCCAGGATAACATCCAGTCCTTTGTTTTCCAACACGATGAGGTTTGCGTGGAATTTTAATCCCTCAATCTCAATGGTCAAACCTCGGCAGTAATTTTGAGTGATCTGATTACTTCCCGGGGACTTGATGGTCATTAATTTTCCCAAGGGAAGCATTGAAAAACCATGTTGCAAAGAAAAACTCTTCGAAATGAACGAATGAGAAGCTCCAGAATCAAACAAAACCATGGCAGGTATTGTGTTGACAGGGAACGTACCGAGTACGATATCCGGTGCATCCTGTGCCTGCTCCTTGGTCACATGGTTCAGGTGGCCTTTCCTGTGATTGTTATTGGGGTTGAAATTGTTACACTTGGGCGCGGAATTGATTCCGTTGTTGTTTGGCTTTGGCGCTGAGTTTCTTGGCTTAGGGCACTGTTTAGCATAGTGTCCTTCTTCTCCACATGCATAGCAGGTAACACCCGGGCGATAGGTGAAATCCTTGTCTCTTGCATGAAAATTCTTATTTGGACGTGTGTCGTTGGTCGTGGGTTTGTTCACAACGTTCCTCTGGAAATTCATTTTATTCTTGTTGTTGCGGGGGTGGTTGGTCTGATCCCTTTTTCTTTTGCGAATATCCTCCAGACTGCGACGTTCATTTTCTAGTGTAATAGCTTTGTCTACCAGTGTCTTGAAATCTGGAAAAGTATGTACGACTAACTGGCATTTTAGTGCTGGTGCCAGTCCGTCCAGGAATTTCTCCATCTTTTTATTTTCTGTCATTCGCTCCTCGTTGGCATATCGTGATAACTGCGCAAACTGACCGTTGTACTCTTGTACTGTCATGCCTCTTTGCTTGAGATCATCAAATTCTCTTTTCTTGATTTTCATGATACTCTTAGGGATGTGTGCCCCACGAAAGCCTTCCTTGAAATCTTCCCAGGTGATATTATTTATGTCGCGATGCATAAGCAGGAAATTTTCCCACCATGACGCGGCTGCTCCCGTGAGATAATGCGGTGCGTACAACACTTTTTCGCGGTCGGAGCATTGTGCCACAATTAATTTCCTTTCAATATCTCGAAGCCAGTCATCGGCCTCAAGAGGCTTGTCTGTGTGTGAAAATGTTGTTGGACGCGTCTTCTGGAATTCAGACAATTTTGAGTGCGGCTGGTATGGCTCGCGGTGATTTCCCATGTTAATGACATGGTTCATCATTTCTTGGTGTTGTTGCTGACTTTGCTCGTAAAGGCGGCATACTTGAGAAAATGCTGTCTCACTGCCCTGCTGACTTGACTGCCCCTGTGAGAAATTGTTGTTTGTCTGCGTGCCATAATTTTCCTTCGGCGGACTTGGCATGGAACGTGTCCAGGGACGAGTCATTTCTTACTCTGGGGTAACAAGGCAGAAAAACCTGAGAAGAACCGAGCAGCAAAATAAACCAAGATTTTGCAAAAGCGATCAAACACGAGCTCGAAAAAGATTTTTGAAATAGACTGGTCGATTGCGCACGGAGAAGGCTGCTAGTATATATGTTACACGCCGATCCTAATTATACATACGTCACTCAGGGTGTGCGTACACATCCTGACATGTTATTCGAAACTAGTGCACTCCTCCAAGGTCCTACATGATGCGCAAACAGACTACTCCCATCAACCTATTTTACATATCACACAAATATTACAAGCGAGCGCGGCGCGTCGCAAAATGACGCGTTAGTCGGAGATGTTGAAGATTTCCCTCGGCCTGCCGAGGGTAAGGCCCAGTGGTGCTGGAGACTCAACTTCCTCCTCACTGATGGGCTCCAGGCGCGGAGTATGAGTACGAGGTGTCGAAGCAGGTGCAGCAGGCGGTGCAGCTCTGACTGGAGTAGGAGCAATGACTTGGTCAAACTCCTCAGTGGTAGGCAGACGACGAGCGGTGGCCACAATGGAAGGTGCATATGATGCGGCGGACGAGACAAAAGTCATTGGTGGTGCGGTATGGAGCAGCTCCCTCCTATTGGCGGAGCCACTCTGGACCATCTCCATACGGGCGGCCACCAGATCGTCCACCAGATTATCAAAGGCTGCCTCAAGTGCCTTGAGGTATTCAACCATTGATTCAATGGCTTCGTCACGCTCCCCATTTGCACATGCAAATGCATAGTGGCACGTATAAGGCACGTGGCATGGGAGGTAATGGAAGCGTCGAGTCTTCATCGAAGGCAGAATGTCCCGGAGATGAGCTATCGCCTCAAGGGCAGCCATCTGCATAGCATGCCTCTCCGTAGGTATGGCTCTGCCCACAAATCGAAGGCGGCGCGCTTCAGAACACCCACCTTTGAAATGTACCACAGCCTGATGCATAGACACGCTGTCGTTGAGCTTGTGACGATAGAGTGTAAATTCGGGACGTGTGGATGGCCCGATTGCGACTTTGGTGATGGCGATGAGGAGCTTGACAAACCCCTTAGAAATGTTGGCGAACACCTGTGCATCACAGTCATTGCTGGCCATTTACAAAAGTAGACAAAAATTCCGAATAGTCAGGCCATAAATTTATGCTGACCAACAGAAAATTGCTACAGATGTAAAAATGCTGAAAAGCAGATTTTTCGATAATAACTGATTAGCGAGCGCACCTAGTGGATTCCTACAGTCAGACTGGCTCTGATACCAAGGTTGTCGCCACCGGTCCTTCAGTAAAATAATTACCGGAAGACCGGTCGCTTTATTAAACCGGCGAGGAATAATATTCCTGCTGGCAGACAAATCCTTGATACAGAATTTCTAGTACACTGAATATTGTACAAGGTTGAGCTAGGGATGGCTCAACAGATTTTATTACAAGCGCGCCAATATATTACATAGAGGCGGATATGGCACAAGGCAGGGTGGCATACTACTGACTCGTAATAAAAGGCGGTGGAATATGTCACAGTGGGGTGGGTGGTGTGACTCCAGTATTTTACAGTTCATCGAGTGTCGGAGTGAGACCCGATGAATTTATTCGGTGGTAGGCAGAAGCGGTTATAAAACAGTGATCAACTCCAGCATCGCAAGGGACTGACTGGGACTCCTCTAAGCATCGGACTCGCTATCGAACTCTTCATCCATGAGTTTGCCTTCGTCCACATATGGCCAAATCAACAAGACAGGTGAGTACTTTGAATGTACTCGCAAGACAGTTCGGACTTAAGATATAACAAATGTTAACATGAATGCATATGAGTATTCCAGCAAAAATGCAACCGGAACAAAATATGAATGCACTGAAAGTAAAGACTGGAAGTCGGGCGGTAATCCTCCCGAAAACCAAAAGATAAAAATAACGGGACCAAACGAGTGTCTGGGTGACGCCTCGTAGAAAAATAATAAATGATAACAGGCCACAGTCGGGCGTCTGTGCGACACCACATAAAGGGCTTATGAATAAAAAGAATGCCACAGTCGGACGTCTGAGCGACATCACATAAAGGGCTTATAACAAAAATAAATAACAAGGATGCCACAGTCGGACGTCTGAGCGACATCACATAAAGG
>LR738711.1:820929609-820941639 GCA_902687465.1 Secale cereale | reverse complement strand
AAAAAAGAATGCCACAGTCGGACGTCTGAGCGACATCACATAAAGGGCTTATAAAAAGAATGCCACAGTCGGACGTCTGAGCGACATCACATAAAGGGCTTATAAATAAAAAGAATGCCACAGTCGGACGTTTGAGCGACATCACATAAAGGGCTTATAACAAAAATAAATAACAAGAATGCCACAGTCGGACGTCTGAGCGACATCACATAAAGGGCTTATAAATAACAGGATATAATGATGAAATACTTCGGAAAGTAAAATCAATACCGGGATGGTGGTGAGTTCATTTACCAAATGAACCTGATGACAACGCTGTTTTGGCTACTCACAAAAATATACTAGAGACGGTCACCGGGTTGACAAGGATATAGATCCTAGGCCATAAACATGGCTAATGAAGGAATTTGAACTCTGCAGAGCTTATACTAATAACTCATAGCCAACGGGTTCTACTGGCTACATGGGCTAGCCCCGTCTATGGTGTTTTAGTAGAAACCCAACTAACCAGTACACACCCATTTAACATCCTGTCATCCGGAATCACCCGCGACGACATTCACGGAAAACTTTAAGACGCGGAGGCTACAACCTCGAATAGCATGGGATCAAATTTATATATGCGCGCTCTAAGGGGTGCCCCCATCTCGGTCCCAACCTGTAATGCCCAGGATGGGACTATACCTCCTACGTGTCGAGGCATGACTTAAAGGTATAAGCCCATTCTGGAATGATCTCAAGTTTGGTATCTTTGCACGACTCATGTAAAAAATAGGGATGAAATTGCAAGAGGATAGTTGGCTTACACTCACCACGTCACACAATACATTACATAAGCAAATCATCATCCAAAACATCACAACCCGACTATGGGTGAAGATCCAAAAGAAAGATACCAAAACATAAAGCCACAGGTCCGAATCGCCCCTAGTAGAAACCACTACTGATCGTCGAAAATGTCACAAGCATACGGCCACTCTCTTCATCGAGCTCCCAGCGAAGTACTTGAACCAGCTCCTGCATTATTCTCGGCTGAACCTGCATCTGGTGTTGTAGTATCTGTGAGCCACGAGGACTCAGCAATCCTATAACCATGGGTATCAAGACTAGCAAAGATTTATGGGTAGGAAGAGGTAAAGTGGTGAGGTTGCAGCAGCAGCTAAGCATAATATGGTGGCTAGCTTCCGAGTACAAGAATAAGATGGGCATCTACGCAAACGGTCGCAAACTAGTAGTGATCGCTAAAGTTCTTGAACTACCTACGAGTCAAACATAACCCCACCGTGTTCTCTTCTCAAAATGAAAAGAGACAATCACGGTTACTCACACAGTTGTGTGTTTACTTCGGATCCTCTGACAAGTTTTCTACAACCGGACATTAACAAATTCCCATCTACCACATAACCGCGGGCACGACTTTCGAAAGATCATAACCCTGCAGGGGTGTCCCAACTTAGCCCATCACAAGCTCTCACGATTAGCTGAAGTGATAAATATAATATCATCACCCCTTATCTTAGGGAAATCCGATCAGGCTCGGCATCCCGGTGCACAAGACATTTCGACAATGGTAAAACAAGTCCAGCAAGACCTCCCGGTGTGTCGACACCCTGATAGTAGCCGCGCGTATCTCGTCTCAGGCCACGACCGGATGGGCGATTATACGAGTAAAACAAATCCTCGAGTTTCCCCGTGGTGGCCCCGCATACTCCCCGTTTGGGACCAACACCATCAGCACTGGCCCCCCTGCTATGTAGAAAAGAATCCCGAGGGCGCGACCCCCTATGCAAATTTAATTAATTAATTAAGTTGTTATTATGAGGCAAATTAAAACCAATGTTGGGCCTTGCTGGAGGAGTTTTATTCAAAGTCGAAGTGTCAAGGGGTCCCCATATACCCATCGTGTAAGGAACGCAAAATCAAGGAACATAATGCCGGTTTATCGGCGCCTAAGGTGGCATGAGTGGAACAAAACACCGAGCAAAAGGCCAAGCCTTCCACCCATGCCCAATATATAGGTGTGTTAATAATAATAATAGATATTGTGATATTCCAACAAGTTCCCTCCTGGAACGATCTTCATCTTCACCTGCAACTAACAACGCTATAAGAGGGGCTGAGCAAGTGGGTATCATAGCCAAACAATGGTTTTTGCTAGGAAGGTGTCAAAGGTTAGAGGTTTCGTGGCAACAAGGAGAGGCTGACATAAAAGATGGGCAGCGCGACATGTAACGATAGCATCGAGACAACTAAGCATGGCAATGGTAGTAAAGGTATCCAAGGGTATGGTCATCTTGCCTAGGATTCCGCAAGGGAGAAGAACAAGTCCATGAAGTAGACGGAGCAACATAGTCGAGCGAATCCTCACAACTCCGGAACGAAACCGAAGCTAACAAGAGAAGCAACCGGAAAGAAGCAAACAACACGGTAAACACACAAGCATAAACATGGCATACGAAGCACATCCAAGTATGATGCATGTCCGGTTTAATTATGCATGGCATGGCAATGTGCACAAACAAAACTACAAGTTAAGTGGAGCTCAATATGCAACGAGTTGCATATTGACGAAACACCACATGTTATTTATTTAGTTGACTCTCGTTTATTTACAAGACAAGATTAAATGTTTTTAACATAGCAAGAGGTGAATAAAAAGTAAACTACCTATCTAGGCAATTTAAATGAGGCCGGAAATACCAACAACAATTCCGGAAACTCCTCATGTGCATATTTATGAATTTGGTACTGTTCTGCCTATTACCACATTTTAAAGTTATTAAGCACCAAAACAAAGTGCACCATGTTATTCTACACATTTTTCTACCCTGTTTACATATAAAGTTTATTAGATTTGGAGCTACGGTTATGTAGTTATGAAATAAACCATTTTAGCATGTTATTTAAGCAAACTTATGCAAACAACAATTTTAATAATTTTAAACAGGCATGAAAGTGGCATAATATGAATTTACACAAAATTCTAAGCATTTTTCATATATAACTTGTTTAATTCTGAAGCACAGATTGAGAGTTATTAAAAGCCTGAAGACTAGGGGGTTTTCTGTAAAAATAGGCGCTCTCTGGAAAATTAGGAAAAACCGCCGGACTTAAAAAAAACAACAAGGCCGAAACTGGCTGGGTGCTAGGGCGCTCACCATGGGCCAAAAGGCCCAGAACCGAAGAGGCAGCGACTGGGCCGCAGAGGGGAGCCTGGGCCTTGGTGAAGATGCGGTCTGGCAGTGTGCTGGCCCAGGCGCGGTGGAGTCGGACGAGGCTAGCACGCTCCATGGATCGGGTCGAGGTAGATTTAACGGGCGAGGTCAACGCGCCCGACCGGATCGAGCAGGACTGGGCGCTAGGCGGGTTCATCTTCGCGTGCAGAAGCAGGGGAGGCCGGCGATGGCGTGACGATGAAGGCTCCGACTTCGGCGAGGTGGCCTCGGCGGGGACCGGCCGGAACGGGACTGGGACGGCGGGATCTGTCTAAACTGGGGGCGGGGATGGAGCTCCAGCGGCGCGGACGTGAGCTTGGACGGCCATGGCGTTCCTGGCCTTGCTCTTCACCGACGACGGGCGCGGGCCTCATTCGTGAAGCAGGGGCGACGACCGCGGTCAATCGCGGGACGCAAGCGCCTCGGCCTCTGCTCGTCAGGAAGCATGTCAGCGGCGGCGGCTCCAGTGGCGCTCGAACGGGGAGGCAGAAGCGGGGCAAGGCAGGAGACGACCGGAGGCCGGGGATAAGGGGATCGAGGAGCTCCTCTCCTGGGCGTTGGCTACTGCACGAGCCGGGCGACTGATGGATCGAGGCAGAGGGGCTCGAGCACGAGCGATCGAGCCATCGAGGGGAGGCTCTGTTGTGGGCTGGATGGATGCATCTGAATGGGGATCCCGGGGAGGGTGGCGGCTGCTGGTTGGTCTCAGGTGGAACTGGATCGGGAGGATCCCGATGCGGAAGGGGAGTGGCGGCGGGGAGGGACAAACCTCCTAGGTTTTAGGGTAGGCTAGATTAGGTATGGGGTTGGTCTAAATATATAGGTAAAGGGAGGGTTTGGATCATCCGATTTGGATCGAACGGTCGGGAATAAAATGCTAAGGAGTCCAATGATAAACCAAAGATGTTTTAGGGACGTCTGAGGATGATCCCGACACAACGGTCACGACTGCTCGGGTCGGGTTCGGGACAGTTTCGGACATGCAGGCGAGGGGTAAAAGTGGGTTGTGTAGAATGTGAGGCTGAGAAGAGAGAGAGAGAGAGAGAGAGAGAGAGAGAGAGAGAGAGAGAGAGATGGCAGCCCGGCAACAGGTCTCATAGCACTGAAACGTCCGACGTTTATCCGGCTATAGTGCCGTTATAAGTTTATCGATTGGGCTATTAAACGAACTCCGAATGCGACGAAATTTGATAGGCGGTCTGTCTACACTATAATAAGACCACACGCCAAGTTCCATCCCATTCCGAGAACATTTTCCGGCCACTTATAAAATAAATATTCGGAGGTGCCGCGGACGCGTGCGAGTGTGTCTGGGCTCAGAACTAACAACGGAGAGGACAGGGTAACTACGGACAGAGGCAAGTTTTGAAAACATGCTGATGAAATGCACATGATGACATGGCAAAGTGCAACACGCAAGCAAATGACATGGCAATGATGATGAATAACTGGCTGACACCTGGCGCATCGGTCTCGGGGCGTCACAACTATCCCACACTAACAGAGGATCTCGACCCGAGATCCCGGAGATGGCACCGGATTAAACGGAAAAGGAAGAGGTGAAAACAAGTTGCTTCTTTGACCAACGAGTGAAACCACGAACCTTGAGAGGTTAAACAATCTTGAAAGAAAGAATACAACGGAGATGAACGAAGATGAAAACACTCCGGTAAAATGAGGAACAAGGAACATTACGAGAACCTTGTAGGTTGAAAGACATTAAACAAGAGCTCGCGGATGACGAAAGAATTTCAACCACTCCGGTTAAAACAAGATGGAGCAGGAATAGAACAAAATAATTTGGACAACATTTCGACTGTAAATGTAAGGAATTGAACAAGAACTTGCCAAGTTGAGATGATACTTGATGAAATTAACAACACACTGCCTCCGGAACAATTGAAAGGATGGCACAAGAGGTTAGAAAGATTTCGACAACACTCTGGTTGAAAAGAGAGGAAAAACTTGATAAGATGAGAGAATTAGAATGGAGGTCATGACACTCCTGTTAAATGGACTAGAAAAGAAAAGAACATGATCTTGATATGACAAGATTATGGAACAAAGAGGGCAATATTACAATGCCTCCGGAATGAAAGAATAGATGCAAGATCGTTGGAAAGAAAGAACGGAGAAGAAAATGACAACTTCTCCCACGAATGAGTTTGAAAGAGCATCCTTACGAAGAAGGGTTGAATGGGGTTGATGGAAAAATCAACAACGAAACGAATAAGCTCGTTGTGGGCTTATGGAAAACATCTCAAAATTATACGGTGACAACCAGCCACTAATGGAAAAAAATTGATTGGATTGATATCAACAAGGAGACGAAAAACTTATTTCACCGGAATGATAAATGAAGAACTTGGGTCATTTATAAGCACCACAATAGCAACAATTCTCAGGGAAAGCTTTTAGGTGAAATACAACCCAAGATTACTCCAACAAATAAATTGAATGTTTGGAAAGATCTCCTGAACAAAGAAAATGATGGTTTTAAATATCTCATTCTTGATAACTCGTGAATCATAAAACATGAAGGAATTGTCAAGAATGACATAACACCATCTGAAAAGATAAGGTAGAAAGAATTGCAATTGGAAAGCATGATGAAGAATGCTTGAGCTCCAACAAGAATTTTGATGAAGACTTTGAGGATGAATTAAATGATGATGAACCACCATGAAGAACTCCGGTAATGAAAGCATGAGAAGTGAAAGATGAAAAGAATAAGATTCAAGGCCTGCGGTGAATTAGATGGAGCTTTGGAATGGTATAATTGAAATAACTTGGAGCTCCGGAAAACAAGATGAACAACTTAGAACCGAGAATATGATATTAATCACTTGGAGGAAATAAGAATAAGATTTACAGTATGCTTATCCTCCATCAAATTAAATTGATGACAAGCAACGGATTTGGCCTACTACTTATTCTCCTTGCAAAGAATTCAAGAGAGATCGCGTACAAACTTGGATAAATATTCAACAAAGCACCGGTAGGATTATGAAAAGAACAAATGAATTAATACGATAACAAGGAAGAGTAAACTTGAACGAACCACCGTAAGAATTGGAGACGAACGAAGAGGCATCAATGACGAATATTTGGAGGACGAAGTTGAAAACTGAGAGCGAAGAAATCTTCTGAAATGATGGCCTTCGGAGGATCACAATGGAAAGAATCCATGAAAAGCTTCGGAAGGGTATAAAAGAATTCCTCACAATCGGAACAATAATGAGGATGGCAAGAAGCTAGAACCACGAATCTTGGAAGAACGGATAAAGATTCAAGAGGAACTCGTCTTCGGGTCTTCAAAAACTGAGAAGACGATGAGATACACCACCATGAATTGTATAGGCACTCCGTAATGAAGAATTAAAAGGTTGAACCAATGATGAAAAATAATTTGAAAGCGGTCCTGGAGAAGGACTATGACTGATGCGATTCATACTTACGTCACACTTTGAAAAGAATTTGAGTATAACTCCGGAAAAATTGGAAGAGTCAGGTAAGATCCTGGAGAAAGACCTGTGGGTTATGGCCCACACAAAAGAAATCACCGTTGAGAAAGATTGCTTAAGAGGTATTGCACCGATTGAATTAAATGGCTTGAATAAGATAGCAATCCTCAAAATAATTTGAACAATGGAATTATGAATCTTCAGCACTCCGGATATGAATAACAAGAGTAGAATGATTAATTGGTGCATCGGAATAAGAAAGCATTGTGAAATGAGGAAAAGGATAAGATCAACACCGAAATCTTGAATTACATCCACCGGTAGAATTTGAGAACAAAAGAATGATGAACTTGAAGCTCTTGAGCATCTTCACGATAAATCACTGGATAAGAACATTGAAGGAAAGAATGAAGAACTCACGTGAATAAAATGGATACTTCATCTGAGAATTTCTTGCTCCGAGAAGAAGAAGGGTGGGAGGGTGGGGAAAACAAGGACAACTTGGGATGAATGAAACATACACCGTTGAGAAAAGACTAAGAGTTGATCTTGTAGATGATGAAAAGATCGGATTAACTTGAAGCAAAGGCACACCGGTTGAAAAGGATTAACATGAAGATCTCGATGGTCAAGAAGAATTAGCACTCCCATAGAAATATGAGAACACTACTTAGGAAGGTATGGAATCAACACTTGACATCGAAGCAACTCGAATACCAGAATCAAAACAAAAACAAAGGATAGATATGTTGCAACATAATCTTCACAATATCATTTGAACGGAGAATGAATTCCATAGCTACATTAGCTTGACGAGAAGCCACTTGGGAGAACAAAAGGTAAATAAAAGCAACAAGGAGCAGATAGAACAAATACAAGATAGAAGCTTCATTCGACAAATTCGTGCTGAAAGCTTATGGAACGTGTTACAAAAGGGTTTTGCAATCGCCGGATACCATAGCCAAGGACCCTTTAAGATGCAACTCCCGATCG
The DNA here is from genome assembly GCA_902687465.1 of Secale cereale. Lineage (NCBI taxonomy): Eukaryota > Viridiplantae > Streptophyta > Magnoliopsida > Poales > Poaceae > Secale > Secale cereale. The sequence goes on along the minus strand of LR738711.1, from coordinate 820,933,967 downwards.
GAACAACGCCCATAAACCACTTCACTCAATGTAGAACCCCGAACTCCATATCATGCATCTGTTGAAAGAATGCCTACGAGCTACTGGATGAACCCACCTATTAATTTCTGAAAGTTTCCAGTTGTGCAATCACGTGTTGGGGATACATGGGAAGCATCGCACACTCAACTCTAATCCTACATCCAGCTGTATCCATCCTTCAACACATAACCAGTTATTTCCGGAAACCGTTTACCTCGGACCTTCGAAACGCATCTACTATACAAGCTATGTCAATACTCCCGAGCTACCTCCCCAGTACTGGGTGATGTCGGGGTTATCTTGCCACTAACCGCATAGGAGAGTTTTCGATTACGGCCGTCTTAAGTATTCCAGAACTGATGCGATATATTTGTGACGACAACACCTCGGAGCTCAACTCCCCGGGACACTGCCACAACCCCTAAATGACAGGAGGCATCGAGAACAATGTTCTCGTCACAAAGACATCGGAACAATCCAAACAATACTCGCGTGATCCTAAAGAAAAATTTGGTGCATTTTTGAGAGTAGAAGAGATAAGATTAATCGTCAGGAGTCCACACCAGAGTGAAAAGAGATGAGGAGCAAAAGAAATCCTACTCTCCGATATATATATAGGACTCAAAGCAATTTCAAGTGTGTGCCTAGACTCAACCGTCAACGATTCGATCAATCAGTGGGGGCTTCTAGGTCGGAGAAGGCTCTGATACCAACTTGTAATGCCCAGGATGGGACTATACCTCCTACGTGTCGAGGCACGACTTAAAGGTATAAGCCCATTCTGGAATGATCTCAAGTTTGGTATCTTTGCACGACTCATGTAAAAAAATAGGGATGAAATTGCAAAAGGATAGTTGGCTTACACTCGCCACATCACACAATACATTACATAAGCAAATCATCATCCAAAACATCACAACCCGACTACGGGTGAAGATCCAAAAGAAAGATACCAAAACATAAAGCCACAGGTCCGAATCGCCCCTAGTAGAAACCACTACTGATCATAGAAAACGTCACAAGCATGCGGCCACTCTCTTCATCGAGCTCCCAGCGAAGTACTTGAACCAGCTCCTGCAGCATTCTCGGCTGAACCTGCATCTGGTGTTGTAGTATCTGTGAGCCACGAGGACTCAGCAATCCCATAACCATGGGTATCAAGACTAGCAAAGCTTTATGGGTAGCAAGAGGTAAAGTGGTGAGGTTGCAGCAACGGCTAAGCATAATATGGTGGCTAGCTTACGAGTACAAGAATAAGATGAGCATCTACGCAAACGGTCGCAAACTAGTAGTGATCGCTAAAGATCCTGAACTACCTACGAGTCAAACATAACCCCACCGTGTTCTCTTCTCAAAATGAAAAGAGACAGTCACGGTTACTCACACAGTTGTGTGTTTTACTTCGGATCCTCTGACAAGTTTTCTACAACCGGACATTAACAAATTCCCATCTGCCACATAACCGCGGGCACGGCTTTCAAAAGATCATAACCCTGCAGGGGTGTCCCAACTTAGCCCATCACAAGCTCTCACGATTAGCTAAAGTGATAAATATAATATCATCACCCCTTATCTTAGGGAAATCCGATCAGGCTCGGCACCCCGGTGCACAAGACATTTCGACAATGGTAAAACAAGTCCAGCAAGACCTCCCGGTGTGTCGACACCCTGATAGTAGCCACGCATATCTCGTCTCAGGCCACGACTGGATGGGCGATTATACGAGTAAAACCAATCCTCGAGTTTCCCCGTGGTGGCCCCGCATACTCCCCGTTTGGGACCAACACCATCAGCACTGGCCCCCCCTGCTATGTAGAAAAGAATCCCGAGGGCGCGACCCCCTATGCAAATTTAATTAAATAATTAAGTTGTTATTATGAGGCAAATTAAAACCAATGTTGGGCCTTTCTGGAGGAGTTTTATTCAAAGTCGAAGTGTCAAGGGGTCCCCATATACCCATCGTGCAAGGAACGCAAAATCAAGGAACATAATGCCGGTTTATCGGCGCCTAAGGTGGCATGAGTGGAACAAAACACCGAGCAAAAGGCCAAGCCTTCCACCCATGCCCAGTATATAGGTGTGTTAATAATAATAATAGATACTGTGATATTCCAACAACAAGTTCCCTCCTGGAACGATCTTCATCTTCACCTGCAACTAACAACGCTATAAGAGGGGCTGAGCAAGCGGGTAACATAGCCAAACAATGGTTTTTGCTAGGAAGGTGTCAAGGGTTAGAGGTTTCATGGCAACAAGGAGAGGCTGACATAAAAGATGGGTAGCGCGACATGTAACGATAGCATCGAGACAACTAAGCATGGCAATGGTAGTAAAGGTATCCAAGGGTATGGTCATCTTTCCTGGGATTCCGCAAGGGAGAAGAACAAGACCATTAAGTAGACGGAGCAACATAGTCGAGCAAATCCTCACAACTCCGGAACGAAACCGAAGCTAACAAGAAAAGCAACCGGAAAGAAGCAAACAACACGGTAAACACAGAAGCATAAACATGGCATACGATGCACATCCAAGTATGATGCATGTCCGGTTTAATTATGCATGTCATGGCAATGTGCACAAACAAAACTACAAGTTAAGTGGAGCTCAATATGCAACGAGTTGCATATTGACGAAACACCACATGTTATTTATTTAGTTGAATCTCGTTTATTTACAAGACAAGATTAAATGTTTTTAACATAGCAAGAGGTGAATCAAAAGTAAACTACCTATCTAGGCAATTTAAATGAGGCAGGAAATACCAACAACAATTCCGGAAACTCCTCATGTGCATATTTATGAATTTGGTACTGTTCTGCCTATTACCACATTTTAAAGTTATTAAGCAGCAAAACAAAGTGCACCATGTTATTCTACACATTTTCTACCCCATTTACATGTTATTCTACACATTTTTCTACCCCATTTTTCTACCCCATTTGGAGCTACGGTTATGTAGTTATGAAATAAACCATTTTAGCATGTTATTTAAGCAAACTTATGCAAACAACAATTTTAATAATTTTAAACAGGCATGAAAGTGGCATACTATGAATTTACACAAAATTCTAAGCATTTTTCATATATAACTTGTTTAATTCTGAAGCACAGATTGAGAGTTATTAAAAGTATGAAGACTAGGGGGTTTTCTGTAAAAATAGGCGCTCTCTGGAAAATTAGGAAAAACCGCCGGACTTAAAAAAACAACAAGGCCGAAACTGGCTGGGTGCTAGGGCGCTCACCATGGGCCAAAAGGCCCAGAACTGGAGAGGCAGCGACTGGGCCGCAGAGGGGAGCCTCGGCCTTGGGTGAAGATGCTGCCTGGCAGGCTGCTGGCCCAGGCGCGGTGGAGTCGGACGAGGCCAGCACGCTCCCTGGATCGGGTCGAGGTAGATTTAACGGGCGAGGTCAACGCGCCCGACCGGATCGAACAGGACTGGGCGCTAGGCGCGTTCATCTTCGTGTGCAGAAGCAGGGGAGGCCGGCGATGGCGTGACGACGAAGGCTCCGGCTCCGGTGAGGTGGCCTCGGCGGGGACCGGCCGGAACGGGACTGGGACGACGGGATCTGTCGAAACTGGGCGCGGGGATGGAGCTCCAGCGGCGCCGACGTGAGCTTGGACGGCCATGGCGTTCCTGGCCTTGCTCTTCGCCGACGACGGGCGCGGGCTTCGTTCGTGAAGCAGGGGCGACGGCCGCGGTCAATCGCGAGACGCGAGCGCCTCGGCCTCTGCTCGTCAGGAAGCATGGCAGCGGCGGCGGCTCCAGTGGCGCTCGAACGGGGAGGCAGAAGCGGGGCGAGGCAGGAGACGACCGGAGGCCGGGGACAAGGGGATCGAGGAGCTCCTCTCCTGGGCGTTGGCTGCTGCACGAGCCGGGCGACTGATGGATCGAGGCAGAGGGGCTCGAGCACGAGCGATCGAGCCATCGAGGGGAGGCTCTGTTGTGGGCTGTATGGATGCATCTGAATGGGGATCCCGGGGAGGGTGGCGGCTGCTGGTTGGTCTCGGGTGGAACTGGACCGGGAGGATCCCGATGCGGAAGGGGAGTGGCGGCGGGGAGGGACAAACCTCCTAGGTTTTAGGGTTAGGCTAGATTAGGTATGGGGTTGTCTAAATATATAGGTAAAGGGAGGGTTTGGATCATCCGATTTGGATCGAACGGTCGGGAATAAAATGCTAAGGAGTCCAATGATAAACCGAAGATGTTTTAGGGACGTCTGAGGATGATCCGGACACAACGGTCACGACTGCTCGGGTCGGGTTCGGGACAGTTTCGGACATGCAGGCGAGGGGTAAAAGTGGGTTGTGTAGAATGTGAGGCTGAGAAGAGAGAGAG
>LR738711.1:820905558-820929563 GCA_902687465.1 Secale cereale | reverse complement strand
GAGAGAGAGAGAGAGAGAGAGAGAGAGAGAGAGAGAGAGAGATGGCAGCCCGGCAACAGGTCTCATAGCACTGAAACGTCCTAAGTTTATCCGGCTATAGTGCCGTTATAAGTTTATTGATTGGGCTATCAAACGAACTCCGAATGCGACGAAATTTGACAAGCGGTCTGTCTACACTATAATAAGACCACACGCCAAGTTCCATCCCATTCCGAGAACATTTTTCGGCCACTTATAAAATAAATATTCGGAGGTGCCGCGGGCGTGTGCGAGTGTGTCTGGGCTCAGAACTGACAACGGATAGGACAGGGCAACTACGGACGGAGGCAAGTTTTGAAAACATGCTTATGAAATGCACATGATGACATGGCAAAGTGCAACACGCAAGCAATTGACATGGCAACGATGACGAATAACTGGCTGACACCTGGCGCATTGGTCTCGGGGCGTCACACAACTGGAAACACCCATGCCCCCTGACCGGATGACGGGCTTTAATCCAGGGCCATGGAACCCTCATCCCGGCCCCTCTACTTGGTGTGTACTCGAAAAGTGGTTTACAACCGACTAGACCGTAATCCCAACGGACGGCCTATGATAGTACTGAAAAGGAGACGAACGAAATCGTGACATGATCTCCGTTGATACTGAGTTGACCAACTACTGGCATGCTCCAACAATACTAGTATTCCACCCCATCATATCACCATATGATCGAGGTGGTTCAACATTCTCCTTCGGGACTCACCCGAAGCATCACTTGCATGAAATATGCCATACACATATGCTCTTATAATCATGCCTATAAACGAGCTACTCAAGCAAACATGCAATACACTCATCATATCAAGAGTTCAAACATGCTTGCCTGGTTCAGAAAAGTCGGAGCCTAACTCGGCGAGATTAGCGTCTCCGTCACGGCCTCGGGTATCTACGTATTAAAAAAAATATACAAACATAAATACCGCGCGTGCAAATGAAGTTGCTCAAAATATTTCCACATAAATATGACAGAAAACTAGACAGAAACCCAAGGTGGACAGAAAAAGAATCAACTCAAAATCACTTTTATTTTAAAAGATATTAAGGTTTCTGTCCAGGGACCCATCTGCAATGAAACAGAAAATATCCAGGGGCTAGAATGGAAAAGGACAAAGCGAACCGGTACGTAGTACGTCACCCGCAGAGGGAAAACGCACTTTGCGCAAATACGCCAGCAAAAAACGATTCGAGGGGAGATGTGAGAGACTGACAGAGGGACCCCACCTGTCAGGTTTGAAAAACGAAACAAAGCCGCGCCGGCGACGGTGCTGCGGTGATCGCCGGCGTCGATCCACGACGAGATAGGGGAGGGGAGTGGTACCTATGGCTTCACGGTGGTCTTCCGCGTCGAACGGTGGTGGAGTTGGGTGCCGGCGAGTCCCACGTCGACGGCGAGCTTATCTCCGGCGGACGGCGGCTCGGGTGTTCGTGGACCTCGTCGGGGAAGGTTTCTGGAGAGAAATTGGGCTGGGGGTTAGGACTAGGTGGATGCCAGGGTACTACGTTCAAGCTCACGGCGGCGGAAAAGCCCTCACCGGAGTGAACGGAGCTGGAGCCCGAGTCGGAGGCAGCTGGCCGGAGCCGGGGAAGAAAAGCCTCTCGGGGCTCTTCCAGAGGTTGGGCGTGATCTAGGGGAGTAGTGGAGGCGTGTGTGCTCGAGCACGAGCTCGGGGGTGCCTTTTATAGGCGGCTCGAGGTGGATGCCGCGAACGGATAAGTCCGGCAAGCTATTACGGTGCTGCAGTGGTCGGACGGCGGGGCTAGGGCCTTGAGCATCATCTATGATCTGTAGAAGCTCCATTCCCGCGCTTAACTTGGCAGTAGAGGTGGTGTTACGGTCTGTCACCGACGGAACGGCCGTGCGGCACGTCGGCGGCAGAAACAGTGCTCTGCGCGTGCCAGGCCACGGCAACGGCGTGCCAGGCGTGCGCTGGCTGTGGAGAAGGACACACGGGGCACTGGGGTGGTCTGGGCGGCGCGAAACGGCGTGTAGCTGCGGCATTGCGTCTATTAGCCGCCACGGGCGGCGCTGTGGCCGTGGCAGCCGCCGGCGCGGTCGGGCCAGGGCGCCACCGACGCCCAGAAGCTGCCAAGCGACCGTGCGGCGCGTGGATAAGAAGAAGCTGCAGTGCAGCGTCGAGCCAAGGGAGATACATACGAAGTTTTGTCGCCGCGCCCGACGACTGTCGAAACTGACGAAACTGACGAAGTGTTAACTGTCGACAGTTTCTGTTAACAGCTAACAGTTCAGTGTAGGCTAGGTGTTTGATGAAATGATTCTGGTATTTGTGCAATGTCTCTGGAGCTTATTTTTTGTGGAGTGGCCTCTTGATGTATCTAGAGGCTGCATGATTTTTCACAGAATTTTTGGAAGAAGATAAATATGAATTTGACCAAATTTTGCAAATCTGGTCCAAACTTACAGGAGGTGAAATTTGAAAAATTTGAACTGTGGACTAGTGAAACAAGATGGATCTAGGTTGTGGGTATTAAGGACTATCTAGGAGAGTTGGTTTGGATTCAAATAGGTAGATGAAAAAGGTGGTTCCTTTGTAAATCACCAAGGTCCACTATAAAAGACAGAATTTGTTTTGAAGTGAAATAAATAGGAGAAAAATCCCAATAAGGTTCAAACTTGTTGGAATTGATGAAATGCTTGTCCCATGGTGTGAAGAGAGTCTTGGAGAGGATTGTTCCTGTTGGGATCATGGCAAGAGGAAGTTTGGAAGGGAGATAGGCCAAGGCTAAACTTGAGAATTTTAAAACAAGAAGTGGTGAACTCAAAACAACTCCATTTGAATCTCAACTGTGTTTGATCCAAACACAAGAGGAGAACTCCAAGGCTAAAAACCAAGCTTGAGAAGACACACAAACTTTGGCAAAAGGGATTTTAGAAGGGCAAAAGAAAAGATCAAATAATCCCCTTTCAAAAAGGCCAAAAGTTTGCAAGAAAAACCAACTCAAAAATTTGGGGTGTTACATGAAACCTCTCTTTCCTTATTACTTCCTATTAATTGCAACGATGACCAAAACTATGTTTGTCAACTCTCAACAACTTTTATTCATCATACTCTTTATATGTGAAGTCATTACCTTCCATAAGATCAATATGATCTCTTTGATACTTATTATATTTTCTTTTATTCTCTCATGACCATAGTGAGGAAATCAAGACCTTGACTCAACACTAATGTTTATTATGTAGCTCACGGACTCGATTACAAAGGTAAAGATCAACAAGCAAAAGCTCACAACTAGATCTTGCTAACTTCATTCTACTAGATCCAGATATTACCAAAAGGATCGAACTAAAAATAAAGGTAAAGATAGGAGTGTGATGGTGATACGATACCGGGGCACCTCCCCCAAGCTTGGTAGTTGCCAAGGGGAGTGCCCATACCCATATGATTATGTCTCCTTCTTCAGGGGTGATGATGTGATATTCTTGGTGATGATACCCCTCAGGATACGATTCTCCTCCTCGAGCTTGTTAACTTACTTCTTGAGGTCCATAACTTCCTTGCGGAGCTTGCCCGTGACGGCTAAAGCTCCTTTCACCCAAGGATGCTGCATAGCTGCGGGAGAACAAGTAACACTCTTTTTCATATTTTCATAAGAAAGAAACCTGACATTGGTAGGGATGACTGAGTTTGGAATAGCTGAGCTCTATAGTTCCCCCATCGTGAATCCCGCTCAAAACCGAGAAGTAACTTCTTGGTCTTCTGAAAGCACATTTGCTCCCTGGGTAGTTTTGGTAATTAATGACAACATACTTTGTGGTTGGACTAATGCTTTTATCAAGTATGTTTCAGGAAATTCAATCACATTGGCTATGGCAAAATGACTGAAGAAGTGGACCCCTCAAAATGCTAAGGCAAGCATTGGCAAAAGCTCAAGACTCTAATTTTGGTTTAGTGATCCAAGATCACATTGAGTCCATAGGAAAAGCCAATACTATTAAAAGGGGATGAGGTTATGTTGATGATCTGGTTGCTCAAGTGCTTAGTGATATATCTCCTTCAACTATCAGCAACTTTCACTACTATACACACTCATAAGTAATCTCGGACAAACCGATTCTTCCAACTCAGTCCCACCGAGATGAACCACTTCAGCCATATTCCAAACCCTAGAAAAATCGGACATTCCGAGTTTGAGATCGGTCTCACCGAAACTGGACTGCCAACCTTCTGTAACCGTTTGACATCATTTCGGAATATCCGAGATTGCATTTTCGGTCTCACCGAAATTGGCCAGCTCCTGTCTTGGCTCAAATAGGTCTCACCGAGATTGCATTTTCGGTCACACCGAAACTGGCATGTTCCTGTCTTTTCTCAAATCGGTCTAACCGAGTTTTCTTTCTCGGTCCCACCGAAAACCCCAACGTTCATATCATTTGCACTTTCGGTCTCACCGAGATGGTATTTTTGGTCCCACCGAAAACCCCAACGTTCACTATATTTGAACTTTCGGTCTGACCGAGTTTCCACTTCGGTCTCACCGAGATTGCTCAATTATGTGTGTAACGGTTGGATTTTGTGTGGAGGCTATATATACCCCTCCACCCCCTCTTCATTCGTGGAGAGAGCCATCAGAAAGAACTACCACTCCTACCTTACACTTTCTGAGAAGAGAACTACCTACCCTTGTGTTGAGATCAAGTTGCTCCACTCCTACCATATGAAACTTGATTTCTAACCTTCCCAAGTTGCTTTCCACTCAATCCTTTCTTCCACCACAGCCATATCAGTGAGGAGAGTTGAGTGTTGGGGATATTATCATTTGAAGCACAAGAGCAAGGAGTTCATCATCATCTACAACATCTATTACCTTTTGGAGGGTGGTGCCTCCTAGATTGGTTAGGTGTCGCTTGGGAGCCTCCGTCATCGAGATGTGGAGTTGAACCAAGAAGTTTGTAAGGGCAAGGAGATCGCCTACTTCGTGAAGATCTACCCCGAGTAAGGCTAGCCCTCCGTGGGCGTAGGCCATGATGGAATAGACAAGGTTGCTTCTTCGTGGACCCTTCATGGGTGGAGCCCTCCGTGGACTCGCGCATCCGTTACCCTCCGTGGGTTGAAGTCTCCATCAACGTGGATGTACGATAGCACCACCTATCGGAACCACGGGAAAAATCATTGCGTCTCCAAATTGCGTTTGATCTTCTCCACCTCTCTTTACTACTCGTGCAATTTACTTTCCGCTGCTCATACTCTAGAATTGCATGTGTAGTGTGCTACTTGACTTGTGTGCTATGCAAAAGCTGTCAAAATCTGTCCTTGACAAAAGACAGAATTTTTATCTTGTCGAGTAGTCTAATCACCCCCCCCCTCTAGACACTCTCACCTTCTTCGATCCCTCAATTGGTATCAGAGCTTTGGTCTCCATTGCTTTGGTTTACACACCATTGGAGGAAGATGGACGTGTCTACGGTTGGGAGTGTTAGCCATAGAGTGCCTGTTCTTAATGGAAGGTCCTATAACTCATGGAGGTCTGAAATGCTTAGTATCTTTAAGATGTACAATTTGTGCAAATATGTTGAGACCCCCTATGTGCCTCCTTTTGATCCCTTGCACCCTACCATGGATGAAGAGCTTGATTTGCTTCTTAACCTTAGGACTGTAAATCTTATCATTAGAGGGTTACCCAATGACTTGCTTAATCTTGTTACAAACTTTGAGTGCGCCTATACTATGTGGAAATTCTTGGAAGAACTTTATCCGGACTACTCTTTGAGAAGTCTTGATGAAATTCTACACAAGACTATTGAATTTGATAAGTTGCACCCCAATGATCCCAACTTTGATAAATGCTTTTTTGAGCTTCGTGATCTTATGAAAAAGAAGGGTGATCCCGGTCTTATCAATGTTATAATTAGAAATGCTCTTGCATTGCATTCCGAAGATTATTGTCACATTGACCAAACTAATGCAAGTACTTATCAAATTGACCTAGGTGTTGATGATGAACAATCTATGGGTCAATATGATGATGAGCATGAGCAAGATGATGATTACTCCGATTCGGACACCGAGCTAGACAAGGTCATGAAGAGTCTCAATCTTATGGCAAATCTGAGAGACTACATGTCCGGTGGAAAAGAGTGGATTCTTGATAGTGGATGCACCGACCACATGACCGGAGACAAAGACATGTTTCGAGAGCTTGCAAAGAACGATGGTCCACGCAAGTATGTGACTTTTGGAGACAACTCCAAGGGTAAGGTACTTGGCCTTGGTAAGGTGGCCATATCTCATGATAGCTCTATTCAAAATGTCATGCTTGTAGAATCTCTTGGATACAATTTACTTTCCGTGTCTAGATTAGCTGACTTTGGATTCAATGTGCTATTCACCAAAGTAGATTGCCAAGTCTTTCGTCGTGACAATCAAAACATGGCATTTACTGGTATCCGTAGAGGTGATCTATATATTGTTGATTTCACTAAGAAAGCCCAACCTAGAGCTTGTTTCATTGCTAAATCCTCTAAAGGTTGGTTGTGGCATAGAAGGCTAGGACATGTTGGTATGCGTAATCTAGACAAGCTGATCAAAGGTGATCATATTCTTGGTGTTAAAGATGTTCTCTTTGACAAAGATAGACTTTGTAGTGCTTGTCAAGCAGGAAAACAAGTTGGTGGAAGTCATCCCGTGAAAAACATCATGACCACAAGGAGACCGCTTGAGCTTCTTCATATGGATCTCTTCGGTCCCAATGCTTACAAAAGCCTTGGTGGTAACTCCTTTGGTCTAGTCATAGTTGATGATTATTCCAGATTTACGTGGGTATTTTTCCTTGATGATAAATCGCAGGTTCAGAGAATCTTCAAGACCTTTGCCAAAAAGGCCCAAAATCAATTTGAGGTGAAGATCAAGAAAGTTCGGAGTGACAATGGAACGGAGTTCAAGAACGCCAATGTAGACTCTTTTCTCGATGAGGAAGGAATTCTACATGAGTTCTCGGCTACGTACACTCCTCAACAAAATGGAGTTGTTGAGAGGAAGAACCGAACGCTCATAGAGATGGCGAGAATGATGCTTGATGAATACAAGACACCGAAGCATTTTTGGGGAGAAGCGGTCGAGACAGCTTGTCATGCTATCAACAGGCTTTATCTTCATAAACTCCTCGGCAAGATATCATACGAGCTTCTCACCGGTAAAAAACCCCAAGTGGGATACTTTCGTGTCTTTGGTTCAAAATGCTATATCCTTGATAAGCATCGTCGGTCTAAATTTGCTCCTAAATCTCATGAAGGATTTCTCCTTGGTTATGGATCAAACTCCCACACCTACCGTGTCTACAATAATTTCACCCGAAAGGTTGAAGAGACGGTAGACGTGAAGTTTGATGAATCTAATGGCTCGCAAGTAGAGCAAATGCCTATTGATGTAGGAGACAAGGACCCATCGGAAGCTATCCAAGATTTATCCATTGGAAAGATCCGTCCCATGGAAGTGAAGGAGAGTACCTCATCTACATATGTGGAGCCACCTACCTCACGGCGAGATGAACCTCAAGGCAACATGGAGGCCTCCACAAGTGGAACTCACCAAGATGAGGAAGTGCAACAAGAAGATCCACCACAACCTCCTTCTCCACCGCCTCAAGACAACACCAACAACAATGAAGAAGAAGAAGAGGAAGATGAAGATGATGAGGAAGCTCAGCCACAACCTCAACAAAAGCTATCTCGAGTCCGAGCAAGAGTCAAGAAAAATCATCCCGTGGAACAAATGATGAACGATATCAACTCCGGGAGAATCACTCGCTCTAAAACTCGCTTAGCTAACTTTTGTGAGCATTACTCATTTATCTCTAGTATTGAACCTATGAAGGTAGAAGAAGCACTTGAAGACCCGGATTGGGTGAACGCTATGCACGAAGAACTACACAACTTCGAGAGGAACAAGGTATGGACTTTGGTAGAGAAGCCCAAGGATGATCAAAACATCATTGGAACCAAATGGGTGTTTCGGAACAAGCAAGATGAAGATGGACAAGTCATTCGCAACAAGGCTCGTCTCGTAGCTCAAGGTTACACACAAGTCGAAGGTATGGACTATGGTGAGACCTATGCCCCTGTTGCTAGACTTGAGTCCATTCGCATTCTTCTTGCTTATGCCATCACCATGATATTACTCTCTATCAAATGGATATCAAAAGTGCTTTCCTAAATGGTGAAATTGAGGAGGAAGTATTTGTGAAACAACCTCCCGGATTTGTGAATCCCAAAAAGCCTAATCATGTTTACAAATTGCACAAAGCTCGTTATGGTCTTAAACAAGCTCCTAGAGCTTGGTACAAATGCTTGACTAGTTTTCTTCTTGAAAAAGGCTTTGAGATTGGAAAGATAGACTCAACGCTGTTCACAAAAAGGGTTAATGGTGAACTATTTGTGTGCCAAATATATGTTGATGATATTATCTTTGGTTCAACTAACCCCCATTTTAGCAAGAAGTTTGGACAGCTTATGTCGGAGAAGTATGAGATGTCCATGATGAGTGAACTCAAATTCTTCCTTGGGTTGCAAATCAAGCAATCTAAGGAGGGTACCTTTGTCTCACAAACAAAGTACACCAAGGATCTCTTCAAGAAGTTCAACATGCAAGAAAGCAAAGGTATGAGTACCCCCATGCCTACTAGTGGACATAATGACTTGACAAAAGATGGAGAACCCGTTGATCAAAGGGTTTACCGATCTATGATTGGTTCTCTACTATATCTTTGTGCTTCTCGTCCTGACATAATGTTGAGTGTTTGCATGTGTGCGCGATATCAAGCAGCCCCTAAAGAATGTCATCTTAAAGCTGTTAAAAGGATAGTGAGATACTTGATACACACACCAAACTTTGGCATTTGGTATCCTAAGAGGGCCTCTTTCGACCTTGTTGGCTATTCCGACTCGGACTATGCCGGTGACAAGGTTGATAGAAAGTCAACTTCGGGTACGTGTCAATTTCTTGGTCGATCCCTTGTATCTTGGTCCTCCAAGAAACAAAATTCGGTATCATTATCCACTGCCGAAGCAGAATATATTGCTGCTGGTTCGTGTTGTGCTCAATTGCTATGGATGACACAAACGCTTAAGGATTATGGGATACATGTGAGACATGTTCCGTTGCTTTGTGACAATGAGAGTGCAATTAAAATTGGACACAATCCAGTGCAACACTCTCGAACAAAGCATATTGAAGTTCGTCACCATTTTATTCGTGATCATATTGCCAAGGGTGATATTAATCTCAAGCATGTTCGTACTGACAAACAACTTGCTGATGTCTTTACAAAGCCTCTTGATGAGAAAGTGTTTTGTCGCTTGAGGAGTGAGTTGAACATCATTGATGCTTCAAACTTGGAGTGATAACTCCATTGATGCATGCAAGGCATGAGCCTCTTGAACTAATCCTTGATATTTCTCTTATGATGATGATCATATGTCTTGGACACATTTGCCTCCTTGTATTGCATCTAACTCTTTGTAGGTACTTGGATGATCTACATTCCACAAGATTACCACACACTCAAATCGTGAGTAATCTTGTCATTAACCAAGTATCTAGCCCTTTGGGATGTTGAGTTCAAGGAACAAAATTCCACATATCCTTTTTGACATCTTATACATCTAGTATTTCACTTGTCATCTTGGATATCCTCGAGTATTTCCTTGCTTGCCTAACCCATGTAGGAAGATGAACTAAACAAGTAGAAATGGCGCTCCAACTTCACATTCAATGAGCACCTACATCAAGCTTACCTACATGAGCAAAGCATCAACAAGCCCAAGGTATGTTCTTCACATCTTTAAGGAGCTTTACTCAAAGTCATGAGTACAAGCAGCTTCATAAGATGTGATCACATCAAATGCTTAATCGAAAAATGGCAACCCCATTTTGAGCTTAAATGATGAGTATGACCTATGATCAAATGTCCTCATTTGACTCCTAAGTCAATATACTCAAACATAGGTGACCTTGTCGCCGACCTTTATCTAGATGAAGTACATATGTTTTTGGAGTCTTTCTATTTTCTCTTATGTTCTCTCATTGAGTTTTATTTTAATTAATAAAAAAAAACTTCATCTAGGAATTTTTTTATTTCTTCTGTCTTTGTGAATATCCTTCTGGCTCTGATCAATTCCCCGAAAATCTTTTACAAATTCATTGCAAATCCTTTGAAACATTCCTCGCAAAGTGAGCTGAATTATTTCTGTATTTCCTTGGAATTAAACTCGGCGTCACCGATTTATTTCAATTCGGTGTCACTGATTTACTTCCTCCAGGATATCATCTCCTGCAGCTCCACTCATTGTTTCTCTATGCATGTTCTTATTTGCCCTGTTGTGATTCTTAAGGATCCCACCTCTTTCCTTCCATCTTTCCTAACCTTCCTAGTTTGCTGTCCTTTTCGGCACTTGATGTCAAAGGGGGAGAAGACTTAGGGGGAGTAGGGGAGAAGAGAAGACTTAGGGGGAGAAGAAAAGCAATCTTATCTTAAGGGGGAGAGAATCACATCAAAGCTTTGTCGTGTCTTACATTGGACATCATTCTCTTTTGGCATCATTCTTTTGATTTTGCTGTTTCCATCACATCCCTGTTCTGAGAGAACTCAAAGGGAGAGGAATCTTCACAATTGATATCTTTATGGAAAGCAAAATCTCTCAGAGTTCATTGAAAATCTTTTAGTTTCGGAGACATGTTTGCTGATTCAAGCCTGTGCTCAATATGAGACACTCCTTATACATGTCATCCCTAGCTTGGTACTCTTGATGTTCTTGCAGTTGGTTGAAGGAATACTCTTGTGTTATCTAACCTTATTTTCCCAAGTTTATCCCTTCAGGTACAATGCCAAGGAAACTCAAGGTAAGTATATGCATCTTGCAGAATGTGCATGATGGTGACTTGCTTGTAAATACTTGTTTGCAAGAAATCACCATGCACATATGCATTATCACTCACTTCTTTTCATCTGCTCTGATGCATATTGCCAAGCGGCATGTAGCACATCTTGCTTATCTCTCTTGTGTGCTTGTGGTAGTCCAAAACCATAATCTATGAAAATCTTGCACACTTGTAGGGGGAGCCTGTGCACTACATGTTTGTCAAAGCTTTCGTGATAATTCTGTCTTTCTTTCAATAAGCTTTGATGTCTTGTTTAGAGTGATTTTAGTGTGTTGCCATCAATTACCAAAAAGGGGGAGATTGAAAGCACATTTTCTCCCTGCGTGGTTTTGGTAATTAATGACAACATACTTTGTGGTTGGACTAATGCTTTTATCAAGTATGTTTCAGGAAATTCAATCACATTGGCTATGGCAAAATGACTGAAGAAGTGGACCCCTCAAAATGCTAAGGCAAGCATTGGCAAAGGCTCAAGACTCTAATTTTGGTTTAGTGATCCAAGATCACATTGAGTCCATAGGAAAAGCCAATACTATTAAAAGGGGATGAGGTTGTGTTGATGATCTGGTTGCTCAAGTGCTTAGTGATATATCTCCTTCAACTATCAGCAACTTTCACTACTATACACACTCATAAGTAATCTCGGACAAACCGATTCTTCCAACTCAGTCCCACCGAGATGAACCACTTCAGCCATATTCCAAACCCTAGAAAAATCAGACATTCCGAGTTTGAGATCGGTCTCACCGAAACTGGACGGCCAACCTTCTGTAACCGTTTGACATCATTTCGGAATATCCGAGATTGCATTTTCGGTCTCACCGAAATTGGCCAGCTCCTGTCTTGGCTCAAATCGGTCTCACCGAGATTACATTTTCGGTCACACCGAAACTGGCATGTTCCTGTCTTTTCTCAAATCGGTCTAACCGAGTTTTCTTTCTCGGTCCCACCGAAAACCCCAACGTTCATATCATTTGCACTTTCGGTCTCACCGAGATGGTATTTTCGGTCCCACCGAAAACCCCAACGTTCACTATATTTGAACTTTCGGTCTGACCGAGTTTCCACTTCGGTCTCACCGAGATTTCTCAATTATGTGTGTAACGGTTGGATTTTGTGTGGAGGCTATATATACCCCTCCACCCCCTCTTCATTCGTGGAGAGAGCCATCAGAAAGAACTACCACTCCTACCTTACACTTTCTGAGAAGAGAACTACCTACCCTTGTGTTGAGATCAAGTTGCTCCACTCCTACCATATGAAACTTGATTTCTAACCTTCCCAAGTTGCTTTCCACTCAATCCTTTCTTCCACCACAGCCATATCAGTGAGGAGAGTTGAGTGTTGGGGAGATTATCATTTGAAGCACAAGAGCAAGGAGTTCATCATCATCTACAACATCTATTACCTTTTGGAGGGTGGTGCCTCCTAGATTGGTTAGGTGTCGCTTGGGAGCCTCCGTCATCGAGATGTGGAGTTGAACCAAGAAGTTTGTAAGGGCAAGGAGATCGCCTACTTGGTGAAGATCTACCCCGAGTAAGGCTAGCCCTCCGTGGGCGTAGGCCATGATGGAATAGACAAGGTTGCTTCTTCGTGGACCCTTCGTGGGTGGAGCCCTCCGTGGACTCACGCAGCCGTTACCCTCCGTGGGTTGAAGTCTCCATCAACGTGGATGTACGATAGCACCACCTATCGGAACCACGGGAAAAATCATTGCGTCTCCAAATTGCGTTTGATCTTCTCCACCTCTCTTTACTACTCGTGCAATTTACTTTCCGCTGCTCATACTCTAGAATTGCATGTGTAGTGTGCTACTTGACTTGTGTGCTATGCAAAAACTGTCAAAATCTGTCCTTGACAAAAGACAGAATTTTTATCTTGTCGAGTAGTCTAATCACCCCCCCTCTAGACACTCTCACCTTCTTCGATCCCTCATCTTCCTCAATGGCATCTATCCTTTTCAAGTCACTCTCCATCTCTTCCTTCGTTGATGGCCCAAAGTGGTCAGCATCGCTGTTTGCTCCTGAGCCAAGCGTTGGATGAGACACCCGACTCTCTCCAATTGACTCGAAACAAAAACAGAGGAATTTTGCGTGATACGGTGGTCAAAACCTTCGCGAGAATATATAGTGATTTTTTATCGACAAAAGAAGTAACGTGCAAGAAAACTGAGTCCGGGAGGCACACGAGGTACCCACGAGGCAGGGGGCGCGCCCAGGGGGTTAGGGCGTGCCCTCCACCCTCGTGGACGCCTCGTGTCCTTTCCGGACTGCCTCTTATTTTTCTAATTTTCTAAATATTCCAAAATGGTGAAAAATTGCCATTAGAACTGTTTTGGAGTCGGTTTACTTACCGTACCACATACCTCTTCCTTTTCGGGGTCTGAATCATTCTGGAAAGTGTCCCTTATGTATTCCTCCAGGGTTACGGTTTCAATAACATTGGTTTGGACATTTATAGGGTTACCTGAGATACAATGTTTGATTCTTTGACCGTTCACCACCTTCGGATTCGTGCCTCCGAAGTTGTTGATTTTTATGGCACTGAAACGATAGTCCTCCTCGATAACGTAAGGACCTTCCCATTTAGAGAGAAGTTTTCCTGCAAAAACTCTTAAACGAGAGTTGTATAGCAAGACATAATCACCTACGTCAAACTCACGCTTTTGTATCCTTTTGTCATGCCATCTTTTAACCTTTTCTTTGAACAGCTTGGCATTCTCATAAGCTTGGGTTCTCCATTCATCAAGCGAGCTAATGTGAAATAACCTCTTCTCACTGGCAAGTTTGAAATCATAATTGAGTTCTTTAATAGCCAAATATGCCTTATGTTCTAGCTCAAGAGGTAAGTGACAAGCCTTTCCATAAACCATTTTATATGGAGACATACCCATAGGGTTTTTGTATGCAATTCTATAGGCCCATAATGCACCATCAAGTTTCTTGGAACAATTCTTTGTAGACCTATTAACTGTCTTTTGCAAAATTAATTTCAGCTCTTTGTTACTTAGTTCTACTTGACCACTAGACTATGGGTGATAAGGGGATGCAATTCTATGGTTAACATCATACTTAGCAAGCATTTTACAGAAAGAACCATGAATAAAGTGTGAACCATCAGTCATTAAGTATCTAGGGACTCCAAACCCCGGAAACTTCCTTAAGCATCTTAATAGAGGTGTTGTGATCAACACTACTAGTTGGAATAGCTTATACCCACTTAGTAATGTAATCAACAACAACTAAAATATGTGTGTACCCATTAGAGGAAGGAAAAGGTCCCATATAATCAAAGCCCCAAACATCAAATGGTTCAATAACAAGTGAATAATTCATAGGCATTTCTTGCCGTCTACTAATATTACCAATTCTTTGACATTCAT
The DNA here is from genome assembly GCA_902687465.1 of Secale cereale. Taxonomy (NCBI): domain Eukaryota; kingdom Viridiplantae; phylum Streptophyta; class Magnoliopsida; order Poales; family Poaceae; genus Secale; species Secale cereale. Next base: position 820,915,241 of record LR738711.1, on the reverse strand, counting down.
CACAAGATAAGACAAACTTACGAGCATCCTTGAAGAGAGTAGGCCAATAAAAACCAGATTGCAATACCTTATGTGCAGTTCTATCTCCAGCATGGTGTCCTCCATAAGCTTCGGAGTGGCACTTGCATAGGATCTGTTCTTGTTCATGCTCAGGTACACAACATCTAATAATACCATCTACTACTTCTTTATAAAGGTGTGGATCATCCGAGAAGTAATGTCTCAAATCATAGAAGAACTTTTTCTTTTGCTGGTATGCGAAAATAGGTGGTATAAACTTAGCAACAATGTAATTAGCATAATCAACATACCATGGAGCAGTACGAGAAGTATTTATGACAGCTAATTGTTCATCAGGAAAGCTATCATCAATAGGTAGTGGGTCATCAAGAATATTCTCTAGCCTAGACAAGTTGTCTGCAATGGGGTTCTCAGCTCCCTTTCTATCAATAATATGCAAATCAAATTCTTGCAACAAGAGAACCCATCTAATAAGTCTAGGTTTAGCATCTTTCTTTTCCATAAGGTATTTGATAGCAGCATGATCAGTGTGGATAGTTACTTTAGAATCAACAATATAAGGTCTAAACTTATCCCATGCAAATACAACTGCTAAAAACTCCTTCTGAGTAGTAGCATAATTTCTTTGGGCATTGTCTAGAGTTTTACTAGCATATTGGATAACATTCAATTTTTTATCAACTCTTTGTCCTAGAACAACACCTACAACACAATCATTAGCATCGCACATAATCTCAAAGGGTAAATTCCAGTCAGGAGGCTGGACAATAGGTGCAGATATCAATTTTTTCTTAAGTATTTCAAATGCTTCTACACAATCATCATCAAATACAAAAGGAACATCTTTTTGTAAGAGATTAGTCAGAGGCTGGAGATTTTGGAGAAGTCCTGAATGAACCTTCTATAAAACCCGGCATGACCAAGGAAACTTTGTATACCTTTGATGTCCTTGGGACACGGCGTCTTTTCAATAGCATCAACTTTAGCTTTGTCAACTTCAATACCTCTTTCAGAAATTTTATGTCCCAAGACAATGCCTTCATTAACCATAAAGTGGCACTTTTCCCAATTCAAGACAAGATTAGTGTCTTCACATCTCTGCAATACTCGATCAAGCTTGCTCAAGCAATCATCAAAATAAGTTCCGTAAATGGAAAAATCATCCATGAAAACCTCAACAATCTTTTCACAAAAATCAAAGAATATAGCCATCATGCATCTTTGAAAGGCAGCAGGTGCATTACATAGACCAAAAGGCAAACGTCTATAAGCAAAGGTACTAAAAGGACAAGTAAAAGTGGTCTTTTCTTGATCCCCTTTTGACACAGGTATTTGAGAGAAACCAGAATAACCATCTAGAAAGCAAAATTGAGTATGTTTGGATAACCTCTCTAGCATTTTATCAATAGAAGGCAAAGGTAATGATCTTTCTTAGTAGCTTTATTTAATTTGCGGAAATCAATTACCATCCTATAACCTATAACAATTATTTGCGGGATCAATTCATCTTTATCATTAGGAAGAACAGTCATACCTCCCTTCTTAGGGACACAATGGACAGGACTTACCCACTGGCTATCAGGAACTGGATAGATTATACCTGCCTCTAGAAGCTTTAGTATTTCCTTCCTCACCACTTCTTTCATCTTAGTATTTAACCGTCGTTGATGATCGATAACCGGTTTCGCGTCCTCTTCCAACTTTATCTTATGTTGGCATAAAGTGGGACTAATGCCCTTAAGATCATCCAGAGTATATCCAATAGCAGCACGATGCTTCTTCAGAGTTTTCAATAATATTTCTTCTTCCTGCTCTGAAAGGTTAGCACTAATAATAACAGGATATATCTTCTTTTCATCGAGATAAACATACTTAAGATTATCAGGTAATGGTTTAAGTTCAAACACGAGATCACCCTTTGGTGGAGGAGGATCCCCTAGAATTTCAACAGGCAAGTTGTTTTTCAATAAGGGTCCGTGCTTAAACAATATTTCATCTATTTCCTTCTCTCATTCATATACATATCATTTTCATGGTCTAGCAGATATTGTTCTAAAGGATCGTTAGGAGGAACATCAATAGAAGCAAAACCAATAATTTCATCCTTACTAGGCAATTCTTTATCATGGGGCTGTCTACGAAATTTAGCAAAGTTAAAATCATGAGACATATCCCCTAAACAAACAGTAACAATATCTTTTACGCAGTCTATCTTAGCATTAACAGTATTCAAGAAGGGTCAACCAAATATAATGGGACAAAAAATATCTTGTGGGGAACCAAGAACAAGAAAATCGGCAGGGTATTTAACTTTCCCACACAAGACTTTGTCGGGGAAACTGGTCGCCCACGAACACCTATGGGACCGGAGCCCCTTCTACGGTACGGCAAGGGAGCGGAGGGAGCACAAAGAGCGGATCGAGGGGCACACGCGGGCAGTTTACCCAGGTTCGGGCCGCGCGGATGCGTAAAACCCTACTCCTGCCTTAGTTGTATTGATTTCTTGGGCTCGGGAGCTTGAAGATCTATAGTACTAGCTACACCGAGCGTAGGTGTGTTCAAGTTTCTGGAATCCAACCTCCTCTACGTTGTGCATGGGCCTCCTTTTATTGCTCAAAGGGGTCACCGACAGGTGTCAACGTAGATGAGGGTAAAAGCGTAAAATTGGTGGTAGTTGTAACAGTGCATGAACAGTGTATGTACAGTGGATGTACAGTGGTCTATACCTAACCCTGACGGTGGGGGACAAGGGCATTGAATGCCCGTCGCCGTCACCCCAAAAGCGTCCGTCCGGGCGTCTCCGTTCGCCACGACGATGGCCTCGTCACCGCGGCTCGCCACCGTGTACCCCAGGCCGCACAGCCATCCGCCACGTGCCCCTGGAAGGGCCCCAGGGCGGCGCGTGGCCAGATGAGCTGGAGCGTAGGCACACAGTGTAAGCCTTCCCCGGCAAGCACCTTGCCGGGGTTGCTATCTTGCCGGGCCCGGAAGCTTGTCGCTCTCCGGGTCCTGCCGGGGAGCATGATGCGCCGCGATATATCTTCTGAGGTGTTGTTCTTTGGCCTACCTGGCAAGCTCCTCTTGCCAGGGTCTTGTGCTGGAATGCTAACCTTGAGCCTGGTGCGGCCTTCCCGGCAAGCTCCTCTTGCCGGGGTCTTGTCTCTTAACTTGAATACTTTGTTCTTGAATGGCTCAAAGGGGTCCAGAGTGGGCTTTGGTGGGTGCGAGGTGAGCCAGACCACGGGACGCTGCTACTGCCCGTGCACAAGTCGGGATACTAAGGTACCCCTACTTTAGTACACCGACAGGAGCCCCCGGGCCTGGGCCACACATGGTGCCGAGCGCTATTGGGCCAGGCCCAAAACAGTGCACGGGCACACGCGGCCCACGGCGCGCCGTTTCCCACTCCAGATTCGCCGCATCCCTCCTTAACGGCACGCGTCGATTGCGGCGTCGTGGGAGAGATCGTGGCCTGTTTCTTTAATGGGAAAATGCGGAACGTCCCCCGCTTCCCCCTTAAAAGCAGAGGAAGCAGGGGCAGTTTCCCCCCATTGCTTTCATTGTGTCTTGAATCTCCAGAAACCCCCGCCGCCCTCTGCCTCCCCAAAAGTCGACAGAGAGCCGAGCTCCACCCTTCCTCCGCCGTCTCCAGCATCCGCAACGCCGTCGACCACCCTCGCCGTCCCCGCCATGGCCCCGAAGAGCGACAAGGCGAAGAGAGACAAGGCGAAGAAAGAGAAGTCCGACAAGGCGGCGAAGCTGGCAGCCATGCGGAGGAGGATGGTGGTCTTCCCGCCGAGGCTCGGCGCGAGGGAGCTGCGGAACAAGTATTACCTGTTCTGGGCGAGGGAGACGAAAGCTCACCCACGCACCAGGGTCCTCCCCGTCGAAGCCATCGACCTGTACCCGGGAGGTTACCACTTCTTTGCTTTGTTCTTCCATTGCGGTCTCTGTCCTCCGTATTCAGAGTTTTTCTGCGGTGTGATGAACACATATGGATTCCACCTCCTAGATTTCACCCCGAACGCTGTCCTCACTTTGGCGGTTTTCGCACATCTGTGCGAAAACTATGTCGGGGTCCACCCAAACGTAGCTCTCTTCTGCCACTTCTTCACACCTAGAGTAGAGTCCGGATCTCCACTCTCCGGCGGTATCTCCTGGATCTTCAGGCTCGGCAAGAAGGAGGCGTACTTGATTGGAGAGCTCCGCGGCAAGTGGGAGGAGTGGAGGGCTGATTGGTGCTGGGTTATAGAAGATGAACCCGGGCAGTTTACCTCGCCGCGCCGGACTGCAATAGTGTGCGGCAAGGATTGGAGTGACTTGGCCCCGGAGGACGACAAGCTGCAGATTGCCCTTACTAGGATCCTTCGCCTCCGGGCCGCCAACCTTACTGTAGGTGAAGTTGGGGCTGATTTCCTCCGCCGCCGCATTGCTCCTCTGCAGGAAAGGAAGAGACCTGCCTGGGAGTTCGGCAACGCGGCAGACCGCATGAGGCTGCGCCCCGGGTTGAATTATAACTTCACCGTCTTGGAACTCAAGGGGATGGTCCGGGAGCTGTTCAAACATGACCCCAAGCACAAGGAGTGGTTCACCCCGTCCCGGGGAGTAGTTCCGTTGTGCAACAATACTGCTCTTAGTGCCATCCGCGCGGCAATGCCTGAGTGCGACTCCCACGGGGTTGTTCCTACTTGGCTGACGCCTTTAGAGGAGACCGTGCAGGCCTTCTTCGACAGCCTGGTTGAACGGCCACGCAACGCCGAGGAGAAAAAGGGCCTCACCCGGGCGACCACCGACCGGGATGTGGCATACATAGCCAACAGGATGGAGGAGGCCGCCGCAGCGGCGGCCGCGGGTGAGTTTGGGTATGCCATGGAGGAAGCAGAAGCAGCAGACGCGGTGAGCCAAGCCGAGGAGGAAGATATCCTCAAGCTGTTGAAGATTGCGCCCGAGGAGTTCGCCGGGGAGCCTGCCGGGACGAGCGAGGCTGCCAGGCAGGGCTCCGTGTCCAGTGAGCCCGCCGAGGGGGACGCCGAATCAGGCGATTCTGACGAAGACTCGGGCGGGTCACTGAACCTTGACGACTGTCAGGCTCATTTCTGGGAAATAAATCACAGAATAGCCTTAAGTCACACTGGCTCCCAAGAACAACCAGTGGACAACCTTGATATAGATAACCAGTACAATACAATAATATTACACCGGGTTGAGTCAGGGTGACTCAACAATTTTTATTACAACAACTCAACACACTAAGGTGGCGGAATGTGACAGTGGGTGGTGGAACTCAATACTGGTATAATAGCATAGAGTCAAGCGTCAGTGTGAGGCTTGACTATTTTATTGGTGTGGCGGAAGCTTGACGGATGATACAAGTGATAGACTCCATGACACAGGTGTGCTGACTGGGAACCTTCTAAGCGTCGGCCTCGCTAGCGCAATTCTCCTCCAAAAGCTCGTCCTCCTCCAAGTCTGGCCAAGTAAATAGCCAGGGACAAGCCAGTGAGTACTTTTGAATGTACTCGCAAACATTATGAACATAAGATATACCGAATGCGAATGCCATGGTAGATGAACTACATGCATGCAACAATTATCAAAACTTGGCATGGTAAAACATGGTTAGTACAGAAATAAATATTAGTGTCAATAATATATATAAATAAGAGAAAAGCCGGTCGGATGTCAAGTGACACCACGGTAGGACTTGAAAAGAAATGCCAGTCGGGTGTCCACAAGAGTAGTGGCGTGATAAACCGCCTGACACTCGAGGGACGCCACAAAAGGACTTAAAAAGAAATGCCAGTCGGGTGTCCACAAGAGTAGTGGCGTGATAAACCGCCTGACACTCGAGGGACGCCACAAAAGGACTTAAAAAGAAATGCCAGTCGGGTGTCCACAAGAGTAGTGGCGTGATAAACCGCCTGACACTCGAGGGACGCCACAAAAGGACTTAAAAATAAATGCGAGTGTCCGGGGTAGTCTAGCCAGCCCCTGAGACACTCTGGAAGTAAAAATCAGAGGGTTAGTCCATAAGCATAATTTTCATCATAAATAAATTCATGAAAATACTAACTGCGACAAGAATATCATGCAAACATGAACATGCTCAAGTATATTATTTTCCTCCAGAGACTGACACCGGGACCGATACTTGACCCACCCAACCAAGTCCTTGACCGTGGACGCGGCTATTCGAATAGATATAACTCTGCAGAGGGTGTACTCTTTACCCACGCGCATGGGATTTCCTTAGTCAGCATCGTGCACTGGCTAATACCCAATACGGACTTTGGGTTGAAAACACGCCTGACGCGTACACACCGACCGGATGCCAGGATTCACCCAAAGCATCGCTCCAGAAACCTTAAGTCAGGGAGGCTACAACCTCCGAAAAGCATGGGATCACTATTAAACGCGCGGATTACAAGGGGTGCCCCCCTCTCGGCTACAACCGGAAACACCCATGCCCCTGACCCGATGACAGGCTACAACCTTCATCGTAGTTATCTGGGTGGTGTGCACCCGAACAGGGGTTATCAACTTACTAGGCCGTACCCTCCTTTCGGAAGGACCCGTGGCAGCACGGTGTACAGCTAGGTGTATAGAGCAAGACTCGATCTAGGCAGACTCAGGAGGTATTATTAAAATATCACCAGTATTCTCTATCAATATCACAAGACACCACTGTGTCAACAAAGGACCGTGCCCACCGGCACGTCCAAACCAGCAGCAAAATTTCTGCCATCAAGTAACCATATGTATGTCAGAGAGATGCTAGTGTGATATGCAAGCAAAGGAAAAAGGTGACATGACCATGCACACACATGTGATGTAACATGCAACATATGCATTGCAATACCAAACTATGTAACCATGCAAAAATGCAAACACCATATCCCAGGTTCAATAATGCTTGCCTTGTCCAAAATAGTCAGGAGAAAACCCCTCTGAATTTCCAGCAAAAGATCCTTCTTCTTTTTCTGAAAATTCAAATTTGAATTCGAATAAGAATTCCAACATAGAACAGAAAATGTTCTCAAAATATTTTTAAATAAATCTAAAAAAAAACTAGAGAGGAAAAGAAAATTTTAGCAAAAAGAATCAACTCATTTGGGTTTATAGTTTAAAAGTTATTAACTTTTTAAAACCAGGGGTCTTTCTGCAAAACAGAAGCCCCTGAGCTGTTTTAAAAGAAAACGGTTCGGCAGCGAATACGCCTTCCAGTGGAGAAGGCGTAAAGTGTGGAGTACGCCTTCGCTGATCACAGAAAATAGAGAGAGAGAGCTGACGGGTGGGGGCCACCCGTCAGGTTTGAATTTGAGCGCGCTCGCGCGCGTGTACAGAGAGGAGGCGGCGATCGCCGGCGGCGATCGCCGGGGTTTCAGAGCCCGGCGCTGGTCGCAAAGTGACCAGCGTGGACTTCCGCATCGGTGGGTGGTGGAGGTGGCCACCGGCGATCACCTGAACGGCGGTGAGCTCGACGCCGGCGGACGGTGGTTCGGGTGGAATTGGGGCTCGTCGGAGAGGGCTCGGGGAGTGGAATTGCGGTGGGGTTTCGACGTGATGGTGGAAGATAGGTGGACTGGCGGAGTTTGGGTGGCTCTGGTGGAGTAGGGGTGAGGTTTGGTTCGTGGACAGAGGCGGCGGAGCGGTGGCCGGAGAGGGAGAAGAAGACCCTCTCGTGGCCGAGTGGGTGGCTAGGAGGAAGAATGGGTGGCGGTGGAGGCGAGTGGTGAAGATGGAGGGGCTCGGGGATCCTTTTTATAGGCGAGTCGAGGGTGGCCGATACGGGCGGAGGTCGCCGGAGTAAATTTGATCGCCGTGGTTGGTTTTGGCCGGTGGTCAGGGGCGACGAGGCAATTAAGAGGCCGGTGGAGTTCGCCAGAAGCCTCCGCTTGGACGGGCTCGGGCTCGTTGGCCACGTCCGTGATGCGCTGTCCCGCACGGGTGCGGCGGCGTGGCCAGCTCCGGCGACTGCCATACGGGCCCGGGGCGGCGTGGTCGGTGCGTCCGTTGTGCGGAGAGGCGAGGGAGAACGACGCGTGGGCGGAAGAGTAGGTAGGGGAGATGCGGCGCAGTGAATGGAGGCCGGTGGCCGAGGCGATCCGCTCGGCCTCGCCGTGGATGAGCTCGGGGGCGGCTGCACCGGCCAGCTGCCAGCTCACCGGTGTGGAGAGGCTGGGCGATGGGCCAGGGGGAGCGGCGGCATTGAAGGCGGGCGACGACGCCGTGCGGGAGGGGAAGGAGAGGAGTGCACGGCATCGCCGGCCCCTGTCGGCTGAACTAGTTCAGTTAACTGAATTAAATTCAGTTATGAACAGTATGCATGGCAAGTGTTTGATGAAATGCTATAGGGTGTTAAGCATCTTAGTTGATCATGGGATTTGCTGTGGTGGTGTGTGGTTGCTCAAAAATGAATTTGCCAGAAGGCCAAAATTTTTGGTGGAGTTTGGAAATGATTTGGAGTAGAAAATTAATTTCTGGACCAAATTTGAATTGAATAGAATTTGAAATTTTTGAACTGTGGGACCAAATGTTTTTGAAGAAATGGGTTAAGGGTACCATATATATGCAGGGATAATTTTGGTGGTGGCAAAAAGAATCATAGAAAATATAGTTCCTTTGTAATATCAAGAAACTATGATTATTTCAAATTCCATCTTTGGAATTTAAAATATATAGAAGGAATATTTTTGTGGAGTGGAAAGGAGTTTAATAATATCATAGAAGGTGTGCATGACTTGAGAGGTAAATCTTGGAGTGGCAGAAAAATATTTGGAGTGATTTTTAGGGTGCTAGAAGGGGTGGAAAAGGCTTTTGCCTTTGAATTTAAATAATCAAAACCAAAAATTCTTTAGAAAGAAAATAGTTTTAAAAACCTCCAAATAATTAAATCAAATAATTTCACCCTTCAAACAGAACCCTCCAAGAGAATTTTAAAATCCTAGCTAAAATTTGAAAAAGTTTTCAAAACTCCAAATAAGTATTTTTGGGGTGTTACAACGACGCCTCCTCATCCTCAAAGAACTCTCCGCCGCCACCAAGTCCCCCGCCACAGCCGAAGAAGCGCCTCCGCAAGACCGCTGAGACGGTGAGGCCACCGGCGCCCCGACAATAGCCGAAGTGTCGTGCGACGCGTGCCACCACGACGAGTAAGGTCGTCAAGGAGGCGCCCCGCGTCCCAGCGGCAAGCGGAGGGGGATCTTCCCGGAGCGGCTCTGCTGCTCCCTCCGCCCCTCGGTCCTCGGGGACGATCGGAGCGGGGTCTTCACAACCCACGGCTCCGGAGCCCACCAAGCGCCCGAGGGAGCTTTCTCCTCCAGCTCCTCGCGCTGGAGCATGATACGTCCAAAACGTATCTATAATTTCTGCTTGCTCCATGTCACTTTTGGGTGCTATTGCTATGATATTCATACACTTCCATACACTTTTGATCATATTTGGACTAACTTACTAATCCAGTGCACCCTAGTGCCAGTTTCTGTTTTCGGCTGTTTTTGTATTTCAGGTTTTCACGTTTCGAGAACTGCCCAGAAAAATCCAGAAAAATTATATAAAAAATTAGCGTACCGGAAACAACACTGCGTCCGAAGGGCAACCTGGGGGGGGGGGCACAGGGGCTCCAGGCGCCCTGTGGGCGCGCCCCCCTGGGCCGCGCCGGG
>LR738711.1:820857341-820905439 GCA_902687465.1 Secale cereale | reverse complement strand
CGGCGGGGGGGGGGGGGGGGGCGCCTCGGCCCCCCGAGAGCCCCCCGGTGCCCTACTTTGGCATATATTTAAAGGACTCTCTGAAACCCTCGAAACAGGACTTCTTTTCGCGATCCCATCTCTGTTCCGCCACCGCCGCCGCTTCCAAGATCGGGAGCACCAGGAGAACTCTTCCCGGCACCCTACCAGAGGGGAGGATCACCACCGGGAGCTTCTCCACCACCATGGACGCCTCCTGGATGACTCGTGAGTAGTCTCCCTTGGACCATGAGTCCATGACCAGTAGCTATGTGATGTTCTCCTCCCGTTCTTGTGCTTCACTAATTAGTCCTCGTGAGCTGCCCTACATGATCGAGGCACCTATGTAATCCTTATGCTGTTGCTATGTTGATTTTGCTGGGATCCGATGGATTATGAGATTATGTTCAGATTGATCTTGAGTAATATATTTGATTCACCTCTTTTATATTTTAGTTCATAAGTAATTCTTGCATGTTCTCCATTGTTATTTATTGCTTTGGCCGAGTAATAGGTAGTGACTCCAAGAGGGAACGTTATGCTCGATTGTGGGTTCATGCCCCTCGATGACTAGCTTGAGTGACAGAAACATGAGTCTAGGGGATGTGCTGTTGCCACAAGGGGGAAAACAACGGTGCTTGTGCCCGCGGGTGCAAGGATTGTTTACTTTACGCAAAGTTCTGTTAATGCAGTTGTCTGTTGCATTGAGTTTAGACTATGGGTGGGACTCGCAACTTAATACCAGCGAGATGTTCTGGATAGATATCTCAAGGTGGATGATTAGTAGTAGATATTGATGGATTTCAGTCTACTTACTTTGGCGTACCGCCCATGCTTTGAACCTCAACCTTTCTTGCAATGTGTCAGCATTGGTTTGCGTTCGTGGTCCTGTCAATTGCCCAGCTGTAATTTGTTTACCTCACATAGCTGTTTTATCGTCTTTTGGGAGAGAGACATCACTAGTGAACATCATGAGACTCCGGTCCATATTACTATCATTGATCACATACACTATTTACCTTTCCGCTATTTTATTTACTATTGCAAAACACTATCTATCACTACTATCATATTGCTTTTAACCCTTTGTGAACTACAAGGCCGGAGAGATTGACAACCTCTCTGTACTCGTTGGGAGCAAAGTTATTTGTATATGTGTGCAGGTCCACGTTGATTGCTAATTGCGCCGTTAGCAGTTGACACCTACCTGTTGAACCTAGGAGTCTCTGGGGATTCGATCCTTGGCATCTTTGCTAAGGGAAAACACTTCTACTTACTGCATCTTACACCTTCCACTTGGGGTAACCAACGAGGGGTTCTTGGCCCATCAAGGAGTATTTTCTGGCGCCGTTGCCGGGGACTCCACTCTTCAGGATAGGGGAGTTGCATACTATCTTTTACCTTTGCTTTTTAGTCTTGTTAGTTTACCTTTCATTTTTGCTTTAGTTCCTTTTATCGAAAATCACAAAAATAGTTATCCTGTTCTTTAGTTATCATTATGTCGGGTCCTTTTGTCTTTGACGAGGCAGAAGTTCTCACCTTTAAACAAAGAGGTGGGGAAAGTTTGATAGATGCTTGGTATAGAATTAATGATTCACAAAAAAGAGCCACCAAGAAGCAACCTACTACTATCTTACTTAGAAATTTTTATGTTGGAATCACTTCTTGGAATAGGTTTATTCTAGATACTGCTATCAATGGGAATTTCCTAGAGGCCCCATTTTGGGAGTCTCTTAGTATTATTGAAAATCTTGTTGGGAGTCCCCCTGTTGTTAGCATTCGAGAGGGCATCACCCTAGCTCACATTATGAAAAAACTTGAAAAAATAGAGCTAGAGATGCCAAGCACTAATAAGATGAATGAGTTGGATCGAAAGATCCAAGGGAATTTGAATAGACTTGATAGCTCCATGCATAAAATTTTCAAAATTTTGGAGACCGTCAAATTCCATGATTGTGACTCTTCTAGGATGGATAAGATTGAGGAAATATTTGATACCTTAGGAACTACTTTCTCCTCGATCAAAACCGAAAAGGTAGAAACTCCAGCAAAGAGGGAGCCGAAGTTCGTTCACGTTCCAAAGGCTCCCCGTTCTAAAAGCAATCCACCTATTGCCAAAGGGGTTGAAACTGTAAAGACTTTGGAAGAAACACCTATCGTTGATGAATTTATAAATGAATCTTCCCTTGACTTTTATCCTTTTGATCTTCTACCTAGAAGTATCTCTATGAGGCCTTTATTTGAGAGTCCTCTTAAGACTAGTCGTATTATTGAAGAGCTTTTTGATGATCTTGATGATGGTTCAATTGATACAACTTGATCTATGCATTATGCCTAGCTTAAAGGCATAAAAGAAAGCGCTTTTGGGAGGCAGCCCACATGAATAATTTTTTTGCTTTTGTTGTGTCTTGATGTTGTTTACTGTAGCATCATCATTGTATCTTTGCTTTTCATATTTGTGCCAAGTATAGCCTCTGATTGCTAGAAAGTTCAAAAGTTGTGAGGTGCTGTCCAGGAAACAGATTCTGTCATTGGATAGAAAAATTCGTATCAAATCACCAGATCATCTTTTTGGTCTGAATTTTTTCGAAAGCGTTCTCTATATAATTTTCTTTCGTGCGTCAGTTCTGAGTTTTTTGATTTGAGTTGCAGAAGTATCCCGAACAGGTCAATTACTGCCTGCTGTTCTGTTTTTCACAGATTCTGTCCTGTTTTGCCTTACCTTCACTTTGCAAATTAAGAACTTGCTTTTTCTTTGCAAAAACCTTTTGGCAATCTTGAGAAACAGTAGAACTTCAAGAATATCCTTATTTCCAGCAAGGTATAATTATTTTATTAAGGGTACTAACCTCGCTAATCAGATTATGATGAGTTGTGTATGAAGGGAGTTTTCAAGTGTGCGAGGGAAGATGATAAAAAGATTCAGGAGTGTCAAGCGCTCAAGCTTGGGGATGCCCCCGTGCACCCCCAAGAAATATTCAAGGAGACTCAAGCGTCTAAGCTTGGGGATGCCCCCCGTGCATCCCCTTCTCCATCAACATTATCAGTTCGTCTTTCGTTTCGCTATATTTTTATCACTTCATGTGTTATGTGCTATGCTTGGAGCGTCTTGCTTTTAGTTTCCTTTTTAGTTTTCATAACGAGTCGGAACCCAGCATTCTTTTATGTGGGAGAGAAACACGCTTCACCTCTACCTAGAACATTACATAGAATTTTCATGTCTATCTATGCTGTGTGTGTTCTTTGTCTTTTAAATAGCTACTATCGTGCTTTGCTCTTAGTCTTCATGCTTATCTTTTCAAGAGCTTTTATTTAGTTGGTTGCTTGAACTCTCTTTAATTACCATGCTCACCTTATTAAGAGAGTTTGCTTCCGTTGCATGGGTTAATGTGTCTATGATGAAGATGCTACTTTCATGATGGTGCTTAGTAGTTCAGGTTTTCTTTTGGTTAATCTCAAATAGCTGGGGGGTTCCCAATGTGTTATTGGAGTACCAACTTGGTTTGTTTGCCTATGATATGGTATGGTTTAGTAATATCTTCCTTCGAGAATTTATTTTGATTGACTTGGCGTATGCTCACGCATATTCAAGACTGTAAAGAAAGTCTGTCAAGCCTTGATGATCTTTTGTTTCTGAGTAGCGATATAACTACCATGCCTGATTCAATATTGCTTTGTCGCTCTGCATGATTATGACCGTCATTGCTCTCTTAGTTGGTCGCTCCCAGTCTTTTGCTAACCTCCACCTGCACTAAGCAAATTAACCATGCTATACATAGCTCATGGGAAAGTAGCCTAAAAACTATTGTGGTAAAGAATATGTTGCCTATGTATCTTATTTCTTATGAGTTGCTTGCTGAGCGGTAACCATGTTTCTGGGGACGCCATCAACTGTCACACTTTTGTTGAATATCATGTGAGTTGCTATGCATGTTCGTCTTGTCTGAAGTAATGTTGATTTACCGTGGGTTGAATTAATATGCATATTGTTAGAGAAGAACATTGTGCCGCCAACCAAAGCCATGCATCATGGTGGAAGTTTTAGCTTGGACCTTAATCCTCAATCTCTCATGAGAATATGCTTATGCATTAAAGAGGAGTCCATCATCTATTTTCTATGTTGTCCCGGTATGGATGTCCTCAAGTTGAGATCTATCAAAAACGAGAAATCAAATGCGATCTATCTCCTTGGACCTTTGTACAGGTGGCATAGAGGTACCCCTTTCTGACACTTGGTTAAAACATATGCAATGCAATGATAACCCATGGGGATCCGAGCTAATTAGGACAAGGAGCGAGCACTATTGGTATTCGATGCATGAGGCCTGCAACTTATAGGATGTTTTATACATGACACATATGAAGTACTACTACCGTTGACACAATTGCTTCCATGTTTCAAAATAAAAAGCTCTAGCACTTCAAGCACCAACTACTGAGAGCATGATTGTCATTCTGAGTGTAATGTGCATTGTCCCAAAGTAGCATTGTCTTTTGCATGATTGTGATATCGTTATTCTGAAATGATTGTATCTAGTCATCACTTAAACCTTGAAGGTGCCCCTGCACTTATGTTTTGCATCACTAAAGGGGGCAAGCTAGATATCACTTTATCATATTTACACATCATGTTCATTGCAAATCTTTTTGATGTTTCAGTTTCATGTTGTAAAACTTTCAGTCATTTGTGATTTTCTCTTGAGACAACTTAATTACTTTAGAATCATTGTCTCAGTAAGCTTTTGTCATATGACTATGAGAAAGTCCTATATGGTTAATAGCATGTCACCACAGAAATTATTCTTGTTATCATTTACCTACTCGAGGACGAGCAGGAATTAAGCTTGGGGATGTTGATACGTCCAAAACGTATCTATAATTTCTGCTTGCTCCTTGTCGCTTTTGGGTGATATTGCTATGATATTCATACACTTCCATACACTTTGATCATATTTGGACTAACTTACTAATCTAGTGCACCCCAGTGCCAGTTCTGTTTTCGGCTGTTTTTGTATTTCAGGTTTTCACGTTTCGAGAACTGCCCAGAAAAATCCAGAAAAATTATATAAAAAATCAGCGTATCGGAAACAACACTGCGTCCGAAGGGCAATCTGGGGGGGCCACAGGGGCTCCAGGCGCCCTGTGGGTGCGCCCCCCTGGGCCGCGCCAGGGGGGGGGGCCTCGGCCCCCCGAGAGCCCCCCGGTGCCCTACTTTGGCATATATTTAAAGGACTCTCCGAAACCCTCGAAACAGGACTTCTTTTCGCGATCCCATCTCTGTTCCGCCGCCGCCGCCGCTTCCAAGATTGGGAGCACCAGGAGAACTCTTTCCGGCACCCTGCCGGAGGGGAGGATCACCACCGGGAGCTTCTCCACCACCATGGACGCCTCCCGGATGACTCGTGAGTAGTCTCCCTTGGACCATGAGTCCATGACCAGTAGCTATGTGATGTTCTCCTCCCGTTCTTGTGCTTCACTAATTAGTCCTCGTGAGCTGCCCTACATGATCGAGGCACCTATGTAATCCTTATGCTGTTGCTATGTTGAGTTTGCTGGGATCCGATGGATTATGAGATTATGTTCAGATTGATCTTGAGTAATATATTTGATTCACCTCTTTTATATTTTAGTTCATAAGTAATTCTTGCATGTTCTCCGTTGTTATTTATTGCTTTGGCCGAGTAATAGGTAGTGACTCCAAGAGGGAACGTTATGCTCGATTGTGGGTTCATGCCCCTCGATGACTAGCTTGAGTGACAGAAACATGAGTCTAGGGGATGTGTTGTTGCCATAAGGGGGAAAACAACGGTGCTTGTGCCCGCGGGTGCAAGGATTGTTTACTTTACGCAAAGTTCTTTTAATGCAGTTGTCTGTTGCATTGAGTTTACACTATGGGTGGGACTCGCAACTTAATACCAGCGAGATGTTCTGGATAGATATCTCAAGGTGGATGATTAGTAGTAGATATTGATGGATTTCGGTCTACTTACTTTGGCATACCGCCCATGCTTTGAACCTCAACCTTTCTTGCAATGTAGTCAGCATTGGTTTGCGTTCGTGGTCCTGTCAATTGCCCAGCTGTAATTTGTTTACCTCACATAGCTGTTTTATCGTCTTTTGGGAGAGAGACATCACTAGTGAACATCATGAGACTCCGGTCCATATTACTATCATTGATCACATACACTATTTACCTTTCCGCTATTTTATTTACTATTGCAAAACACTATCTATCACTACTATCATATTGCTTTTAACCCTTTGTGAACTACAAGGCCAGAGAGATTGACAACCTCTCTGTACTCGTTGGGAGCAAAGTTATTTGTATCTGTGTGCAGGTCCACGTTGATTGCTAATTGCGCCGTTAGCAGTTGACACCTACCTGTTGAACCTAGGAGTTTCTGGGGATTCGATCCTTGGCATCTTTGCTAAGGGAAAACACTTCTACTTACTGCATCTTACACCTTCCACTTGGGGTAACCAACGAGGGGTTCGAGGCCCATCAGAGCACGCGAGGTGGAGTTCGATTTCTCCGCCCTCAGCTCCGACGAAGAGGAGGAAGAGTAAGCACTTGCAGTTTCTATTTCCTTTGATTTTCATTGCTTTTGTCTTGATTTCTTTTTCGTCTAACTCTGATCTTGCTTGGGTTCCAGGACCTTGACCCAGAGGATGGCGAAGAGGGCCAAGATCCCTGTGGGTGACCTCGAGGACGACGAGCCTGCTGCAGCGACGGGGGATGCGCCAGCGACAAACTTGCCGGACCAGCCTGCTGCTCCGGAGAGCAGCCCCCAACGCAGCCCCCAGCGTAAGCCTTCTGTTCACGTTTCTGCTTGACGGGCGAGCTTGAGGTAGTTATCCTTACTAATGTTTCGTTGTCTTGTGCAGAAGTGGAGCCGCAGCCGCAGGAGCATCAAGAGGCCGCCCCCGACGAGCCGCTTGTTCCACCCTCGCCGCCAAGGAGGAGCTCCCCAGCGAGGGACAGTGCTCCGCCAAGGATGGGTACTCCGCCAAGGGCGAGCACCCCGACAAGGGTGGGCACCCCGCCAAGGGAAGGCGCAAGTGGCCCTCCGCCAGCAGGGGCCACTACTACGGCGCCAAGGGAGAACTCCCCGGCGAGGGACCCCGTTACTGAAGAGGCCCGCGAAGGTAAACCCTTGTGCCTTTTCTTCTTTGAACTCTTCTTTTTTGGATATTTGCTTGACGATTCTTTCTTTTCTTTTTCTTCTGTTAGATCCGCCTGCCCCGGAGTCGATGGAGACGGAGACCATTGTCGGGGAGGAAGTGCGCGGCGATGCTGGCGACGCCACCATTGCAGAAGGAATGGCCGGCGCTGACGAGCCAGCCGCCGAGGAGACTGCCCCGACCGCTGACGCGGCAGCTGGGGAAGGGACCGGCGACCGCACTGCTGGCCCTGAGGCCGCAGGAGCGCCGGACGCTGCGCCGGCCGCCGACCCCTCCGCCCCCGCGGCCGGGTCGGGCGTCTATCTGGAGGCTGCCAACGGGGTCTTTATCCAAGTCCCGTGGGCGTCCTCATCAAGGGCACCCGCGGAGGGGGAGACCTTCGACGGAGAAGTTCTCGCCTCCGCCGGGCTGAGGGTTGTCGACACGCCCGGCAGCAGCAACGAGCCCGAAGAGGAGCAACTCCTTTGTCGACTCCTGGGCTTGTACCAGGCCAGGCAAGCTAAGTTGGAGTCTCGGGAGGCTCTAGTTGTCAAGGCTGGTGCTGATCTGGAGAAGCATGCCGCGGAGCTCCGTGCCGCCAACCAGGCGGCCCTCCGGAACTTGGCGGAGGAGCGTGAAGAGCTTGCCGGAGCACACCAAGCGTTCCTCCTCGAGAAGGCCGAGGTGGAGGAGCAGCAGCGACTGTTCGCCGAGGATCTGTCTCGGCGGGAGGGAGAGCTCAACCAGCGGAAGGCCGACCTCGATAGCCACGAGGATGACCTCACCGCTCGTGAGCAGGCCATTGGCGGGGCTCTGCAGGAGGTGAGGGATGCCGCTGCTGCCGCAGAGACCGCCAAGAGGGATCTGGAGGCCAGGGTGGCGCAGTTGGAGACGGGCTTGAAGGCGAGCGAGGACAGGGTTGCCGCGCTCAACGTGGCGCGGGAGAAGGACACCCACACCAACTCGGAGCTGCAAGTCCGTCTCTCCGAGAAGGGCAAAGAGCTCAACGACGCCAAGGACTCCATTGCAGACTTGGAGCTGAAGGTTTCCACCCTCAACGACTCACTTGACGCCGCCCGGGACCGCGAAACGAAGCTGAAGGACGATCTTCGCGCTGAGAGGGCCTTGCTGGACAGCGCCGCCGTATCGCAAAACAACTTCCAGCAGACGGTGGAGCAGTGGACCGAGGAGCTCGTCGCCTCCGCGGCCAACATTGATAGGGAGATGGTGGCGCTGAGGGCGGAGCACCTCGTGTACTCCCCCGACGAGAGCCTCCCCCACAGCGCCAAGCTGAGCTTGTTCTTCAGAGCAGTGGCGCCGGCCCTCGCGCAGCTACGGGAGAGGATCCCCGCGCAGCTGGCTGACGAGGCGCGCCGGCTTTGCATGGGTACCATGGAGCGGGTGTTGTCGAAGATTGTCTACCGCAACCCCGGGATCAACCTTGACAACGTCCTCCGGACCCTGCCGCCCGAAGCTGACCGGGAAGCGTTGAGGGCACGAGTTGCCCACATCGTGGCCAAGGCGGGCAAGATCAAGAGGGTTGACGGAGACCGTGTAGACTAGGCTCCCTTCTTTCTGCTTCCCTTGCCGCTGTCGATTAAGTCATGGGTAGTAGTTGGTTAGAACAACGGCAAGTTATCTTGTAACATAACTTTGTTTTGGATAGTCAATGCAATGTTATCTCCCTTGCTTGGTTCCTTCACTTTGTATGCTTTCCACCCTACGCTTTTAGGGAACTTGCCGGCAAAGGGACCCTTGCCGCGAGCGCTGAGTGCGGGACTCTTAGCAGCCTGCTGGCAATGCCCTTGGCGGCAAGAAACCTTGCCGCAGCTAGTCGCAGCACACTTAGGTTGTTGAGCGAACTCGAAAACGAAGTAAGGGCGCGACACTTGTCGCAGCTCACTTAAGCCGTTGAGCGTGCTCGAAACAAAGTAAGGGTGCGACTAGCCACGGGTAGGTTCCTCCGCGCACAGGTTTTCCATACAAAGTGTGGTTGTTCAAGGAAGACAACTAAGAGTTTGAAATTTTGAATGTTCAAACTTTGTCAACTTATCTCATGTATTCTGTTTGCTTCTCGGCAAGGCTTTCCTTCCTTGAACAGCACTTGGTCCATACCACTATCTCCTTCCCCCCCGGCAAACTTGTGCGCGAGGAACACTTTTTCTGTTTAAGAGAGAAAGGAAAAGAGAAGGAAACACAAGTATGGAGCCTTGCGGCTTGTTACTGCTTACCGAGGATGCGTGCTGCACAAAGTGTCAGATGATACATGCAAGTAAAAAGAAAGGCATGAAATGACAAATGGTGCGAAGCACAAAAGTTTTACTGATGCACGGGGTCTGCGCCCGGCTTCATACAAAGGTTTACATGCAACAGCGGTAAGACTTGTACAAAAGGTGGTTGCCGGAGCGGATCACAGCAACCGCGTCTCATGGGTGAAACTTGCGAAGATGCTCAATGTTCCAGGAGTTGCTCACCGGTAAGCCTTCTTCGGTCTCAAGGCGGACAGCGCCGGGCCTTGTGACTTGTCTCACCCGATAAGGGCCTTCCCACTTCGGCGTCAACTTGTTGGAATTCTTGGCGGACTGAACGCGCCGAAGAACAAGGTCGCCTTCCTCGAGACTCCTGGCCTTGACTTTGCGGCTATGATAGCGGCGCAAAGCTTGCTGGTATCGAGCAGCTCGTACAGCAGCCTGGAGACGGTCCTCCTCGAGGAGCAGTGCGTCATCTTGCCGCAGTTGCTCTTGCTCGAGCTCGTCGTAAGCGAGCACTCGAGGAGATCCGTATACGAGTTCTGTGGGGAGAACTGCCTCTGCTCCATCGACAAGAGCAAAGGGTGTCTGTCCGGTGGCTCGATTTAGTGTCGTCCTGATTGACCAAAGAGCCGCCGGCAACTCCTCAATCCAGTTTCTTCCGCACTTGTGCAACCTGTCGAACGTTCTTGTCTTGAGCCCGCGCAATACTTCAGCATTGGCCCTCTCCGCTTGACCGTTGCTTCTCGGGTGAGCAACAGAAGCGAAGCAGACCTTGGCGCCAAGGTCTTGGACGTACTGCATGAAAGTGCGACTCGTGAACTGTGTGCCGTTGTCGGTGATGATCCTGTTAGGGATTCCGAAACGGCAAACAATTGATCTGAAGAACTTCACTGTTGACTATGCAGTCACCTTCCTCACTGGTTCCACTTCCGGCCACTTTGTGAACTTGTCGATTGCAACGTACAAGTACTCAAAGCCCCCGACAGCGCGGGGAAAGGAGCCGAGGATGTCGAGCCCCCAAACCGAGAAGGGCCAGGACAAAGGGATCGTCTGGAGAGCTTGAGCTGGCTAGTGTATTTGCTTGGCATGGAACTGGCACGCTTCACACTTGGTTACTTGTGCAGTCGCATCTTGGAGGGCTTCTGGCCAAAAGAAACCTTGCGGGAACTCCTTCCCGGCAAGTGCTCTTGCTCCAATGTGGTGGCCACATATGCCTCCGTGTATTTCTGCCAACAGCTTCTGTCCATCTTCCCGGGAAATGCACTTCAATCTGACACCATTGAGTCTTCTTCTGTACAGTTCATTGTCGACGAACTGGTACATACTTGACTGCCTGATTATTCTCTCTATCTCTTCTGGTTCTTCGGGAAGTTCTCCAGCTTGAAGAAAACGGACGATTTGCTGTGCCCATGCTGGAGCCTGAGGCTCAACAACAAGGACCAAAGGCACCAGTGCTGCAGTGGGAACGTCAGCTTCTACGGCAAAGACTTGAGGTTCTGCCGGAGCTTCACGTTCCCCGGCAAGCTTGTCGGGGCAGGACTTGCCGGGAACATCTGCTTCAACTGCACGAACCCTCGGGCCCGCAGGAGCAGAGTGTTCCTCAGCAACTTGGTCATTGATCTTGGGAACCTTGGCGGCGGCTTCAGGGAGATCCGCCGGCAAGTAGTCACCGGAGACCAACTTTCTTTTCTTGCTCTGCCCAACTGATGGTGTAACTGATGGTTGAGTTAACTTGAGCAGGAAGGTCCCTGGTTCCACAGGTAACTTCATTGCAGCGCACTTTGAGAGGCCATCCGCGATATCATTTTGAGCTCTTGGGACGTGCTCCATCTGCAGGCATTCAAAGTGTTCTTCAAGCTTCCTTACTTCATCGACATAAGCTTCCATCAAAGGGCTCTGGTAGCTCTTGTTTACTTGTCGGACCACCAACTGTGAATCTCCCCGCACAATCAGCTTCTTGATCCCAAGTTCGGCCGCAATTCTGAGGCCGGCAAGCAAACCTTCATACTCAGCAGTATTGTTTGTTGCTTGCTCCTTGGGAAAGTGCATTTGGACAACATACTTGAGGTGCTCCCCGGTGGGTGCGACAAGCAGCACACCAGCACCGGCGCCTTGCAGCGAGAAGGCACCATCGAAGTACATTATCCATTCCTTGCTCGCTTCCTCGACGGGGATGCTTGTCTCTGGGATTTCTTCGTCTGGCGTTGGCGTCCATTCCGCTATGAACTCTGCCAAAGCTCTGCTCTGTATAGTTGAAGTGCTTTCGAACTTAAGACCAAAGCTTGACAGTTCTATTGCCCACTCGACGATCCTGCCTGTTGCTTCTGGATTTTGCAATATCCTCTTCAACGGAAAGCGAGTGACCACCGTTATCTCGTGTGCTTGGAAGTAGTGGCGCAGCTTTCTCGAGGCCATGAGGAGACCGAAAAGCAACTTCTGCACCCCAGAGTATCTTGACCTAGCCCCCTGCAAAAGGGAACTTACAAAATAAACTGGGCGCTGCACCATCTTCTTTCGCACTTCTCCTTGTTCCTGCGCAGACTTGTCCTTGTCGGGGCCAGAGCTTGTCGGGGAAGCCCCCTGCTTGTCGCTGGATGTGCTTGCCGGGGCTATGGGCTCCTCCTCTGCCTCCCTCTCCGCTACCAACGCAGCACTAACCACTTGATTGGTTGCTGCTAAGTATAGCAGCAACTTCTCTTATGGCCTAGGTGCGACAAGTATTGGAGTAGAGGACAGGTATCCTTTCAAGTCTTGTAGCGCTGCCTCCGCTTCCGGAGTCCATTTCATTGGACCTGCCTTTTTCAAGATTTTGAAGAAAGGCAGGGCGCGTTCTGCAGACTTTGAAATGAACCTGCTGAGAGCAACCACACAACCAGCAAGTCTTCGGACATCCTTGACGCACTTCGGAGCTTCGATCTGCTCGATGGCTTTGATCTTGTCGGGATTGGCTTCAATCCCCCTCTCGGACACAAGGAACCCGAGAAGCTTGCCGGAGGGGATTCCAAAGACGCACTTCTCGGGGTTCAGCTTGAGTTGTATTTTGCGCAGATTCTCAAAGGTTTCTTCTAGGTCTTGAATCAGGTTATCCTTGTCCTTGCTCTTGACCACTATATCATTCCATATAGGCTTCTACATTCCTATGTATCTGTGGTTCAAAAGCGGTGTGGACCACCCTTGCAAATGTTGAGCCCGCATTCTTCAATCCAAAGGGCATGCGTATGAAGCAATATGTGCCACATGGAGTAATGAATGCAGTCTTATCTTCATCTTCCTTAGCCATGAATATCTGGTGGTATCCGGAGTATGCATCAAGAAATGAAAGCAACTCACATCCGGCCGTGGAGTCAACGATCTGGTCAATGCGCGGCAAGGGAAATGGATCCTTGGGACAAGCTTTATTCACATCAGTGAAGTCTATACAAAGTCTCCACTTCCCATTAGCCTTACGCATGACAACTGGATTGGCCAGCCACGTGGGATGGAGTACACCTCTAACAAGGCCTGCTGCTTCCAACTTCTTTATCTCTTCGGCTATGAACTCTTGGCGCTCCACCGCTTGCTTCCTGACCTTCTGCTTGACGGGCCGCGCGTGAGGACAAACAACAAGCTTGTGCACAATCACCTTCCTGGGAACGCCGGGGATGTCAGACAGTTGCCATGCAAACACATCGACATTCGCCCGTAGGAATGCAACGAGCGCGCTGTCCTATTTGGGGTCGAGCGTAGCACTGATGGTGAAAGTACCACCAGTGCCGTCCTCCTTGGCGGACACCTTCTTGGTTGCCGGTGGAGCTGCCATTCCTTTCTTGCACTTGCCGGTGGAGCTCGATGGTGCATCCTCGACGGCAACGCAGCACTCCGAAGAGGTGCGTTTGCCGGAGTGGGCCCCAGAGCTCTTGCCGGACTTGGTCTTGGTCTTCCCCCCGGGAGCTTCAGCGTCAAGTGTGTTGCTGTCTGCCGCGGCTGCTGCATCCCGGTAGATCTTGTCGGTGCAAATAAGCGCGTCCTTCTTGTCGCCGGGGACAGAGATGACGCTTATTGGCCCTGGCATCTTGAGCATGTTGTATGCGTGGTGAGAGGCTGCCATGAACTTGGCGAGCGCAGGACGGCCAAGTATCCCATTGTATGGCAATGGGATATCGGCGACGTCGAAGGTGATCCTCTCAGTCTTGAAGTTTAGCTCTCCGCCAAAGGTCACTGGCAGTGTGATCTTCCCCTTCGGCTTGCTCCTTCCCGGGTTGATCCCTTGGAAAGTTCCGGCTTCTTCGAGCTCGCTGTTGGGGATCTGCAGCTTCTTGATCACAGCGGAGGAGATCAAGTTGAGTCCGGCCCCGCCGTCAACCAACATCTTGGTGACCTTGAGGTTGCGGATAGTTGGTGAAACCAACATCGGCAAGCACCCGACCGCAGTTGTGCGGTCAGGGTGGTCCTCAAGGTCAAAGATGATGGGCGTGCCGGACCATTTCAGCAGCCTGCGCGACTCGACTGGTGGCTCAGCTGCATTCACTTCCCGCACCCATTGCTTGAGTTGGCGGTGGGAAGTGTGCAGAGAGGCACCTCCATCGACGCACAGAACTTCTGTGGCCTTCTGGAATCCCACCTCCTCTACGTTGTGCATGGGCCTCCTTTTATAGCTTAAAGGGGTCACCGATAGGTGTCAACGTAGATGAGGGTAAAAGCGTAAAATTGGTGGTAGTTGTAACAGTGCATGAACAGTGTATGTACAGTGGATGTATAGTGGTCTATACCTAACCCTGACGGTTGGGGACAAGGGCCCTGGCGCGCCAAAGATGTCGGGGAAACTGGTCGCCCACGAACACCTATGGGACCGGAGCCCCTTCTACGGTACGGCAAGGGAGCGGAGGGAGCACAAAGAGCGGATCGAGGGGCACACACGGGCAGTTTACCCAGGTTCGGGCCGCACGGATGCGTAAAACCCTACTCCTGCCTTGGTTGTATTGAGTTCTTGGGACGTGCTCCATCTGCAGGCCTTCAAAGTGTTCTTCAAGCTTCCTTACTTCATCGACATAAGCTTCCATCAAAGGGCTCTGGTAGCTCTTGTTTACTTGTCGGACCACCAACTGTGAATCTCCCCGCACAATCAGCTTCTTGATCCCAAGTTCGGCCGCAATTCTGAGGCCGGCAAGCAAACCTTCATACTCAGCAGTATTGTTTGTTGCTTGCTCCTTGGGAAAGTGCATTTGGACAACATACTTGAGGTGCTCCCCGGTGGGTGCGACAAGCAGCACACCAGCACCGGTGCCTTGCAGCGAGAAGGCACCATCGAAGTACATTATCCATTCCTTGCTTGCTTCTCGGACGGGGATGTTTGTCTCTGGGACTTCTTCGTCTGGCGTTGGCGTCCATTCCGCTATGAACTCTGCCAAAGCTCTGCTCTGTATAGTTGAAGTGCTTTCGAACTTAAGACCAAAGCTTGACAGTTCTAGTTCCCACTCGACAATCCTACCGGTTGCTTCTGGATTCTGCAATATCCTCTTCAATGGAAAGCGAGTGACCACCGTTATCTCATGTGCTTGGAAGTAGTGGCGCAGCTTTCTTGAGGCCATGAGGAGACCGAAAAGTAACTTCTGCACCCCAGAGTATCTTGACCTAGCCCCCTGCAGGAGGGAACTTACAAAATATACTGGGCGCTGCACCATCTTCTTTCGCACTTCTCCTTGTTCCTGCGCAGACTTGTCCTTGTCGGGGCCAGAGCTTGTCGGGGAAGCCCCCTGCTTGTCGCTGGATGCGCTTGCCGGGGATGTGGGTTCCTCATCTGCCTCCCTCTCCGCTACCAACGCAGCACTAACCACTTGATTGGTTGCCGCTAGGTACAGCAGCAACTTCTCTTGTGGCCTAGGTGCGACAAGTATTGGAGTGGTGGACAAGTATTCTTTCAAGTCATGCAGCGCTGCCTCCGCTTTCGGAGTCCATTTCATAGGACCTGCCTTTTTCAAGATTTTGAAGAAAGGCAGGGCGCGTTCCGCAGACTTTGAAATGAACCTGCTGAGGGCAGCCACACAACCAGCAAGTCTTCGTACATCCTTGACGCGCTTTGGTGCTTCGATCTGCTCGATGGCTTTGTTCTTGTCGGGATTGGCTTCAATCCCCCTTTGGGACACAAAGAACCCGAGAAGCTTGCCGGAGGGAACTCCGAAGACGCACTTCTCGGGGTTGAGCTTGAGTTGTATCTTGCGCAGATTCTCAAAGGTTTCTTCTAGGTCTTGAATCAGGGTATCCTTGTCCTTGCTCTTGACCACTATGTCATCCATGTAGGCTTCTACATTCCTGTGTATCTGTGGTTCAAAAGCGGTGTGGACCACCCTTGCAAATGTTGAGCCCGCATTTTTCAATCCAAAGGGCATGCGTATGAAGCAATATGTGGCACATGGAGTAATGAATGCAGTCTTCTCTTCATCTTCCTCAGCCATGAATATCTGGTGGTATCCGGAGTATGCATCAAGAAATGAAAGCAACTCACATCCGGCCGTGGAGTCAACGATCTGGTCAATGCGCGGCAAGGGAAATGGATCCTTGGGACAAGCTTTATTCACATCGGTGAAGTCTATACAAAGTCTCCACTTCCCATTAGCCTTACGCACGACAACTGGATTGGCCAGCCACGTGGGATGGAGTACACCTCTAACAAGGCCTGCTGCTTCCAACTTCTTGATTTCTTCAGCTATGAACTCTTGGCGCTCCACCGCTTGCTTCCTGACCTTCTGCTTGACGGGCCGCGCCTGAGGACAAACAACAAGCTTATGCTCAATTACCTTCCTGGGAACGCCGGGGATGTTAGACGGTTGCCATGCAAACATGTCGACATTCGCCCGCAGGAAGGCAACGAGCGCGCTTTCCTATTTGGGGTCGAGCGTAGCACTGATGGTGAAGGTACCACCAGTGCTGTCTTCCTTGGCGGACACCTTCTTGGTTGTCGGCGGAGCTGCCATTCCTTTCTTGCACTTGCCGGTGGAGCTCGATGGTGCGTCCTCGACGGCAGCGCAGCACTCTGAAGAGGTGCGTTTGCCGGAGTGGGCCCCAGAGCTCTTGCCGGACTTGGTCTTGGTCTTCGCCCCAGGAGCTTCAGCGGCAAGTGTCTTGCTGTCTGCCGCGGCTGCTGCGTCCCGGTAGATCTTGTCGGCGCAAATGAGCGCGTCCTTCTTGTCGCCGGGGACAGAGATGACGCTTATTGGCCCTGGCATTTTGAGCATGTTGTAAGCATAGTTGGAGGCTGCCATGAACTTGGCGAGTGCAGGACGGCCAAGTATCCCATTGTATGGCAATGGGATATCGGCGACGTTGAAGGTGATCCTCTCAGTCCTGAAGTTTAGCTCTCCGGCAAAGGTCACTGGCAGTGTGATCTTCCCCTTCGGCTTGCTCCTTCCCGGGTTGATCCCTTGGAAAGTTCTGGTTTCTTCGAGCTCGCTGTTGGGGATCTGCAGCTTCTTGATCACAGCGGAGGAGATCAAGTTGAGGCCGGCCCCGCCGTCAACCAACATCTTGGTGACCTTGAGGTTGTGGATAGTTGGTGAAACCAACATCGGCAAGCACCCGACCGCAGTTGTGCGGTCGGGGTGGTCCTCAAGGTCAAAGATGATGGGCGTGCCGGACCATTTCAGCAGCCTGCGCGACTCGACGGGTGGCTCAGCTGCATTCACTCCCCGCACCCATTGCTTGAGTTGGCGGTGGGAAGTGTGTAGAGAGGCACCTCCATCGACGCACAGAACTTCTGTGGCTTTCTGGAACTCCTGCTCGCTGTTATCTCCGTCATTCATGTCCTCATCGTCGTCTTCGTCTTCATCCTTGTCGCGGCCCCGGGGAGGTCTGTCCCCTTGCCGCTGCTTGGCCTTGCCGCGGCGTCCTCCCTGGCCATTGAACGGCCGCTTCTTGCTGGGCTCTCCTCCGCCTCCTTGGGCCTTCTCCTTGTCGCGTCGCTCGTATTCAGCCTTCTGCTGCTCTACGAGGTACTCTACTCTTTTGCAGTTCTGGAGATCGTGGCCCTTGGTGTGGTGGATCTTGCAGTACTGCTTGTCGGAGCCGTCCTGCTTGTCGGCGGCGGCTACAGTGGCAGGCTCCTTGCCGGAGCCACCAGCCTGAGCTATCTTGTCGGCGGCCTCCTTGCCGGACTTCTCCACAGCCAGTACTTCCTTGTTCTTCTTCTTCTTATCATTCCGCCGCCGGTTTTTCCTTGCCGGGGCGGCATCCTCGCTGTCTGTTCCTCCTGCTCCAGTATCCTCTCCGGGAAGTCTCCTTCCCTCTTCAGCACGGGCACACTTGTCAGCCAGAGCATAAAGCTCGTTGACGTCCCGGATCTTGGTCATCGCCATCTCCTCCCTCATCCGACGGTTACGCACGTTCTGGTGGAACGCGCTGATAACCGCGGCAGGGTGGACATCGGGGATATTGTGCTGAACGCGGCTGAACCTCTGGATATACTTGCGCAGGGACTCTCCCTCCTTTTGGGCAAGAATGTGGAGATCACTCTCCTGGCCGTGGGGTTTGTGGCCGCCCGTGAAGGCGCCGACAAACTGGTGGCACAGATCTGCCCAAGAAGAGATGGAGTTCTCCGGCAAGTGCATAAGCCAAGACCTGACATTTGGCTTAAGCACGAGCGGGAAGTAGTTCGCTAAGATCTTCTCGTCTCGTCCCCCGACAGCCTGCACCGCAATGGTGTAGATGCTAAGGAACTCCGAGGGGTGTGTCTTGCCGTCGTACTTCTCGGGTACGTCGGGCTTAAAGTTCTTCATGCTGGGCCACTGGACTTGCCGCAGCTCTCGGGTGAATGTAGGGCAACCTGCCGCGTACGGCAAGTCGCCTGGTTCACCGGGCGCGTGCACGTCGACAGCAGTCCCAGCGCGCTGATCGGACTATCTTCGGGCTTCTCTGCGACGCTCGATACGAGTTCGAGCGTCCTCTTGTCGCCTGTCGTCAAGGACTTGGCGCTGATCGCGGCGAGCTCGCGGATCCGGCGACGCCGTGGAGTCGTCGTCGACGTTGATCCGGCGAACTGGTGATTTTTGCTTTCGCGGCGGGGAGTGCACGGTTGTCGCACCCCCGGCGGTCTTGTCTCCATCGGCCTTCGCTTGGCTGACTTGCCGCGGCCGCGACGTTGCCGGCTGCTGCGGCGTGTCGTTGTTGGCGAAGGCGATGAGGCTCTGGATCGTGGCCCTCCAGTCTTCGGCCTTGTCCGCCGCTGGAGGGAAGTCGAGGAGCAGTTGAGCCCTAGCTAGGGCTTCTGCTGGAGAGTAGGGAAGCGGTGGCGAGCGGTGCGAGGAGCGAGACATGCTCGGACTTCTAACCGCGTTAGAAGGAGCAGGTTCTCGCCCCGGTGACCGCGCCTTGCTCGTGCCGGAGCGCTGGCCTTGAGCATCCCGCGACCCGCCGGCTTGGCCACGCCCCAACAAGCGTATGGTACCCCCGGTACCACGCCGCTGCTGGTCCGGCACCTCCTGAGAGGGACGTGGTGCGTGCACGGACGCCGAGGTCTTGGAGTTCGCCCGGTCGTCCGTCTTGTCCTTGGACTTGGCTACGCCGTGAGTGTCTTCACCGGCGTCCATCCTTCCGCCAGCGTCTCCCCCACCAACCGTCGGTTCTGGTGGTGGTGGGATCGACGCGGACGGGCCTCCGACCTCCGAAGCCTTCTTCTTCGGAGGCATGCCAATGTATGTCGATGAAGCTGGCAAAGTTGGTGAAGCTGCTGAAGGTCGCGCCCGCGTGAGTGCCGGATCAGGTTCGCACAACCTCGACGCCCCCCTACCTGGCGCGCCAAAGATGTCGGGGAAACTGGTCGCCCACGAACACCTATGGGACCGGATCCCCTTCTACGGTACGGCAAGGGAGCGGAGGGAACACAAAGAGCGGATCGAGGGGCACACGCGGGCAGTTTACCCAGGTTCGGGCCGCGCCGACGCGTAAAACCCTACTCCTGCCTTAGTTGTATTGATTTCTTGGGCTCAGGAGCTTGAAGATCTATAGTACTAGCTACACCGAGCGTAGGTGTGTTCAAGTTTCTGGAATCCAACCTCCTCTACGTTGTGCATGGGCCTCCTTTTATAGCTCAAAGGGGTCACCGACAGGTGTCAACGTAGATGAGGGTAAAAGCGTAAAATTGGTGGTAGTTGTAACAGTGCATGAACAGTGTATGTACAATGGATGTACAGTGGTCTATACCTAACCCTGACGGTGGGGGACAAGGGCATTGAATGCTCGTCGCCGTCACCCCAAAAGCGTCCGTCCGGGCGTCTCCGTTCGCCACGACGATGGCCTCATCACCGCGGCTCGCCACCGTGTACCCCAGGCTGCACAGCCATCCGCCACGTGCCCCTGGAAGGGCCCCTGGGCGACGCGTGGCCAGATGAGCTGGAGCATAGGCACACAGTGTAAGCCTTCCCCGGCAAGCACCTTGCCGGGGTTGCTATCTTGCCGGGCCCGGAAGCTTGTCGCTCTCCGGGTCCTACCGGGGAGCATGATGCGCCGCGATATATCTTCTGAGGTGCTGTTCTTTGGCCTACCTGGCAAGCTCCTCTTGCCAGGGTCTTGTGCTGGAATGATAATCTTGAGCCTGGTGTGGCCTTCCCAGCAAGCTCCTCTTGCCGGGGTCTTGTCTCTTAACTTGAATACTTTGTTCTTGAATGGCTCAAAGGGGTCGAGAGTGGGCTTTGGCGGGCGCGAGGTGAGCCAGACCACGGGACGCTGCTACTGCCCGTGCACAAGTCGGGATACTAAGGTACCCCTACTTTAGTACACCGACAGACTTCAACATCTCTAACAATCCCCATTGGTGAAATAGTGTCTCTATTGGCAAGCTTAATAGTAACATCAATCCCTTCTAACTCAGTGGGTGCAATATCGTGCATAATTTATTTATATAAGGAATGAGGTATTACACTCGCACTAGCACCTATGTCATATAAACCATGATAGCAATGATCTCCTATTTTAATGAAATAACAGGCATGCCTACAACATGTCTATGTTTATTCCTAGTATCGGGTTTTGCTATTCTAGCAGCTTCCTCTTGGAGGTAAATAACATGCCCATCTAAATTTTCGACCAAGAGATCCTTAACCATAGCAACACTATGTTCAACTTTAATTTGCTCATAGGGTGTAGGTGTTCTAGTATTACTCTTACGAACCACAGTTGAAGCTTTAGCATGATCCTTTATTATAACAGGGAAAGGCGGTTTCTCGATATAAGCAGTAGGAACAATAGGGTCAACATTATAAGTGATAGTCTTTTCTTCAACTTTAACAGGTTCAACTACTTTTACTTCAATGGGAGGATGGTATTTAAACCACTTCTCCTTAGGGAGGTCAACATGAGTAGCAAATGATTCACAGAAAGAAGCTACTATCTCAGAGTCAAATCCATATTTAGTGCTAATTTCACGGAAAATATCGATATCCATAAAAGATTTAACATAGTCAAACTTAGGGGTCATACCTGACACCTTACCTTCGTCGAGATCCCAATCTTCAGAGTTGCGTTTAATTCTTCCCAATAAATCCCATTTGAATTCAATAGTTTTCATCATAAAAGAACCAGTACAAGAATTATCAAGCATGGAGCGATTATGGAGAGAAAGTCGAGCATAAAAATTTTGAATGGTCATTTTTCTTGAGAGCTCATGATTGGGGCATGAATATAACATTGACTTAAGCCTCCCTCAAGCTTGAGCGATACTTTCACCTTTGTGAGGCCAAAAATTATATATATAATTACGATCACGATGAACCTGATGCATAGGATAGAACTTTTGATGAAATTCCAGCTTCAATCGATTGTAGTTCCATGATCCAATATCATCGCATAGCCTAAACCATGTCAATGCATATCCCTTCAAAGATGAAGGGAAGACCTTCTTCTTGATAACATCCTCGGGCATACCCGCAAGCTTAAATAATCAACAAACTTCATCCACATAGATTAGGTGCAAATCGGGATCCAGTGTTCCATCTCCTGTAAAGGGATTATCTAGCAGTTTCTCTATCATACCCGAAGGAATTTCAAAGCAAACATTTTTAGTAGGTTCAATAGGTTGAGGAGCAACTCTTTGCTCTTCTGTTCGGGGTGAAGATACCCGAACAAGCCCCTCAAAGGATTATGAGCCATAGTAACAAGTAACAGTAAATTTCAGCACACTATATAAATTTTTCCTTACCAAATTCCACTTACCAAAGGCGCTTCACTCCCCGGCAACGGCGCCAGAAAAGAGTCTTGATGACCCACAAGTGTAGGGGATCTATCGTAGTCCTTCCGATAAGTAAGAGTGTCGAACCCAACGAGGAGCAGAAGGAAATGATAAGCATTTTTTAGTAATGTATTTTCTGCAAGCACTGAAATTATCGGTAACAGATAGTTTTGTGATAAGGTAATTGGTAGCAAGTGGCAAATATTAAAAGTAAATAAGGTGCAGCAAGATGGCCCAATCCTTTTTGTAGCAAAGGACAAGCCTGGACAAACTCTTATATGAAGGAAAGCTCTCCCGAGGACACATGGGAATTATCGTCAAGCTAGTTTTCATCACGTTCATATGATTCACGTTCGTTACTTTGATAATTTGGTATGTGGGTGGACCGGTGCTTGGGTGCTGCCCTTACTTGGACAAGCATCCCACTTATGATTAACCTCTATTTCAAGCATCCGCAACTACAGAAGAAGTATTAAGGTAAACCTAACCATAACATGAAACATATGGATCCAAATCAGCCCCTTACGAAGCAACGCATAAACTAGGGCTTAAGCTTCTGTCACTCTTGCAACCCATCATCTACTTATTACTTCCCAATGCCTTCTTGTTGGCCCAAACAATGGTGAAGTGTCATGTAGTCGACGTTCACATGACACCACTAGAGGAAAGAAAACATACATCTCATCAAAATATCGAACGAATACCAAATTCACATGACTACTTATAGCAAGACTTCTCCCATGTCCTCAGGAACAAAAGTAACTACTCACAAGACATAATATTGTTCATGATTAGAGGGGTATTAATATGCATAATGGATATGAACATATGATCTTCCACCAAGTAAACCAACTAGCATCAACTACAAGGAGTAATCAACACTACTAGCAACCTACAGGTACCAATATGAGGTTTTGATACAAAGATTGGATACAAGAGATGAACTAAGGTTTGAGAGGAGATGGTGCTGGTGAAGATGCTGATAAAGATAACCCTCCCCAAGATGGGAGAGTTGTTGGTGATGACGGCAATGACGATTTCCCCCTCCCAGAAGGAAGTATCCCCAACAGAACAGCTCCGTCGGAGCCCTAGATTGGTTCCGCCATGGTTCTGCCTCGAGACGGCGGTGTATGGTCCCGAAAGCCTCCTTATGATTTTTTCAGGTCAAAACACCTCATATAGGAGAAGATGGCCATCGGGGGTCACCGGCTGGCCCACGAGGCAGGGGGCGCGCCTAGGGGGGGGGGGGGGGGGGGGGGGGGGGGGGGGCGCCCCCACCCTCGTGGACAGGTGGTGCCCCCCTGGCAGATCTCTTTCGCCAGATATTTTTTATATTTTCTGAAACGGTGTTTCGTGGATTTTCGGAGCTTTTTGAGTTGTGCAGAATAGGTCTCCAATGTTTGCTCCTTTTCCGGCCCAAAATTCTAGCTGCCGGCATTCTCCCTCTTCATGTAAACCTTGTAAAATAAGAGAGAAAAGGCATAAGTATTGTGACATAACGTGGAATAACAACCCATAGTGCGATAAATATCAACATAAAAGCATGATGCAAAATGGACGTATCAGTATGTTGTACTATGGATATTTCGTCCGATTCCTCTCAGAATCACACAAAGGATCAGGGGCTACTGGCTATATATGTGCATTAAAATATAAAAGTTCTATAAGGGATATTACATGGCTTACCTCAAAGCCCGTTAACAGGCTGTTGAAAGCTTCATTCAGCCCGCCCTTGACGGACTGAATCTTCTTCATCACCGCGCCCACCACGGTGCGGTGCTCCTCTATGATGGAAGCACTTTGCAGCACCCCCATCATAGAGTCCGGCGCCTCCAGATTAACATTGGGCGCCGCCGTATCCTCCTCCGCTTGACGAGTCGGGTTGTCGGACCCCGGAGCCGCACTAGGCCCCGGGATAGTATTCGGTGGGGCCCCGGATTGTTTGGGCCCCACGTCTTTGGTCTCCATGGGGGTTGTTTCCCCATGGTTAGCAGCGGCCAAGGTATTACCTCCGGCTGCCCTATCACGTGCCCCGCCCTCGTCTCCTTGGGCGGAGGACACCCGCTGAGAGGACACTTCGATGTCCCCGCCGATCATGGGCGATGGAGCTCGGGCCAGCTGGTCACTCTTCGTCTCTCCACGCGCAATAGAGTTCCCCTCCGATGAGATAGCATCGGAGTGTCCACCAGGAGGGCTGTATGTGAGCAGGGAAGAAATACTAAGTAAATACTAAAATACTAAAAGAAAGCAAAAGTGCAGCAGACAATCCGTACAAATTAACGATTTGGCAGGGGTTTCACCCTGGGCTTCACCACAAAGCTATGTTCGGATGAATCTGAACTACCTTCGAGGTTCAGTTTCCTCCAGGGCGTGGCCGTACCCACGTCAGCAACGGCTCCCCTCTTCTTCCCCCTGCCTTGCGTAGGGGGCTCTTCTTCTTCCTCCTCTTCCTCCTCATCATCTTCCTCTACCTCGTTAGAGGAGAGGATCTGGAGGTCCTCGGGCTTCTTGCCCGCAGGACGGGGGCTGTCTCCGCCCCCCTTGCCCTTCGCCTTCTTGGGCTTCTTGGTCGGCGCCTTGTACGATGCCGGGACTAGCATCGCCATCACCAGAGGCGATTCTGTGTCTTCGGGCAAAGGTGCCAGACTCTTAATCCGGGTCGCCTTCTTCGTCCAGCCTTGTATATCACGTAAAAATTCCAATTCCTATTATTGTCAAATAAGGGAAAGGGTATGTGTTTGGCAAGGATTTCTATTACCTCTGGGGCGGAGGCCATAGTGCTGTTGCCCGCATCCTTGGTCTCTTCGGGCCATTCCTTCTGGCTCTTGAAGAGATGCTTCCAGATCTCCTTGTGCATAAAGCCTAAGAGATGCTTCAGCGGCTTGTCTCCTGTCGGATCGAACTCCCATAGGGAAGAGTCCTGGCTTTGGCAAGGGAGAACAACCAGGTCAGCATCACCTGGACCACGGAGGAGAGCAGGTGCCCCATGGAAATCATGCCGGACACGCGGCTCACAAGAGTCGTCACTTCAGTTGTAGACCCCCAGTTCAGACCCTTTTTGGTCCAGTAGGTCAGCCTCTATGGGGGTCCAGATCTGAAAGCAGACTCCACTGCCCACTTGGCGTCGCGGGGTTCGGTGATGTAGAACCACTCCTGCTGCCAGACCTTATTCGTCTCCACGAATGAGCCCTTGGGCCAAGTTGCATTCGGGAGCTTGCTAATCATGGAGCCCCCGCACTCCGCATGTTCCCCGTCCACCACCTTCAGCTTCACGTTGAAGGTCTTAAGCCATAGGCCAAAGTGTGGGGGGATGCGGAGAAAGGCCTCACATACCACTATAAAAGCGGATATGTGGAGGATTGAGTTCGGGGCTAGATCATGGAAGTCTAGCCCGTAGAAGAACAAAAGACCCCGAACAAACGGGTGGAGTGGAAACCCTAGCCCCCTAATAAAGTGGGATGTAAACACCACCCTCTCACCCGCCTCAGGTATGGGGATTACCTGACCCTTGGCAGGGACTTGATGCGCGATATCGGCAGCGAGATAGCCCGCGCTCTTAAGATCCGCCACGGTCTTTTCAATGACCATGGAAGCTTCCCACTTGCCCCTGGCACCGGATCCAGCCATCGTTGAGAAGGGGAGTAGTGGTTGAGGAACGAGGAGCAGTGTGCGCAGGAGATGAGAACGCTGGGGCTAGGGAGATTGAAGAGCTCGAGCTTGAGGAAGGCATGGGGCTGATGAAAGGGATCGGTGTCCTTTTATAACGCTCCGAATACAGAAGGTCCCCCACTTTAGCCATAAACCTCACCAGCTCCCAAAGCGGTCGTGTGTAATGCGCGGCATGGGTGCTCACGTCATATTGATAAGGATCCCACAATAAGTGGGCACGATCTCTATTCTGATGGGACGTGTCAATGAGGATATACCTCGAAACGCGAAACTAGGACCGAATAAAACAGTTCGATATGTTAGTGGGATGGACGCGAGGTTTCGCCCAAAAGTTTTCAGTAGAGACACGCTATTGATTTTCTTTTTAAAAGCCTTGCCTTCGAGGCTAAGGGTTGTACTAACCTTGCAGAGCCGAACACAATACACCTTTTTGCAGAAGATCTATTCGGAAGAAGGAACCTGCCTTGCAATGCCGAAGACAATACGGAAGCCGAACTCATCATCATCGAAGACAGGTTCAGGGGCTACTAAGGGAGTCCTGGATCGAGGGGTCCTCATGTGGCCGGATAAACTCCTAGTGGGCCGGACTGGTGGGCCGTGAAGATTATAATCGAAGAACATCTCTCGTATCCGGATAAGACTCCTGTATTCTTGTAATGACAAGTTTTAGGTTCGGGTGTAGGTTTTCCTTCCTCTACAAGATGACATGTACAAACCCTAGGCCCCTCCGGTGTGTATATAAACCGAAGGGTTTAGTCCGTAGAGGCTAGATGAGAAACACAATATCTCCACAGGCTAGACTTAGGGTTTAGCCATTACGATCTCGAGGTAGATCAACTCTTGTATTCATATTCATCCATACTAATATAGCAGGAAGTAGGGTATTACCTCGATCGAGAGGGCCTGAACCTGGGTAAACATCATGTCCCCAGTCTCCTGTTACCATCGATCCTTAGACGCATAGTTCGGGACCCCCTACCCGAGATCCGCCGGTTTTGACACCGACAGGTGCTCCCCAGGGAAGGGCTGCACAAGCGGTCACCCATGTGGGAGGGCCCGTTTAGGATTGCCCATGTCTCCAAGCCTGGTGCCGTGCGCCTGGAGACGGGGGACGACGTCCCCATCCAGAACGCCTGGAATATCCAACACCTCCAGAAGTCCTACCCATGAAGAAAGGCCTAGTGCCTGTGAAGCAAGGCCCGGTGCGTGTGAAGAAAGGCCCAGTTCATGTGAAGGTTTCCGCCTACGACACTCTCACATAATAATTAGTGAGACTATACATGCCCCGGAGTCTCTGGAGTGCTGCCCTCGGGTATAGGGGGCTCCCTCGCACATCCTAGTGGCATCACTTAGCTTCGTGCCGGTGAGAAGACTAGACTAGGTGCCAGACGCGGCTGTTCATTTGCTTTCTGTATCTGGTTGCGATCTTTAAATGAATTTGGAGTCCTGGTGTTTCTTGATTTCTTAGTTGAGTTTTCCCCTTCTCCTTTGCTCGCCCCTTTTTTCTTGCCTCAGGGAGGACGGCAGTTGCTTGACATTCTCCCTCGCGTGCCTTGCGCGGGGCCTAGGCAGGTGTGTCCGTGTCTGCGTGCTGGCCAGCCCACTCCGCGGGCACACCTCGCCGAAACCCTACCGCCAAAAGAGCTTCGGCTTCCTTGATCTTCACGAGGCACCCTCGTATGAGCTCGTGATTGGCGCACCCCCTCAAGTTCGTGCCCCCCGGGTACCGCGACGCGGTGCATCAAGCCATGATTAGCCCGCGCGTGAGGGCTTGCGCAAGGAGGAACAAGGTACCCGATGGATTCCCTAACAAATCTTGCAGATGCCCCCCGAGGCCAGCAACTCTTGCATCGGTAGCAAGGAAGCCTATCAAGATACCGGAAAATGTACCCTCACGAGGCAAGAGGACACCCTCAAGTGTATCAAGCTAAGTTACCCCTTTACACTCGCGAGGAGCATGAATATCATAACATAGCACAAGAGCATAAAAACAGCATAGCAGCATAGGCATCATAGTTCATTACACGCCCTAGGGGGGCTACCTACCTTTTTTAAAAATGCAGGAAGAAAGGAGAAGTTAAACAAAAGCGGGCAGCACAGTCGTAGCAACTTGAGAGATCTGGCCCCAAGGGACCCTCGGACTCAGCGCAATCTGAGCCCTCCTCGCGCTTCACCGCCGCATGGCGGTGGGACGACCCATCGCTGCCCTCGAAGCGAGCCCGGCGGCGAGGTGGTTGGTCCTAACCACCACTGCTGGTTCTTTCGCTGGTAGAGGAGCCGCCGCCGTTGGATGAGCCACGTCCATCACCAAGGGCAAGTCCACCTGCAGCCTCATCACTACCGTCGCCAAGGTCGAGCCCGTCGTCGCTGCTGTTGTCTTCGGGGCAGCACCCTGCGCGGCAACCGTCCGCCCCAAACACCCTCTAGAAGAGGGTCGTGGCGCCATCATACTTGAAGTGGAGGGTGCATCGCCTGCCCAAGCCGCGTGCGCGGGCAAACGTCTGCCAACCGCGGGCCAGGGCCACGTTGCCCGTGGCAGAGACCTCCACGCATCCCACGAGGCCTTGCTGCAGCAGCCATCGGCCTGCAACCAGAGCCCGGCAGCTCATGGGCAAAGAAGCGTGGCAATTAGAGCTAGGCACCGGCCAGACTCCCCGACCACACGACGAACTCCGGGAGCAGCTCCGACGAATGGAAGCCTGGCTGGGGAGTCCGGTCAACCACGGCGCGCCTTCCCGTGGTAGGGGGCTGCGGCCCTGCCGCGGGAAGAGGTGCCATCATGGACGCCCAGGGCGGCGTCGACCCCAGAAGAAGTACGCCCTTGACCTTGAAGCACCGCTGCAGGGGTAGCGACATGCTTGCAGGGGTGGCCCCGCCCCCTCTTGAGCGATGGCGAGTCAGACCCCCCTGCCGAGCTTTCCCTTTGTCCGCGGCGGAGAACCTCTTCGTTGGCGCCATGGAGGCTGCAATAAGAGGCCGGGGAAGGGAGGAAGAAGAATAGGCGGGCGACAAGAAGAAGGAGATGAGCAACTAGGGCTTCACCCTCTCCTCATTTATAGCTTGGAGGAGGCCAACCGCCGGCCTCCACGATCTCACGTAATGATTGTTTTTCTATGCACGTAGCAGGGTCTAGTCAAGTCGGGCGGTTGCTGAGGCAGCATGGGGAAGCGGAGATGCCCATGTCCAATCAAGTAGCCACGCGTAAACCAAGGCCGCACATTATTGGGGCCCATGATGCTTCACCCTTGCCCCCTTTGGCTTCGCCTCGAAGCCAAGTTCGAGTGCACCTTGGGTTCGGGGGCTACTGTCGGTGTTCTGAGAATGGGGGTACCCAGACTTGCTTGTCTGCAGCCCGTGGCGTGGCTCCATCCGCGGCCTGGGACAGCCCAGCTTCATCATGCACAACTCAAGACCCTCGCGAGGGGCCAAGCCTCGCGAGGCGGACGATAATAAGACCTCCCCCGGGGCAGCCTCTCTAGGCTGGCTCTCAAGGAGCGGAGATATCTATTCAAGGTGCACCTCGCGAGGTTCACGTGACGTGAGCCACGACGTCCAAGGCCAGGCGGGCGCCAGCGGGCGCAGTGTACCAGTTTCCCCTTTGGTGCCAAGGGGGCAAGTGTAGGCACGGAGTCCCGAGGAATCAAGCAAAGGTTTCCATATCGGTGCAACAAGACCAAGGACCGTCAGGGCGGCAGAATGGAGGTCATCATGGAGCACGGCGCGGCAGCACCACCAGAGCCTTGGGCAGGCGAATACTACTTTTGTCAAGATAGCTTGTTCTCGCTGTTCCCCTTCAACTTTGGCCGTTGTGGGATCCCTTCCCACCGATATTTGGGAAGAGGACCAAGGCCGCTATAAATAGGACCTAGCCACCACCATGGAGGGTAGCTCATCTAGAGAGAGAGAAAGAGGGATCGGATCCATTCCACCCTACACACACCACAAGCTCATTCGAGCCCAAGAACACCTCTCCTCCGGAGGCTAGTCATTCCTTATACTAGTTCATCCTCAGCTCCACGAGGCAATCCACCACACACACTAGAGTAGGGTATTATACCACAAGGTGGCCCAAACCAGTATAATCCTCTGTGTCCCTTGTTGTTTGAGTTCATCGAGCTAGGTTGTGGAATCGTAGGGCAAGCGCGCTGGGGAGAGAGTGTTCTTCATGCGCACCCCAGAGTTTGAACCTCTCAAGGGTTTGCGGAACCCGAAATCCGACAGAATATCCCCACTCGGGTAGATCATCATGAAGTAGGCGATCTACTTGCCCTTACAAACTCCTTGGTTCAAATCCACAATCTCTTGGAGCCTCACAAGTGACACCTAACCTATCTAGGAGACAACACTATCCAAAGGTAATAGATGGTGTTGTTGATGATGGCCTCCTTACTCTTGTGCTTCAAATGATAGTTTCCCCAACACTCAATCACTCTCTCACATATTTGACTTTGGTAGAAAAGGGGGTTGAATGGAAAGCAACTTGGGGAAGGCAGGTTCAATCACTCTCTCACATATTTGACTTTGGTAGAAAAGGGGGTTGAATGGAAAGCAACTTGGGGAAGGCAGGTTCAAATGGTAGGATTGGATTTGGAATCTCTTGGTCTCAGCACATGAGTAGATGGTTCTCTCTCAGAAAATGAGTAGTGGAAGTAGTGGTTCGTTTGGATGGCTCTCTTAGAGAGGGAATGTGGGTGGAGGGCTATATATAGCCTACACCTAAAAATTCAACCATTACAAGCTTTTGACCCAACTCGGTTACACCAGACCGAAATCTCGGTGAGATCAACTAGTATAAAAGATTCGAATGCTCGAAGTCTCGGTGAGACTGATAAGAATATTCTGGTGCGATCGAAGTGCAATGGCCAGGGGAAGACCTTGTTTTGTTACTTTTGATCGTTTCATCTTGATAATTCTTAAATGAAGCAACTTCATCCTTGTGAGAACGGGATCCATATATGTAGAACCCAAATGCTAGGGTTTGGCATAGGCAGTGTATGTGATCAACTCGGTGAGTCTGGGATATAGATTTTCGATGGGACCGAGATGTCACTTTAGGGTTTTGGACAGATGTGATCTGGAGAAGTGTTTGAGGATTTTTGGAGCAATATCACTAAGCACTTGAGAAATTGAGTCATGATCAAAACCTCACCCCCTTTTAATAATATTGGCTTTCCTATGAACTCAATGTGATCTTGGATCGCTTACCCAAAAATGTAGTGTTGGAGTATTCTCGCGACTGATGCCAGGGGGTGCCTTATCGTGGATGGGGACAGGAGTACGTCGTCAGGTCCTTGAAGCGGGAGTGGGCAAGAGCTCGGTTGGACACGAGAACAGACACGAGACTTACCCAGGTCCGGGGCTCTCAGAGGAGATAACACCCCTAGCCCTACTCGGCAGAGTCTCTTCATGGTTACTATGATCACAAGTGTACAAGTATGCTCCTTGAGCTATATTGCTAGAGGAGGAAGAAGGGTAGGGCCTAACTCTCTTGCTCCTAGCTATGGTGTGAGGGAATGGATGCTGAACAATGGCTCAACCCTTTGCATGGGTGAGCCCTAGGGGGTTTTATAGGCCAACCCCCAGGGCTACAATGGTAATACATCTGAGTGGTGGGACCCGAGTGCCAGTGTCTTCGGTCGCCGGGTTCTCCACTAACTGCTGGGGCCCGCCTCTGGTGGACCCCGCCGGCTGCCGAGAATCCGGCCAACAGGTAGGGCCTGCCGCCCTCGGGCCATGCCGATTGCCTTTTAATGTAGCGCTATCCTTGCTGACAAGGGTAGCGTCACACCGCACATGGCTACAGTTCCGCATCGCGCCGAAGGGTGTCCGCCTAGTCGAGGTACACTGTTGCCATGCCCCCCGTATCGTGGGGGGAGCAGATGGCACTGTTGCCATGATCCGTCTTGATCACGGTCGGTTGGTGCAGACTCCGAGGAGGGAGAGGCCGGCAGCTAGGAGCCGGCCCGCTCCTGGGACCGCCTACTAGGGGCATGCCGCCTCCTAGAACGCGGCCAAGAGGCCGGCCATACGCCCAGTAGGCCTGAGGGGCTTGGCCAGCCCCGATGTCTTAAAACACCATTGGGTGCGGATGAGGCTACCCGAGGTACATAACCCCGACATGTAGAATCTTGGAGCTTTGCCGATTCTTTTCCTTTGCATTTTGAGATGTCCAAAATCTCTAGTCCTTGCCATGCCAATCATTGATCTTCTCTGAAATCTA
Organism: Secale cereale; assembly: GCA_902687465.1. Lineage (NCBI taxonomy): Eukaryota > Viridiplantae > Streptophyta > Magnoliopsida > Poales > Poaceae > Secale > Secale cereale. The sequence goes on along the minus strand of LR738711.1, from coordinate 820,873,926 downwards.
TTATCAATGTGTATTATCTCAATGAATTATAAGTTGTTATTAATTACCAAAACCACCCGGGGATTAGTTGCCTTTCACTACAAAAAAACCAATTCCGTGATAATACGTGTTTGTCATAGTAGGTCACATTTTCTGTCATGCATGTACATCCATGAAGATTTATGACAGAATCAAGATAGTCATACATGTGTTGTCGTAGATGTGTTCCATGAAAATACCAAAATTATCATCATAGAAGTGTTCATTTCCATGACGATAAATGGCGCGTCATGGAAGTGCTTTCGTCAAGGGTAACCGACACGTGGCATCCACCGTAACGGCACGCCGTTAACCCTATCGGGTCCGGTTTTGTATCCGATAACCCGTTAACGGCGAGGACCAATGGGGATTTTCCACGTGTAAAATTCTCATTGGCCGAGGGGACCACGTGTCAGCTCCGCGTTGGCACAGATGTCACTCAACCAATGGGCGAGATGCGCCTATGATATGTTGACACGTGGACCGGCCCAAAAGAGGCCCATAAAGATTAAATGGGCCGGCCGAGCTAAAGGCCCACAAGATTTTCGAGATCATAATGGGCTAGCCCAGCTAAAGGCCCACACGATTTAGGAAACCATTACGGGCCAGTCCAGCTAAAGGCCCACAAGATTTTCAAGACACTAGTGGGCCGGCCCGTTAAGAGGTTGCCATGTTTTGGGCCAAATGCTAGCCCATGTTTGATCCAGTCCATTAACAACCTGCCACGTTCTGGGCCTAATAGGGGCCCATAAGAGATCCGGCCCGTTAAAAGCCTACCACGTTCTGGGCCATATTACGGCCCATATCAGATCCGACCCTTTAAGAGCCTTTCAATCTTTGGGCTAAATTATGGCCCATATTAGATTCGGCCCGTCAACTGGACGCTGTGCAATTGGGCCCCTTGAGGCCCGGTTAGGATTTATGTTTGCTAAAGGACCATTTAAAAGTACGACATGATATCAGTTTCAGCCAGTTAAAGGCCCGTTTAACATTTTGGCCCTATATTTTGGCCCCCAAGTTGTTCCGCAAGGCTTTCTTGCAAACCTTCAAGTTGCTCCTACCTTGGAAGATCAAATCCATGAGGCCCAACTCAGTGATGCTATGGTGCAGAAAGTGAAACATGGTATTGCTAAGGGTACTCCCAAATACAAGTGCTATCGCGTTGATGAGAAAGACAACTTGTTCTTTGAGGATAGAATTGTGGTTCCCAAGGGTGATCTCAGGAAGCTCATAATGAACGAAGCACATGACTCCCTCCTCTCGATTCATCCCGGAAGTTCCAAGATGTACCAAGACCTCAAGAAATAATATTGGTGGACTTGCATGAAAAGGGAGATTGCCCAATTCATGAATGAATGTGATGTCTGCAGAAGAGTGAAGGCAGAGCATCGACGTCCAGCTGGCCTCCTTCAACCTCTACCTATTCCCGAGTGGAAATTCGATCACATTGAAATGGATTTCGTCACTGTGTTTCCTAAGTCCAAGAAGGGAAATGATGCTATCTTTGTAGTGATTGACAAGCTAACTAAAGTAGCTCATTTTCTTCCCGTCAAAGAATCCATCAACGCAGCTCAGCTGGCAGAGCTGTACACCTCCAGAATTGTTTCCTTGCATGGCATTCCTCAAGTCATCTCCTCAGACCGTGAAAGTTTGTTCACATCCAAGTTCTGGGATTCCTTTCAGTCAGCCATGGGCACAAAAATTCGCTTCAGCACTGCGTTACACCCTCAGACTAGTGGTCAAGTCGAAAGAGTGAACCAGATCCTCAAAGACATGCTAAGAGCTTGTGTCATCTCTTTCGGTACGAAATGGGAAGATTGTCTCCCGTTTCCCGAATTCTCCTACAATAACAGTTTCCAAGCAAGTGTCGACAAAGCTCCTTTTGAAATCCTCTACGGCAGAAAGTGCCGTACCCCTCTCAACTGGTCCGAGACTGGTGAACGTCAACTTCCTGGAAATGATTTGATCTCAGAAGCCGAAGAAATGTGCAAAGTCATACGTGAGAATCCCAAAGCCGCTCAATCGCGTCAAAAGAGCTACTATGACGGCAAGCATCGTGACTTGGCTTTCAACATTGGAGACCATGTCTATCTTCGTGTTTCTCCTATGAAGGGCACCCAGAGGTTCGGTATCAAGGGCAAGCTTGCTCCAAGATACGTGGGCCCTTTCAAGATTCTCGGCAAGAGAGGCGATCTAGCCTACCAACTCGAGCTTCCCTCCAACTTTGGAAATGTTCATGATGTGTTTCACGTGTCACAACTCCGCAAGTGCTTCAAGACACCTGAACGCACCATTCCGTTCGAGGAGATTGATCTTCAACAAGACTTGTCTTATCGTGAGCACCCTCTTGCTAATGTTGAAGAAACTGAGCGAAAGACTCGCAACAAGTCCATCAAGTTCTTGAAAGTGAAGTGGTCACACCATACCGAATGAGAAGCTACGTGGGAGCGAGAAGATCACCTTCGTTCCGAGTATCCTTCCTTCTTTCAGTCCTAGATCTTGGGATGAGATCTTTTTGTAGTGTAGGAGAGTTTGTAACACCCCATATGTGATACTTTCCTATAATGGCAATAAAGCAATTATCAATTTGATCCTTGTCCTTATCCTTGGGGGTTCTTGTCTTTTGAGCTCATTTTTGTTTGCATTGTCATGTTATTTTATTTTATTTTTCATCCATGCATTGCTTCATCATCATGGCATCTTAGTCATCTTAGTTTACTTTCTTGTTGTGGTTGTGATGTGAGGCACCTTCTGATGTGTGTGAGTGTTGGTGGCTAGCCTTGCCCTTGCAACCCTAGAACCCCCTCCTTATGGTTTTTCCCTCTTCCTTCTTCCTTCCCTTCCTTTATTTATTTATTTTTGCAAGTCACCTAGCCTAGTCCATTAATGTTCTTTCTTTTCCCAAAAACCTTGCACCATGTCTACACCCTCTGTGCAAATTTCATCCTTTTTGGAATTGTCTTGGTTGGGTTCAAAAATGCCACAAGTTTAAACATTATTCAAACTTGTATTATTTTTTCTACCTCTCAAAATGTCCAAGCCATTTTTATTAAATATGGCTAAAATCAAGGAGCATGGGGATATTTTCTTTATCCCCTAACTCTTTTCCTTTGAGCCTGCACTTTTCATTTCATTTTTTGTCTGAAGAAAAAATAGAATAGAAAAAGGAGATAGCAGCAGCAGCAGGGACTTGGGCCACTTCCTCCTCCACCAGCCCCATCCCTACTCCGCAAAAACCCCTTGGCCCACTCCTTCTCTCCCGCAGCGGCCCAACCAGCGCCAGCGTCGCGCGCAGTCGCGCCGTTCACTTTTTCCCCGCGGTCCCACACGTCAGCCTCATGCCCCCCTCTTCGCCATCTTCCTCTGTCACACGTTGCTGAGACAGAGCGCGAGCTCGCCATCACGCCGTGATCACGAACGTCGAGGCCTCGCGATCAGCGCCCCCTTTTAAACCCTCAGCTTGTCCAACCCTCTCCCTAGGGGTCGTCCTACCTCCTCCCGCCACCTGGGGAGCAAAGATCCACCAGATCTGCCACTCCAAAGCCGTCCCGCACACATCTGGGAGTGCGAGCTCGTCGTCGGTGTGCCTCCCGTTGACCTTGGCCTCGCCAACCTTGCCGAGCTACTTCCCCTTCTTCGACTACGTCGACTATGTCCTCTACGCGGAGCCGATCGCCTCGTCATCGTCGTCTTCTTCCTCTTCTTCCACTCCAGCGGCCGTAGCTGTTCGAGCGTCGCCGTCGCCGACTCCGACCACATCCAGGCTAGCCGAACACCTCGGTGTGTTCATGGTGAGCGTCTCCACCTTCCCGTGCACTTTTCCCCCTCCTTAGCGCCGTCTAGACTCGAGTTCAGCGTGCACCCGAGCTTGTTGCCGTCGGGACTCATCGCCGGCGAGTATCCCGACCACCGTAGGCCGTCTCTTGTTGCCCGTCTGCTTCGCCTTGACGTGTAGATGCTGCCAGAGCAGTCGCCGCTCCGCATAGGCCCTTGCTTCGTCTCGTAGTTGTCCGCCGCCGCCGTTTTGTCATGAGCTCGTCGCCGGCGTTGTAGTGGCTGCTAGGCCGAGCGAGTATGTGGCGTGGATGCGGCATTCCCCAGGAACTGCCCGCACCCCTCCGCCGTCCCTTTAGGTCACCGGAGTTGCTCCGACGAGCCTCTGTTTTCACCTGCCACTCGCGTCTTCAGTTATGTCTTCAGGCTTTGCACCTGTGTTTTGTCGAGAACACTTGCCTAGCCCAGTGGCTAGTTCCTTCATCAGTTAGCAGAGAGACGCGGGTTCGGTTCCATCCGGGGGCAGTGGGAATTTAGCCCCCATTTTTGCCTCGCGAGGGACTGACAGGCAGGTCCCACCTGCCAGCCTCTCAGCACACCTCCACCCACACGCGCACCCAGCCGCTGTCACCTCAGCGCCCCGACCCCATAGGTCAGTGGCTGCGGCTAGAATAGGTCTGGGTCACTTTTGACCTTTTGCGCCTATTTTCTTTTCTATTTTTGTTTTTGTTTTTGTTTTTCTTCTTTTTCTTTGTTTATTTAATATCTGTTGATATATGCCTCTGATGGAAATAAGTTGTATATGAAACTTGCTCAGTTTTTCATGTAGATTATGAATACGCTGTTTGTTGCCATGTTTAAAAACATTTAAAATGCTATTTGTATTATTCTTGTTTTAAATATGCTTAAACTTGGGAAAATCATAACTAAATATCTACAACTCCAAATGTAACAAACTTTATATGCATTTGGGGTGAAAAAATGTGTAGAATATTATGGTGTTGTTGTTTTGCATGTTTAACAACTTTATAACAGAAGTTTTTCAGATCTGTCCCAAATGCATTTAATTAATTATGGGAGTTTCTGGAAATTGTTGTTTCTTATTTCCAGCCCATTTAAATATGCTAGCATGTTGCTGTAGTCTTAGTTGCACCCTTGCCATGTTAACCAACCCCTTTAAACTTGTTGGGTGCTTGTTTGGATAACCTACATAAACTTGTTAGTTTTGTTCTTTTGCTTGTTTCTTTCATGTGAGTGATCTTGTTGGCTATGATGCTATTGCACTCTTGTGTCCCTAGGCCATGCATCATATCTTCCATGTCCATATGCATCATGTTCATGCATCATGTGTTTGAGCATTGCATTATGTTTGATTATGTTCCGGTGTTGCATTGTTGTGTGTGGTTAGAGCCCGGTGACGATTCGGAGTACGAGGTTCCTACCGAGGCTGAGTTTGAGGAGCAAGGTTACGATCCCTTCGTGGAATCAACAGGCAAAATGACCATTCCCAGATGTCACTACTATCTTTGCCTATGCTAGATGTCTCGCTCTTTAGATATTGCCTCGATGCCTATGTCTGTTTGACAGCCCTCTATTGTTGCCATGAAACTCTCTAACCACCCTCCTAGCAAACCGTTGTTTGGCTAAGTATGCATCACTCAGCCCCTCTTATAGCGTTGTTAGTTGCAGGTGAAGATTTGTAGATTCTTGCTTCGTGATGAAGTTATTGTTGGGATATCACAATATATATAATCTGTTAATCTAAATCATCTATATATTTGTCGGTGTATTTGGATCGACACCTATGGGATCACAAGAATCCCTACTAAGGTTGCGGGGCGCGGGGTTGAGAGAAGAGCGGATCTAACGATCAGGACACGATTCCTTTACCCAGGTTCGGGCCGCAAAGATGCGTAAAACCCTACTCCTGCTTTGGTGGATTATATGTTGGTGTTCTTCAGCTAATGAGGAGCTCCAAAAGAGTCGTGAGGGGTTCCGAAAAGCCGAATCCTTCTCCTGGTCGCCTCGGGCCTCCTTTTATAGGGAAAAGGGACTGCCACAGTGGCACACATGAGGTGGAAAGGGTACAGTGATGCGAGGTTATCCCTCGCATTACATGACAAGGTGCATTTAATGTGCCCTGCTTAGGTGTCCTTGCTTTATCGGGGACGAGGGGAGACGCCCGTCTTGTCCATCGCCGCTCCTCCTCGTGTCGACACGCGCCCTGGCCTGCGGTGTCTGAGGTGCCATGTAGGTAGACAGGCAGCTGAGGTGGCGCAACGGCGGGCCTTCATGAAGATCTGTGGGTCGCCACGCAGGAGCCTGTCCAGCTGGTTGGGTCGGCAGCTGCGTGGGTCGGTGGAAACCCAGTTGGTGCGGGCCTGATGGTGGCCCAGTGGGTGTCCTCGGCAAGGGCCTTGCCGGGGCCCCGGCAAGGGTCTTACCGTGGCGCGTGCTGTCATCCCTAGCAAGGTGCTTGCCGGGGGCCTTGTGGACCTCCTTGGCTGGGATCCCGCCAAGGGTCGTCTTCTTACCTTGCATTTTATCTTGAAGGTCTTCACAAAGATCTGCATGCCACCACGGGGATATCTCCCGAATCCTCCCCCCATGGGGGTGGTGGACTCAAGGGTGATTTGCTCCGTAGGCGGGGGGGGGGGAGCTGCGACGGCAAGGGTCTTGCCGAGGCTGCTAGAGCCGGCCCCAGCAAGGATCTTGCCGGGGGAAACCGCTTCGTCCCCTTGCTCTTCGTGGTCTTGTTCTTGGTGTCGCTCCAGTCTTCATCAAGCTTCAGTCTTGCCCCGGCTTGCCTCCCTTGCCTTGCTTGGTGGGATGGCGTCATGGCTCAGACTGCCCGTGCACAGTCATAGGGGTACAAAAAGTGCACCCCTCTTTTTGTACACCGACAGGATCCCCCGGGCCTGGGCCAAACATAAGCGCGACACGTTGTTGGGCCAGGCCCAGAACGGTGCACGGGCAGATGGGGTGGTTCTCATCGTGGTAAAATTTCCGCGCGCTGCGCCTCCCACGGCCCGCGCGCGCCGCGCGGGGTGGAGGGGCGTGCGTGACGTGGGCGGCATGCGTGGGGCGGTTTCTGCACGCATGCGTCACGTCGCAGTAAATGCGAAAGGAGGCGGCCCGCGCCTTCCCCATAAACGGGGAAGGTGTGGGGGCGTGGCCCGTTGACTGGATGGGGCCGAGGCGCGGTCTGCTAGGCGTCCACTCCCCACGATCACGGGGTGGGGAGAGGTCGCCTCACCTGTCCTTTCGGTCCCGAGCGTTCGCCACGTGCCTCCCATGCGTTCGAGGTGGCGAGCGGTCGAGGCCGGAAACCGAGCCGTCGTTGGTTGGGGCGGCGGGTCGGTCCCAGCCCTTCTCGCCTTCTGTGTCTTGATTGGGCGAGCGGGGCGGTCGAGCTCCAGCCCCGCCCCTTTATAAGGGACGGAGGGATGGGACGGCGCTCCGCACTCCTCCATCTTCTTTCTCCTCTAGCTTCTGCTCCTTTCTTCTATCCGCCATGAAGAAGGAAAACCCCGGCTCCTCAACGGTGGGGGCGAGGGTCGCCGCTCGACAGCGCGTCCCCCCTTCTCCTGCACCTGCAGTGGCTGAACCAGCTACGAGGGGAAGAGGGAGGGGGCGAGGCCGTGGGCGAGGCCGGGGCGCTCGGGGAAGAGGAAGACGGGGCGGCTCGCCGGTCTCGCCCCCGCCAGCAGCTCCTCCTCCGATGGAAGGTCATGTTGGAGATGACCCCTGCGAATTCTTCATTAGGATGCGTGGGTCGCCGCGTCGTCGCCTGAGTTTCCCGACCCCGTTTGCGTGGGAGATGGAGGCGAACCCGCCGGAGTCGCTGCGGTTGCACATGAGGGGTTGTGGGATCAGTGGCACGCGAGCCGTCGTCGACTTCCCCGCCCCTCATGTGATGTATCTTCGTTGAGGATGGAAGAGGTTCACCCACATCCACAGCCTGACGGACGGGCTCACCCTCCACTTCAAGCTGATGGGGGATGTCCACCTCTCCGTCAAGGTCTTCGGGCACCTCGGAACTCGCGCGAGGTGCTGCATGGAGAGCTCCTCCTCCGACGAAGACTCCTCCTCGAACGAGGGTGACGAGGAGGACATCGACAGCGACGACGAGGGCGGGGGACGGCAGGATGACGGGTCCGACTAGGTGTCGGGCGCCGCTCCTGGTGGCACCGGCGACCCCATCATCCGCGTCGCCGGCTCCATGAACTTCTCGGGGTCGTCTCCTTGGCGGCTGGCGTAGGGAGGCAGCGGAAGAGGAAGAGAAAGAAGGTGGGCGGCAAGGTCGTCATGTCGGAGTACGCGGGCACCGATGCCTTCGTCTCCTACTGACATCCTGCCGCCTTGTCTTCGAGCTCAGCCTCCGGCGCTGTCATCACCGTCCAGCCCTGGGGAGGCCGCCGAGATGCCTTCTCGGTGTCTTTTGTCACCCGTAGCTCGCCTAGGCGCCCCTTTTGCCCTTCTCGCCTCCTTAACCTACCTCCTGAGGAGAGGGACAAGAAAGGCATTACGGGCATCTTATCTCTTTTTAGTCTGTAAGCCTTCGGGCATCTGTAAAGTTTAAAACTTGTAATCCCCCTTATTCATGTTTTCCATCCCCTATGGACTGTACCTGAATGGAATGTTTTTAATGAAAAAGGAATGTCTGACGGGTCCTTTTGTTCGTAAGTAAAAACCCACTACAGGGAATAAATCCCTGATATCCTTAAGATGAACATTTTCTCGCCCGGAAACAAGCCCTGCCGTTTCCCCACTTCGCTCGACCTTTCTCACGCTCTTGGCGGAGGCAGGGATGAAGCGGGCCTAGGCTCCTCGTCTTATCCTTTTGCTGCCGCGACTGCGACCAAACTTGGTCCCAGGGACGAGCCTTAGGACCTAGAGTTATGGGAGCACGGTAGCTCAAGGAAAAGAACGAGGTTTCACATACCTCAGTCCATAGTAGAATGCATGACAAGGGAAAAATGACTTATCTGAGATTGCAGCCCCCGGCAACCCTGGTCTGCCTCGGGTGAATTCTTGCTCTTGTAGCCCCCGGCAATGCTGGCTTGCCGGGGCCCAAGTACTGATTTGTTCTTCTCTCCTCCCTCCAAGCGGCCTCGGCAAGGATGCCTGTGCGTCCTGTAAACCAAGGAAGACAGAGGAAAGACAAAGACTCAACCTCTAAGCTAGGGGAGAGCCGCTGCTAAGCACTATCAACCCTAACCAAGGACGAGACTCGACTCAGCATGCATGCTAAAACTCAGGGCGCTAGGGCTTCATTTATTTATGCTCAGGGTCTGTGCCTGGCTTTGTACAAAGGGTTACATGCCTTGCCGGCAAAGCTCGTACAAAAGGGTGGCTTGCCGGGAGGCCCGGCAAGCCGCGCCTTATGGGTAAAACTTGCGAAGATGCTCGATGTTCCAGGAGTTACTCACCGGAACGGCATCCTCGGTCTCCAGGCGGACTGCGCCAGGCCTGGTGACTCGTATTAGCCGATAAGGGCCCTCCCACTTTGGTGTCAACTTGTTCGTATTCCTGGCCGATTGAACGCGCCGGAGAACAGGGTCACCTTCCTCAAAGCTTCGGGCATGAACCTTGCGGCTATGGTAGCGGCACAAGGCTTGCTGGTAGCGCGCTGCTCTCACAGCCGCCCGAAGACGATCTTCCTCAAGGAGCATCGCGTCATCTTGCCGCGATTGCTCTTGCTCAAGCTCGTCACAAGCGAGCACTCGAGGCGACCCGTATATGAGTTCCGTGGGGAGAACTGCTTCTGCCCCATAAATCAGGGCAAAGGGCATCTGGCCGGTGGCTCGATTTGGCGTCGTCCTGATCGACCAAAGAACCGCCGGCAATTCACCAATCCAGCGCCTCCCGCTCTTGTGCAGCCTGTCAAAGGTCTTTGTCCTTAATCCTCGTAGCACTTCAGCATTTTCCCTCTCAGCTTGACCATTGCTTCGGGGGTGAGCAACGGAAGCGAAACAGACTTTGATGCCGAGGTCTTGGGTATATTGCATGAAGGTGCGGCTTGTAAACTGCGTGCCATTGTCGGTGATAATCCTGTTGGGTACACCAAAACGACACAAGCCCCTTGAAGAACTTGACGGCTGACTTAGCTATGACCTTCCTCACTGCTTCCACTTCTGGCCACTTTGTGAACTTGTCGATTGCAACGTACAAGTACTCAAAGCCCCCGACGGCGCGGGGGAAAGGGCCCAGTATGTCGAGCCCCCAGACCGAGAAGGGCCAGGAGAGAGGAATGGTTTGAAGGGCTTGAGCTGGTCGATGAAGCTTCTTTGAATGGAATTGGCACGCTTCACACCTGGTGACCAGCGCCGCCGCATCCTGGAGGGCAGTGGGCGAGAAGATGCCTTGCCGGAATGCCTTGCTGGCAAGGGCTCTTGACCCTATGTGGGATCCACATATGCCTCCATGTATTTACGCCAACAGCTCTAGTCCTTCCTCTCGAGGGATCCACTTCAATTTCACACCGTTCGGTCTTCTCCTGTATAGTACGTCATCGACGAACTGATACATGGCGGACCGATGGGCTACTTTCTCCGCTTCTTCCTGCTCCTCAGGAAGTTCCCCAGTTTGAAGGAATCGGATGGTATGCTGCGCCCACGCTGGAGCCTGGGGCTCGACGGCGAGGACTAAAGGCATTTCCTCCGCCAAGGGAGTGGCCATCTCGACGGCAAAAGCTTGACGCTCCGCCGGAGTTAGACCTCCGGAGGCGGGCTCAGTGTCCCCGGCAACATCCTTGCCGGCGGCTCCGGGGAGCTCGGCGGGAAAGTACTTGCCGAGCCCTGACTTCCTCCTCTTGTTCTGCTCTGTTGATGGATCAACGGATGGCTGAGAAAGTTGGAGCACAAAGGTACCTGCGTCCACAGGTAACTTGTGAGCAGCGCGCTTCGACAGGTAATCGGTGATGTCGTTCTCCGCTCGGGGAACGTGCTCCGCCTGTATACCGTCGAAGCGCTCTTCCAACTTTCTCTCTTCATCGACATAGGACTTCATCAACGGGCTCTGGTAATCCTTGTTGACTTGTTTGACGACAAGATGTGAGTCGCCTCTGACAATGAGCTTCTTGATTCCGAGGTCCGCCGCGATCCTAAGACCGGAAAGCAGCCCCTCGTACTCAGCAGTATTGTTCTTTGACACCTCCCTAGGGAAGTGCATCTGGACCACGTACTTGTGGTGCTCTCCAATGGGCGCGACTAGCAGTACGCCAGCCCCGGCGCCCTGTAAAGAGAAAGCGCCATCAAAGTACATGACCCAGTTGCAACTTGCCTCTTTGCCGGGAGAGCAGTTTCTTGGACTTCTTCATCAGGCATTGCGGTCCATTTTGTGACGAACTCTGCCAGGACTCGGCTCTGAATCGTCGAGGTGCTTTCAAACTTAAGGCCAAAGCTGGACAGCTCCAGTGCCCACTCCACAATCCTTCCCGTTGCATCTGGATTGTGCAATATCCGTTGCAGAGGGAGGTGAGTGACGATAGTGATCTCGTGCGCCTGGAAGTAGTGATGCAGCTTCCTCGAGGCCATAAGAAGGCCGAAGAGCAGTTTCTGCACACCGGAGTACCTTGACCTAGCCCCCTGCAAGAGGGAGCTAACGAAGTAGACCGGGTGCTGCATCATCTTCTTCTTTGGCTGCACTCCAATCGACTGTGTCGTATCTACGCCAGTGGCACCAGGCTTCGTTGCTGCTATCACCTCATCATTGATTTCTCTCTGCGCCACCAGTGCAGCACTGACCACCTGGTTCGTTGCCACTAGTTATAGTAGCAATGGTTGCTGTGGTCGAGGCGCAACCAGTATCGGCGTGGAGGAAAGATACTTCTTCAGATCCTGTAACGCTGCTTCGGCTTCTGGTATCCATTCCATTGGGCCCGCCTTTTTCAAAATCTTGAAAAGGGGAGGGCGCACTCAGCAGACTTGGAAATGAATCTGCTCATGGCGGCAACGCAGCCAGCAAGACGACGCACATCCTTGACCCGTTTGGGTGCTTCAATCTGCTCTATAGCTTTGATCTTGTTCGGATTGGCTTCTATCCCACGCTGTGATACAAAGAACCCGAGAAGCTTGCCAGACGAAACGACAAAAACACACTTCTCAGGGTTCAGCTTGAGGTTGATCTTGCGTAGGTTCACAAATGTTTCTTTTATATCCGGTACTAGGGTTGCCCTGTCCTTGGTTTTGACCACTATATCATCCATATAAGCCTCCATATTTCTATGGAGCTTGGGTTCAAAACCAATCTGGACTGCCCTCGCAAATGTCAAGCCAGCACTCTTCATCCCGAAAGGCATTCGTACGAAACAGTACGTACCACATGGGGTGATGAATGATGTCTTCTCTTCGTCTTCTCTCGCCATGAAGATCTGGTGGTAGCCGGAGTAGGCATCGAGGAATGATAGCAGGTCACACCTTGCCGTGGAGTCGACAATCTGGTCTATGCGCGGCAACGGGAAGGGGTCCTTGGGACAAGCTTTATTGATATCTGTGTAATCAATACACAACCTCCACTTCCCATTTGCCTTGCGCACTACCACTGGATTGGCCAACCACGTTGGGTGGAGCACTCCTCTCACCAAACCTGCAGCCTTCAGTTTCCGGATCTCCTCGGTGATGAACTCTTGCCGTTCCAAAGCTTGCTTCCTGACCTTCTGCTTGACGGGCCGTGCATAAGGGCAGACAACAAGGTGGTGCTCAATCACCTCCCTGGGAACGCCGGGGATGTCGGATGCTTTCTAGGCAAACACGTCGACATTCGCCCGTAGGAAGGTGACGAGCATGTCTTCCTATTTTTTGTCAAGGGCGGAGCTTATGGTAAAAGCCCCTCCCGTGCCGTCCTCCTTGACAGAAACCTTCTTGGTTCCTGGCGGCGTAGCCCTTGATCTCTTGTTTCTGCCGGTGGAGCTCTCTGGCACGTCCTCGACAGGAGTGCGACACTCCGAAGAGGTGCGCTTGCCGGAGTGGGTGCCCGAGGTCTCGCAGGTCTTCTTCTTCCCGGTGGAGCTCTCAGGCACGTCCTCGACGGGAGCACAGCACTTCGAAGAGGTGCGCTTGCCGGAGTGGGCGCCCCAGGTCTCGCCGGTCTTCTTCTTCCCGGTGGAGCTCTCAGGCACGTCCTCGACGGGAGCACAACACTCCGAAGAGGTGCGCTTGCCGGAGTGGGCGCCCGAGGTCTCGCCGGTCTTCTTCTTCCCGGTGGAGCTCTCAAGCACGTCCTCGACGGGAGCACAGCACTCCGAAGAGGTGCGCTTGCCGGAGTGGGCGCCCGAGGTCTCGCCGGTCTTCTTCTTCTTCCCTCCCGGGGCTCCAGTGGCAGGAGCAAGTGCCCCCGTAGCGGCAGTTGCTGGAACTGCTTGCTGGTACAATTGGTCGGTGCAAATCAGCGCGTCTTTCTTGTCTGAGGGGATGGTGATGATCATCACGGGCCCTGGCATCTTCAGGGTGTTGTAGGCGTAGTGCGACGCTGCCATGAACTTGGTCAGCGCTGGGCGGCCAAGGATCCCGTTGTAAGGCAGGGGGATCCTGGCGACATCGAACACAATTCTCTCCGTCCTGTAATTCAGATCACTTCCAAAAGTCACGGGCAGTGTGACTTTCCCCTTTGGTTGACTCCTTCCTGGGCTGACCCCTTGAAACGTTCCCGTCTCCTCGAGGTCTCCATCAGGAACTTGCAGCTTCTCAATCACGGTGGGCGAGAGTAGGTTTAGGCCGGCCCCGCCATCGACTAGCATCTTCGTCACCTTGAGGTTGCTTATTGTTGGTGAAACCAACAACGGCAAGCACCCGACCGCAGTAACGCGATCAGGGTGATCCTCGGCGTCAAAGATGATAGGTGTGCTAGACCATTTCAGCGGCTTTTGGGCACCGGGAGATGGCTCTGCCGCAATAATCTCTCGCGCCCACGGTTTAAGCTGGCGGTGAGAAGCATGCAGCGAAGCGCCACCATCGACGCACATGGCATCAGTAGCCTTCTGAAACTCTTGGCCGCCGGACTCGTCGTCCTCTTCGTGATCATCGTCTTCAGGTCTTCTATCGCGGCCCTGGGCGGGCCTTTCTTGTTGTTTCTCCTTGCCGCGACGGCCCGCTTGTCCGTCACGCCTCTTGCTGGATCCTTCAGCGCTGTCTTGGCCCTTCTCTTTGTCCCGCCTCTCGTATTCAGCTCTTTGCTTCTTAGCAAGGAGCTCAACCTGGTGGCAGTCCTGGAGATCATGGCCCTTGGTGCGATGGATCTTGCAGTACCGTTTGCTGGAGTTTCCTGGCTTCTCGGCGGCTGCCATGGCCCGGCAGGCGACACATCCGGTGATTTACTTGCCAGGGTCACCCGCCTTGGTTTTCTTGGCGGAGCCGGCGTCATCAGATCCCTCAACGGCAAGCATGGCCTTCCCCTTGCGCTTCCTCTTGCGGTTCCGGCTCTTCTTCGCTGGAACAACGGTATCTTCGTCCGAGGAGTCGGTTTCCGCGCCGGCGCTCTCACCGGGGTACTTCCTTCCCTCTTCAGCCCGGGCACATCTGTCGGCAAGAACGTAAAGTTCTACCACGTCCTTCACCTTGGTCATCGCCAGTTCTTCGCGCATCTTGCAGTTGCGCACGTTCTGGTGGAACGCGCTGATGATGGCGACATGGTGAACATCGGGGATATTGTACTGTACCCGGCTGAATCTCTATATGTACTTGCGCAGAGTCTCGCCTTCCTTCTTATCGTCGCGGGCCCCAGCAGCTTGCATCACGATGGTGTAGATGCTGAGGAACTCCGACGGGTGGGTCTTGCCGTTGTACTTCTCGCCAACGTCAGGTTTGAAGATGCGGTGAGAGGGTCATTGGAACTACCGCAGCTCACGGGTGAAAGCCGGACAGCCCACCTCGTAAGGTAGACCTCCAGGGCTTTCCGGTGCTGGGCAGTCCGCAGAAGGCCCTGCTCGCCTGTCTGACTGGTGGCACGTATCGCGCCGGCGCTCGATGGTGGTTCGAGCGTCTTCATGGGCTCGCTCCTGAAGAACTTGACGCTGGTCGCCGCGGGTTTGCGGGTCGGACGACGCTATGTAGATGGCGTCGCCCGCGACGTCTCGACGGGTCAACGCACACGACACTGGGCGAGGAGGAGGCCAATGCACCGTAGCCACGGCGCTGCCAGCTCTCCCGCCCGCGGTGCGTGGGACCCCATCAAAGCGTCGGCCCGGGAGCTCCGCTGGATTCAGGTCGTCCCTGTTGGCGACTGCAACAAGGCTTCGGATGGTGGCTCTCCATTCGTCGAGTTTCCCCATAACGGGAGGAAAGTCGAGGAGCAAGTGCGCGAGCGCCAAAGCTTCGGCTGGCGTCGGCGGTAGCGAAACCTGCACGGATCGCGACGCACTTCGACCCCTGACCGCGTCAGGGGCGTCTCCATCACAATCCCGCGGTCGCCTATCGTCTCCACCAGCGCTTCGGTGAGCGGGCAGACCTTCTACGTCCCGGGAGCGGCGCTCGGGGCTCTTCCCATGGCGACGTCTGGGGTCTTCGGGACGACGACGCCGTTCGTCGCGCGCTACTTGAGAAGAGCGCGCTGTTGGCGCCGGCGTGGGAGTTCTGGAGGGCCTCGCGTCGTCCTCGAGTGGTGCGGCCGCGGCCTTGGAGGGCCCCGCGCCACCCGTGGAGGGCCGGGTTCCATCTCTGGAACTGGCGACGTCCGGCCTGTTACCAGGCGCACAGGCATCGCCACCTCCCAAACTCCGGCTATCGGGGTGGCATTGGTGTTCGCGAGCAGCGCCCCGAGTCCTTTCCGCAACTGGTCCACTGCTCGCCCGCGTCGGGACGGGCTGTCCGGCTTCCGACTGGCCAACCGCCACCGTCGTCTTCTTCTTGGGCGCCATGATGATGCAGAAGCGTCGAACTAACCGCTAAAGCCGATTCTCACAATTGCGCCCCCCTACCTGGCGCGCCAAAGATGTCGGTGTATTTGGATCGACACCTATGGGATCACAAGAATCCCTACTACGGTTGCGGGGCGCGGGGTTGAGAGAATAGCGGATCTAACGATCAGGACACGATTCCTTTACCCAGGTTCGGGCCGCAAAGATGCGTAAAACCCTAGTCATACTTTTGTGGATTATATGTTGGTGTTCTTCAGCTAATGAGGAGCTCCAAAAGAGTCGTGAGGGGTTCCGAAAAGCCGAATCCTTCTCCTGGTCGCCTCGGGCCTCCTTTTATAGGGAAAAGGGGCTGCCACAGTGGCACACAGGAGGTGGAAAGGGTACAGTGATGCGAGGTTATCCCTCGCATTACAGGACAAGGTGCATTTAATGCGCCCTGCTTAGGTGTCCTTGCTTTATCGAGGACGAGGGGAGACACCTGTCTTGTCCTTCCCCGCTCCTCCTCGTGTCGACACGCGCCCTGGCCAGCGGTGCCTGAGGTGCCATGTAGGCAGACAGGCAGCTGAGGTGGCGCAACGGCGGGCCTTCATGAAGATCTGTGGGTCGCCACGCAGGAGCCTGTCCAGCTAGTTGGGTCGGCAGCTGCGTGGGTCGGTGGAAACCTAGTTGGTGCGGGCCTGATGGTGGCCCCGTGGGTGTCCTCGGCAAGGGCCTTGCCGGGGCCCCGGCAAGGGTCTTGCCGTGGCGCCTGCTGTCATCCCCCGCAAGGTGCTTGCCGGGGGCCTAGTGGACCTCCTTGGCTGGGATCCCGCCAAGGGTCGTCTTCTTACCTTGCATTTGATCTTGAAGGTCTTCACCAAGATCTGCATGCCACCACGGGGATATCTCCCGAATCCCCCCATGGGGTTGGTGGACTCAAGGGTGATTCGCTCCGTAGGC
>LR738711.1:820838109-820857303 GCA_902687465.1 Secale cereale | reverse complement strand
GGGGGGGGGGGGGGGGGGGGCGAGCTGCCGCGGCAAGGGTCTTGCCGGGGCAGCCAGAGCCGGCCACGGCAAGGATCTTGCCGGGGGAAACCGCTTCGTCCCCTTGCTCTTCGTGGTCTTGTTGTTGGTGTCGCTCCAGTCTTCATCAAGCTTCAGTCTTGCCTCGGCTTGCCTCCATTGCCTTGCTTGGTGGGATGGCGCCGTGGCTCAGACTGCCCGTGCACAGTCATAGGGGTACAAAAAGTGCACCCCTCTTTTTGTACACCGACAATATTGGTAATGGGTGGAAGGCTAAGCCTCTTGCTTGTTGTTTTGTTCCACTCATGCCACCCTAGGAACCGTTAAACCGGTGTTATGTTCCTTGATTTAGCGTCCCTAACACGGTTGGGGTTTATGGGCCCCCCTCGATAACTCGCTTAGTGCTAAAGCTTTTCCAGCAAGGCCCAACATTGGTTTTACAATTGCCTAATAACTAAAACTTGCATAGGGCGTTGCAAACCCGAGTTCTTAATTAACAACCCGGGCCAGTGCTCCTCATGATTGTTGGTCCAAACTGGGCACCCTGCGGGGCCACCTCAGGGAAACTCAAGGGCTGGTATACACCTGTAGGATGTCCCATCCGGTCGTGGCCTGAGACTAGATATGCGCGGCTACTGTCAGGGTGTCGGCACGCCGGGAGGTCTTGCTGGATTGGTTTTACCTTTGTCGGAATATCTTGAGCATGGGATTTCGAGAATACTTAGGTCTTCCCACCTTGGAGTTGCGACTCCGCAAATCGTGAGCTTGTGATGGGCTAAGTTGGGACACCCCTGCAGGGTTTGATCTTTCGAAAGCCGTGCCCGCGGTTATGTGGTAGATGAGAATTTGTTAATATCCGGTTGTAGATAACTTGACACCATGTTCTGGAATGCACTACCTGCGTGAGTAACCGTGATGGTCTCTTTCCGAAGGGGTTCGGGAAGTGAACACGGTGGGGTTATGTTTGATCGTGAGTAGTTAGGATCACTTCGTGATCAACTTGGCGGTCGTTGTCACTTGGTCTCTTCTCCCTCTAAACTCATAAGTTAGTGCTTAGTGCTGCTGCAACCTTGTTTTAAGCCTTTTCCACACCTAAGGCTTTGATAGTCTTGTTACCCGGGAACGGGATTGCTGAGTCCTCTATGGCTCACGGATTCAACACAACACCAGATGCATGTACCGTTGAGAACTACACAGGTGGTTGTTCAGAGCTGTACTGGGAGTTCGATGAAGAGCGTGGACATTACTATGTGTCTTATCCTGACGATCAGTAGTGGCTCTTACTAGGATGATCCGGGCCTTGTGTTGTTTTATGGTATCTTTTCATTTGGATTTTGTCTGTAGTTGGACTCTGATGTTATTTGGATGATGTATGTTAATGTATTTCATTGTGTGACGTGGCGAGTGTAAGCCAACTACCATTTTACACTTTCATCCCTGCTTTTACATGAGTTGTGCAAAGATACCATACTTGAGATCATTCTAGTATGCGCTTATGTCTTTAAGTCGTGCCTCGACACGTGGGAGACATAGTCGCATACTGGGCATTACAAGTTGTTATCAGAGCCTTCTCCGACCTAGGAGCCCCCCTGATTGATCGAATCGTTGACGGTTGAGTCTAGGCACACACATAAAAAATGTTTTGAGTCCTATATATATATCGGAGAGTAGGATTTCTTTTTGCTCCTCATCCCTTCATCGCTCTGGTGAGGACTCCTGACGTTGTTCTATCTCTTCTACTCTCGAAAATTCACTAATTTTTTTTAGGATCACACGAGTATTGTTTGGATTGTTTCGATATCTTTGTTATGAGAACATTGTTCTCGATGCCTCCTGTCATTTAGGGGTTGTGGCAGTGTCCCCGGGATTGAGCTCCGAGGTGTTGTGACCACAAATGTATCGCAGCGGTTATAGAATACTTAAGACGGCCGACATCGAAAACTCTTCTATGCGGTTAGTGGTGAGATAACCCCGACGTCACCCATTACTGGTGGGATAGTTCGGAAGTATTGCCACAGCTTGTATAGCGGATGCGTTACGATGGTCCGAGGTAAAAAGTTTCCGAAGATGACTGGTTATGTGTTGAAGGATGGATACAGCTGGATGTAGGATTAGAGTTGAGTGCGCGGTGCTTCCCCTGTATCCCCAACACCCGATTGCATAACCGAAAACCTTCGGGGATTAATAAGTGGGTTCTTCTAGTAGCTCGTAGGTATTCTTCCAACGAGTGCATGGTATGAGGTTTGGAGTTCAACATCGAGTGAAGAGGTTTTATGGGCGTTGTTCGAATTGGGAGTTGCATCTTAAAGGGTCCTTGGCTATGTTGATCCAAGGATTGCAACACCCTTTTGTAACACGTTGCATGAGCATTCAGCACGAACATGTGGGATGAAGCTTCTGTCATGTATTTGTTCCATCTACACCTTGTTGTTTTTTTATTTACCTTTTGTTCTCCCAAGTGGCTTCTTGAGAAGATTGTTGTGCCACTAAACTATGGAATTCATTCGTTCATTTTGTTCGAATGTTCTTGTGAAGACTTATGTTGCAATTTCTAGCCGTTGATTCAGCTTATATATTTTCAATCAATGGCTAATAGTTGTCATCTCATTCAGGATGGCTCCTAAGAAGGTTCCCAACCCTAACCAAGAGGGTGAAGAAGAGCGTGTTCCTGAACGTCCTCCTTCCCCTCCTCCTCCGTCTGAGGCATGGAGAGCAATTATGCAAGCCACCAACCAGAACACCCATATGCTCATGCAAATGATGCAGAACTTTCAAGCCAACCAAGCAAATCAAGGAAATCATGGGAACCAAGGCCAAGGCAATCTGTTCAATCAACCTCACTTTGCGACTCTCAACCAATTCCTGGCAAACCAAACGAAGTCATTTAGTTACCATGTGGATCCGCTAGATGCTGAAGACTGGATCACAGACATCAAAAAACACTTTGAATGCAGTCACGTGAGACCTGAGGATTATGTCAAGTTTGCCACTTTCCTACTCAACGATCAAGCTGCTGATTGGTGGCAACAGTACAAAGATTCCAAAGGTGAACGTGAGATCTCGTGGACTGACTTCTGCAAAGATTTCCGCTCTCACCACATTCCAACCAGTGTCATTGAAGGCATGCGTGAGAAATTCCGCAACCTGAAGCAAGGCACCATGTCCGTCTATCAATACAATGTCAAGTTCCAAAATCTTGCTCGTTATGCCAAGAAAGACATCCCCGATGCAAAGAGCAAGATTTATTAGTTCTGTGGTGGTCTAAAAGATGACCTCCAACTAGCTCTCACCTTGTTCAAGCCGGATGAATTTGACCAATTCTACAATATGGCTCTCAAGCAAGAGGCAGCTCAGCTCAAGAGTGAAGCTTCCAAAAAGAGGACCAGAGATGCTGTTCACTCCTCCTCTTCTTCCCAAGTGGTTGCCAAGCAGCAGAAGTTCTGGCTACCGCCTCCTCTAGTGCTCCGTCCTCCAAACAACAACAAGCACTCAGGTGGCCGTGGCTTCTCCCGCCCACCCAACCCAAGCAATCAGTCCAAGCCTCAGTTTCAAGCTTCAAGATCAAGTGGTCCTTATCACCGGCCTCTCTCAGAAGTGATTTGCAACAAGTGTTCTCAGAAGGGTCACTATGCCAACAAGTGTCCCAACCCAAGGCGCCTTCCGCCTCCTCCACCTGTCAACACTGCTATTGTCAAGCACAATCCCAAGGTTACAAGTGTGAATCTGATGAATGCAGCTCAAGCAGAGAATTCTTCAGATGTGATACTTGGTAATCTTCCAGTTAACCTTAAACTGCTAAAGTTTTGTTTGATTCTGGTGCATCACATTATTTCATGTCATATCCATTTGCATCCAAGCATAATGTGAGCACAGTGGCCTTACCTCAAAAGTTGCAAGTTACTTCTCCGGGAAACAAATGACTTCTAGTATGGTGGCTCCGGATATATCTATTCATATGGGTGATTACAGTTTTCTGGTTTCTCCGGTTATTCTCGGTAATTCCGACATTGATCTTATTCTTGGGATGGATTGGCTCTCCAAGCATGATGCAAACATTGATTGTGCAAATAAGGAAGTCAAGCTTACTCATCCTGACGAAGATGTGATTATCTTCGCCTCTCGAGATAACACAATCAGGCTATTCTCTCTCACTGACAAGGGCGAGATTAATGCCATTTCTCAGATTGCGGTGGTCAATGAATATGAAGATGTTTTCACTGAAGAGCTTCCAGGCATGCATCCCCATCGTCAAGTTGAATTCGTCATTGAACTCGAGCCCGGTACCGAGCCAACATGTCGGCGTCCGTACAAGCTTTCCCCTTATGAGTTGAAGGAGCTGAAGAAACAACTCAATGAGCAAGAACGTATGGGTGTAATCAGGCCTAGTACTTCTCCTTGGGGCTGTGGTGTTCTATTTGTCAAGAAGAAGGATGGCACGGAATGCCTTTGCGTTGATTACCGGCCATTGAACAAGAAGACAATAAAGAACAAGTATCCGCTCCCCAATACCAATGAATTGTTCGAGCAGCTCAAAGGAGCAAAGGTGTTCTCGAAGCTCGATCTCCGGATGGGTTACCATTAGATTCGTATCCGTGAAGAGGATATTCCCAAGACTGCATTCAAAACGAGTTTTGGCTCTTATGAATACACGATCATGTCTTTCGGCCTTGCAAATGCTCCACCCACCTTCTCAAGGATGATGCACTTCATATTCAACCCCTACACCAATGAATTTGTTCTCGTCTATCTGGATGATATCTTGGTATTCTCCAAGAATGAAGAAGACCATGCCAAGCACCTCCGTTTGGTCCTTGATAGGCTCTGTGAGCACAAGTTCTATGCGAAGTTCTCTAAATGTGAATTCTGGCTGGATAAAGTCTTATATCTTGGCCATATTATCTCTGCTGAGGGCATTTCTGTGAACCCCGAGAAAGTTGAAGCTATTGTCAACTGGGAACCCCCACAGAATGTCAAGCAACTCTGAAGCTTCCTTGGTCTCGCTAGCTATTGCAGAAGGTTCGTTGAGAACTTCTCCAAGATTGCCAAGCCTCTTTCCAACCTATTGCAGAAGAATGTCAAGTACTCCTGGACTCCTGATTGTGATGTGGCATCCAAAACACTCAAAGAGAAGCTCATTTCTGCTTCGGTTCTTACTCCTCCGGATGAGTCCAAGCCTTATGAAGTCTTTTGTGATGCTTCATTGCAAGGTCTTGGTGGTGTTCTCATGCAAGACAAGAAGATTGTGGCATACACTTCTCGTTAGGTGAAACCAAATGAGAAGAATTACCCCACACATGATCTTGAGCTAGCAGCAGTTGTACATGCCTTGATCATGTGGAGACACCTTCCGTTGGGCAGAAAAGTGGACATCTTCACCGATCACAAGAGCTTGAAGTACATCTTCACACAGCCAAACCTTAACCTTCGCCAGACTCGTTGGGTTGAGATGATTTAAGAGTATGATCCAAGCATTGAGTATACACCTGGCAAGGCCAATGTCATTGCAGATGCCTTGAGCAGAAAGGCGTATTGCAATAGTCTCCTTCTCAAACCGTTCCAGCCTGAACTTTGTGAATCATTCAAGAAGCTCAACCTCCAAGTTGTCCCACAAGGCTTTCTTGCAAACCTTCAAGTTGCTCCTACCTTGGAAGATCAAATTCGTGAGGCCCAACTCAGTGATGCTATGGTGCCGAAAGTGAAACATGGTATTGCTAAGGGTACTCCCAAATACAAGTGCTATCACGTTTATGAGAAAGAAACCTTGTTCTTTGAGGACAGAATTGTGGTTCCAAAGGGTGATCTCAGGAAGCTCATAATGAACGAAGCACATGACTCCTCCTCCCAATTCATCCCGGAAGTTCGAAGATGTACCAAGACCTCAAGCAATCATATTGGTGGACTTGCATGAAAAGGGAGATTGCCCAATTCGTGAATGAATGTGATGTCTGCAGAAGAGTGAAGGCAGAGCATCGACGTCCAGCCGGTCTCCTTCAACCTCTACCTATTCCCGAGTGGAAATTCAATCACATTGAAATGGATTTCGTCACTGGGTTTCCAGTCCACGAAGGGAAATGATGCTATCTTTGTAGTGATTGACAAGCTAACTAAAGTAGCTCATTTTCTTCCCGTCAAAGAATCCATCAACGCAGCTCAGCTGGCAGAGCTGTACACCTCCAAAATTGTTTCCTTGCATGGAATTCCTCAAGTCATCTCCTCAGACCATGGAAGTTTGTTCACATCCAAGTTCTGGGATTCCTTTCAGTCAGCCATGGGCACAAAAAATTGCTTCAGCACTGCCTTTCACCCTCAGACTAGTGGTCAAGTCGAAAGAGTGAACCAAATCCTTGAAGACATGCTAAGAGCTTGTGTCATCTCTTTCGGTATGAAATGGGAAGATTGTCTCCCATTTGCCGAATTCTCCTACAACAATAGTTTCCAAGCAAGTGCAGGCAAAGCTCCTTTTGAAATCCTCTATGGCAGAAAGTGCCGTACCCCACTCAACTGGTCCGAGACTAGTGAACGTCAACTTCTTGGAAATGATTTGATCTCAGAAGCCGAAGAAATGTGCAAAGTCATACATGAGAATCTCAAAGCCGCTCAATCGCGTCAAAAGAGCTACTATGATGGCAAGCATCATGACTTGGCTTTCGACATTGGAGACCATTTCTATCTTCGTGTTTCTCCTATGATGGGCACCCAGAGGTTCGGTATCAAGGGCAAGCTTGCTCCAAGATACGTGGGCCCTTTCAAGATTCTTGGCCAGAGAGGCGATCTAGCCTACCAACTCGAGCTTCCCTCCAACTTTGCAAATGTTCATGTTGTGTCTCACGTGTCTCAACTCCGCAAGTGCTTCAAGACACCTGAACGCACCATTCCGTTCGAGGAGATTGATCTTCAACAAGACTTGTCTTATCGTGAGCTCCCTGTTGCTATTCTTGAAGAAACTGAGCGCAAGACTCGCAAAAAGTCCATCAAGTTCTTGAAAGTGAAGTGGTCACACCATACCGAACGAGAGACAACGTGGGAACGAGAAGATCACCTTCATTCCGAGTATCCCTCCTTCTTTCAGTCCTAGATCTCGGGACGAGATCTTTTTGTAGTGTAGGAGAGTTTGGAACACCCCATATGTGATACTTTCCTATAATGGCAATAAAGCAATTCTCAATTTTATCCTTGTCCTTATCCTTGGGGGTTCTTGTCTTTTGAGCTCATTTTATTTTGCATTTTCATGTTATTTTATTTTATTTTTCATCCATACATTGCTTCATCATCATGGCATCTTAGTCATCTTAGTTTAGTTTCTTGTTGTGGTTGTGATGTGAGGCACCTTGTGATGTGTGTGAGTGTTGGTGCCTAGCCTTGCCCTTGCAACCCTAGACCCCCCACCTTATGGTTTTTCCCTCTTCCTACTTCCTTCCCTTCCTTTATTTATTTATTTTTGCAAGTCACCTAGCCTAGTCCATTAATGTTCTTTCTTTTCCCAAAAACATTGCACCATGTCTACACCTTCTCTGCCAAATTTCATCCTTTTTGGAATTGCATCACACCCTGATTTTCATGCCACAACACTTAAGCTAATAATCATGCTAAAAATGTGGATTGACAAAAACTTTTGAGTGTTTTGGACATTGCTTGATTTGATTTTTGTCTGCTGTTTGCTAGTGCTCTAAAAATCAAATAAATCCTCCAACTCTTATACTTCATCTCCTTGATCCAAAACCTTTTCCCAATGATCATGCCATGTGTATAGACCAGTATAGTATTTTCTTATAAAAATATTTTGGCCAAATAGTATTTTCTAAAATTAGTTTTCCAAACACCCCTGAATTGAGGTTTGCACTACAAGTACCTTATTTAGGGTGTGAAAAATCTTTCAAAAGGTATATTTGAATCCTATTAGGTATAGGACTCCCATAAACCACAAAAATTATAATTTTAAAAGTTATTTTTATATTTTATTTAAATGCCTTTTCTTTAGGCCAGAAATGGTCTTTAATAGGTAAAAATTATTTAGCTATTTCAAAAATATTTGCAAAAATTCAGGGAAACTCATAGGAAATATATTGTCCATATATAAGAGTTTCAACAGATGGTCATGTTCAAAATATTGGACAAATCCTTCATTAACCCTTTCTGGATATTTCAAGATTTTGAAATATTTACAAAGTAAATATTCTCCAAAAATTCCACGGAAATTCTATCATGTCAAATATGACATATTTGATGATATTACAAAGCCTCATGCCTTGAAGATCAAGGAAACATCATCTAATCCCCTCAAACCATTTCTGTCCATTTTGAAGTTTGAGCAACTTTACATTGCCAAACTTGTCCAAATGCACTCAAACTTGGTGCACATGCTCAAAAGATGTAAATATGCATCTATGCCAAATGGCACAAGTTTTGGAGAAGGATAACTTGATCTAAGTGCCACAAAACCCTTTTTGACCAGATCCAAATTTGAACAACTCTTCATTGCCAACTTTTTACTTGGGGCCTCAAATTTTGTGGACATGCTCACAACCCCAAATGATGACACTACACCAAGTGGTGCATCAAGGAGAGATGATTTGCTTAACCTAATCTTGAAAAATCCATTTCTGTTGATTTTTAGGGTTCACCAAAGTTACATTGGCAAGTTTCTTCAAATGAGCTCAAACTTGGTGGAATACCCTATTTCTATATGCCATTTGATCCTGTTAAGTCTCATGTCAAGTGGAGTTATTTTGCTTGCCCAAATCTGCATCAAACACCTTCTGCCATTTTACCAAAACCACTGTTCTGCCCCCTTTTACTATTCTACTTGAGCTCAACTTTTTACCACAACTTCTCCTAGTCATCTTCTACCTCCAGTAACTCACCCATGCCTCAGCTCAATAACTGGAGGGGGTAAAACCCCCAATTACCTCTCTGTTTTCACCATGGCAGCACCCTTCCACCCTTCTACTTCTTACCCCTCCCTCCTACCTTACCTCCTAAGCTTCATAAAGCATCTCAGTACCACCCCAAAGCTATTGGACAAGCTTGGCCATGTTCAACTGCCAATGGCATGCCCTGGCATGCCAAAACGGAGCTCTGGAGCGCGCTACAGTGCTCTGGCGCACTGTAGCCGCTTCCCATCCTGATGCCCCGACCACCTCGGCTGTCCCCCGCATGCTAGCAGGACCACCTCGATGACCGGGACACGCCTAGCTGGTCGCCCCCTCCTCCTTCTCCCTCCTGCTGCTTCATTCGCACGCGCACCGGCCGCCCGCAAGCTCCAGTGGCTGGCTTCACACGCGCGGGGCTTCTGGCATGCCCCGCTCCCCCTTATTCCTTCCCCTCGACCTAGACCAGCCCCAGGAGCACCCCAGACACGCCCACGCGCGCCCCCGTGGCTTGCAGTGATGGCAACGGCCTCGCCGGTGCACGAGCTCATGGTGCTCCGTGGGCCGCCTATATAAGGCCTTCCCCAAGCCTCCTCTCCGCCCCATTTGCTTCCCCTGGCTCACGTGCACCCCCTAGAGCAACCCACACCTCTCCCCGCGCCCTCAATGCGCCACCATGGCCGGAGCCGAGCCACCGGACTCCGCCTGAATTCGCGCCACAGAGAGCCCCTCCTCCCCTCGTCTTTGCTCCAGAGCAACACCAGCACCACCACCAACACTCCCCGCGCACCAGTCCTTCCTCCCCGTGCCTGCATCGCTATGCCCAGATCTCACCGCCGGCCTAGTCCGCCGCGGCCAACCCCCTTCTCCACTAGGTGCCCCTGGGCGGCTGTGCCACCCATAGCTGGATGCGGCTGGATCCCCTGATCACGCCGGCAGACCGAGCGTCGCCGAAGATTCCCTGCAGCGCTGGCAAGCCGCCATCGACACCGCCCCTGCCTCTTCTCTGTTTGAGCGGGAGGTGGGGGATGAACCCGATAGCCGGGCCCCACCTGTCGGCCGGCCAGAGTGCCTGAGCAACTGACGGGAGGGCCCCGCCCCGTTTAAGTGGACACGGACTCCGCTACTGCCACCTTCACCGCGGGGAAGCGTATTCCCTGGAGTACGCCTCCTGCGTCGTCAGATTGAGCACAGCCGATCCATTGGGCCGGCCCACGATCTATCTGTCGCCGTGTGCGCAGTATAAGGGTATAAACCCTTTTTCCTTTTCTTTTTCTTTTCCAGCCAACTTAAAAAATCCATAAATAAATCATTTGAACTCCAAAGTTGGTGATTCAAATTTCTAGGAGTTTCTAAAACCCTAATCTACCTGTTGGTGCAACATGCACATTTTTCCATAGACCTTTTCTTCACAAATATTATCAAAATGTCATTTTTCTATTTCTGTGATAAACTTTAGAAAATCACAGAGAGCTCAAATTTGATCCAAATGCAATGGTTCAAATTCCTAGATGCTTCTAAGTTCATAACTTAGTTTATGAACATTTTTTATTAATACTTTCTGTACCCCACAAAATAATGGCCTATTTCTTCATATTTATCAACTTTGCAAAATCCTAGGAAATTCATTTGAACTCCAAATCTAGTGAAACCAATTCCTAGATGCTTCTAAAATCATGATTTGTTAAATAGGTGCCTTTGCTCATTTTTCAAAAATATATTTCTGTACACTTCTTTCAAATCCATAAACCCCTTGATTCCATCATATTGAAATGTGCCAAACCATCCATTTATCATACTCCAATGAAACCACCTTGGTCATTTTTCATATGACCAGAGGTATCCTAGAAAAGTCCAACTCCTATTTTTAGAGCACTTTTATTTTTACTTTGTTGTGTTGCTTATTATGATTGTTTCCATCGTTAGTTGACGAAATAAACGGAGTACTCGGAGATGGACTAGAAGGTTTGAAGACTCGGAAGGACAAGGCAAGCAGCCCTTTGACCATGTTTGAGAAACCTTTTTATGCATGTCATATAGTACCATAATGTTGTTGCTACGGAATCATGATGAGGTGGAACCACTTTGATGGTTTGCCACTGCACTTCCTCGTTGATACTTGCATTGTGCATGACCCTACCTTCTTATGAGGGTTATGCCGGTGGGAGTAGATAGATGTGTGCTATAGTAGTTGGCTATGCAAAATGGGTCAGGGTTATGCATTGAGAGAAACAAGTGTGGTTTGACATACTTGCAAATGACCCAGTGGGTGCCACTAATGCCCGTGGAAGACGATGAGGAACTAGGGCACTAGTTGGTGAAGAAGTAGTATACCGAGGCTTGATGAAAGTGTTGTTTACAGAGATGGATTAGATTTATGTGTGACTACCGTCCCAACCAAACATGTGCAACCACTCTACCCCTTATGGGACGGGGCATTATTGATTACTTAGGCTGATACTAGCATGGTGCCCACATTACTAGTGACGAGGGAGACTTGAGGTCACTCCCGGGACGGGGTTGTGCTTGGATAGGCGACCATGACTGTTTTCATAGGGCACCGGACACACCGTTGGTCCCTTCGTGTATGCGTGACATTGTAAAAAGGGCAAGTCCCATGATTTACCGTTTGTACATGAGGGTTGTGCACCAACGAGTGGACCCTATGTTAGTGTCGTCTAGGGAAAGGTAATGATCGGGTGCTTACCCCAGGTACTTGAGGTACCGCGGGTCGTGGATGACACGGAAGTTCCCCGGATCTAGTGGGTAAAGTTTGCAACCTCTGCAGAGTGTCAAACTATTCGAATAGCCGTGTCCATGGTCAAGGACAGTTGTGTGGTGCTGCTTAGACTATGTCCATAAGTTTCTGGAAAACAACACGGTTTGGTAAATCTGTTGATGTGATTGTGAGAAAGTCGCGATGAGCATGAGCAAGAGTTGTTCATGACTCTTTCACGATGTTGATGTCTATAACTTCCTAATACTTGTTGTAGACACATGCATGCCCTTGTTATATGTTGATCATACTTGCATAAGAAAAACTAGCTTTCCGCAAAACTGCCAATTTAGCAGTAGAGCCATGCATAATTATTCTGTCATCACACTTGGGTTGCTTGCGAGTACATTCAAAGTACTCATTGGATTGCCACTGGTTATTTTATTGGCCAGGCGGGAGAGAACAGGATATGATGAAGATCTCTTGGTGACGAACTTGCGAGCTAGGATGCTTCCCAGTCAGAATGCCTGTAGGGTTAAGGTAGATGGCATGGGTCCAAGTTGTTATTGAAGATTTCCGCTGCAGTGATATACTCAAGACTTGACCATAATGGTCCTATTTGTGTAATATTGTATGTATGGATGTAAGACTCTTGTTATTCAGCTTCTGTGTGTTCAGTGAGCATTGATCTCTGGGATCACTGTACACGTGCATTCGGTGATCACGACTTATGAGTCGGGGTCCCCACAAATTGTCTTGGTTGGGTTCAAAAATTGCATAAGTTTAAATATTATTCAAACTTGTATTATTTTTTCTGCCTCTAAAAATGTCCAAGCCAATTTTATTAAATAGGGCATAAATCAAGGAGCATGGGGATATTTTCTTTATCCCCTAACTCTTTTCCTTTGAGCCTGCACTTTTCTTTTCATTTTCTGTCTGAAGAAAAAATAGAAAAGAAAAGGAGATAGCAGCAGCAGAAGTGACTTGGGCCACTTCCTCCTCCACCAGGCCCAGCCCTACTCCGCAGCAACCCCTCGGCCCACTCCTTCTCTCCCACAGCGGCCCAACCAGCGCCAGCGTCGCGCGCAGTCGCGCCGTTCACTTGTTCCCTGCGGTCCCACACGTCAGCCTCACGCCCCCCTCTTCGCCGTCTTCCTCCGTCACGCGTTGCTGAGATAGAGCGCGAGCTCGCCATCGCGCCGTGATCACGGACGTCGAGGCCTCGCGATCAGCGCCCCCCTTTTAAACCCTCAGCTTGTCCAACCCTCTCCCTAGAGTTCCTCCTACCTCCTCCCGCCGCCTGGGGAGCTAAGATCCACCAGATTCGTCGCTCCAAAGCCGTCCCGCACGCATCTGGGAGCGCTAGCTCGTCGCCGACGTGCCTCCCGTCGACCTCGGCCTCGCCAACCTTGCCGAGCTACTTCCCCGTCGTCGACTACGTTGACTACGTCCTCTACGCGGGGCCGATCGCCTCGCCGTCGTCGTCTTCTTCCTCTTCTTCCACTCTGGTGGCCGTAGCTGTTCGAGCGTCGCCGTCGCCGACTCCGACCACCTCCGGGCCAGCCGAACACCTCGGCGTGTTCGTGGTGAGCGTCTCCACCTTCCCGTGCACTTTTCCCCCTCCTTAGCGCCGTCTAGACTCGAGTTCAGCGTGCACCCGAGCTCGTTGCCGTCGGGACTCGTCAGCGGCGAGTATCCCGACAACCATAGGCCGTCTCTTGTTGCCAGTCTGCTTCGCCTTGACGTGTAGATGCTTCCAGAGCAGTCGCTGCTCCGCATAGACCGTTGCTTCATCTCGTAGTTGTCCGCCGCCGCCGTTCTGTCATGAGATTGTCACCGGCGTTGTAGTGGCTACTAGGCCACGCGAGTGTGTGGCGTGGATGTGGCGTTCCCCCAGGAACTGCCCGCACCCCTCCGCCGTCCCTTTAGGTCGCCGGAGCAGCTCCGACGAGCAGCTCCGATGAGCCTCTGTTTTCACCTACCGCTCACTCTTCAGTTATGTCTTCAGGCTTTGCACCTGTGTTCTATCGAGAACACTTGCCTAGCCCAGTGGCTAGTTCCTTCGTCAGTTAGCAGAGAGACGCGGGTTCGATTCCATGCGGGGGCAGTGGGAATTTAGTCCCCATTTTTGCCTCGCGAGGGACTGATAGGCAGGTCCCACCTAGCAGCCTCTCAGCACACCTCCACCCACATGCGCACCCAGCCGCTGCCTCCTCAGCACCCTAGCCCCACAGGTCAGTGGCTGCGGCTAGAATAGGCTTGGGTCACTTTTGACCTTTTGCACCTATTTTATTTTCTGTTTTTGTTTTTGTTTTTGTTTTTCTGCTTTTTCTTTGTTTATTTAATATCTGTTGATATATGCCTCTGATGGAAATAAGTTGTATATGCAACTTGCTCAGTTTTTCATGTAGATTATGAATATGTTGTTTGTTGCCATGTTTAAAAACATTTAAAATGCTGTTTGTATTATTCTTGTTTTAAATATGCTTAAACTTGGGAAAATCATAACTAAATATCTACAACTCCAAATGTAACAAACTTTATATGCATTTGGGGTGAAAAGATGTGTAGAATATTATAGTGCTGTTGTTTTGCATGTTTAACCACTTTATAACAAAAGTTTTTCAGATCTGTCTCAAATGCATTTAATTAATTATGGGAGTTTCTGGAAATTGTTGTTTGTTATTTCTAGCCCATTTAAATATGCTAGCATGTTTTTAAGTCTTAGTTGCACCATTGCCATGTGAACCAACCCCTTTAAACTTGTTGGGTGCTTGTTTGGATAACCTACATAAACTTGTTAGTTTTGTTCTTTTGCTTGTTTCTTTCATGTGAGTGATCTTGTTGGCTATGATGCTATTGCACTCTTGTGTCCCTAGGACATGCATCATATCTTCCATGTCCATATGCATCACGTTCATGCATCATGTGTTTGAGCATTGCATTATGTTTGATTGTGTTCCGGTGTTGCATTGTTGTGTTTGGTTAGAGCCCGGTGATGATTCAGAGTACGAGGTTCCTACCGAGGCTGAGTTTGAGGAGCAAGGTTACGATCCCTCCGTGGAATCAACAGGTAAGATGACCATTCCCAGATGTCACTACTATCTTTGCCTATGCTAGATGTCTCGCTCTTTAGATATTGCCTCGATGCCTATGTCTGTTTGTCAGCCCTCCTATTGTTGCCATGAAACTCTCTAACCACCCTCCTAGCAAACCGTTGTTCGGCTAAGTATGCATCGCTCAGCCCTTCTTATAGCGTTGTTAGTTGCAGGTGAAGATTTGAAGATTCTTGCTTCGTGAAGAAGTTATTGTTGGGATATCACAATATATATAATCTATTAATCTAAATCATCTATATATTGGTAATGGGTGGAAGGCTAAGCCTCTTGCTTGGTGTTTTGTTTCACTCATGCCACCCTAGGAACCGTTAAACCAATGTTATGTTCCTTGATTTAGCGTCCCTAACACGGTTGGGGTTTATGGGCCCCCCTCGATAACTTGCTTAGTGCTAAAGCTTTTCCAGCAAGGCCCAACATTGGTTTTACATTTGCCTAATAACTAAAACTTGCATAGGGCGTTGCAAACCCGAGTTCTTAATTAACAACCCGGGCCAGTGCTCCTCATGAGTGTTGGTCCAAATTGTGCAGCCTGCGGGGCCACCTCGGGGAAACTCAAGGGCTGGTATACACCTGTAGGATGTCCCATCCGGTCGTGGCCTGAGACTAGATACGCGCGACGACTGTCAGGGTGTCGGCACGCGAGGAGGTCTTGCTGGATTGGTTTTACCTTTGTCGGAATATATTGAGCACGGGATTCCGAGAATACTTAGGTCTTCCCACCTTGGAGTTGCGACTCCGCAGATCGTGAGCTTGTGATGGGCTAAGTTGGGACACCCTTGCAGGGTTTGATCTTTCGAAAGCCGTGCCCGCGGTTATGTGGCAGATGGGAATTTGTTAATATCCGGTTGTAGATAACTTAACACCATGTTCTGGAATACACTACCTGCCTAAGTAACCGTGATGGTCTCTTTTCGAAGGGGTTCGGGAAGGGAGCACGGTGGGGTTATGTTTGATCGTGAGTAGTTAGGATCATTGGCACTTGGTCTCTTCTCGCTCTAAACTCGTAAGTTAGTGCTTAGTGCTGCTGCAACCTTGTTTTAAGCCTTTTCCACACCTAAGGCTTTGATAGTCTTGTTACCCGGGAACGGGATTGCTGAGTCCTCTGTGGCTCACAGATTCACCACAACACCAGATGCAGGTACCGTTGAGAACTACACAGGTGGTGGTTCAGAGCTGTACTGGGAGTTCGATGAAGAGCGTGGACGTTACTATGTGTCTTATCCCGACGATCAGTAGTGGCTCTTACTAGGATGATCCAGGCCTTGTGTTGTTTTATGGTATCTTTTCGTTTGGATTTCGTCTGTAGTCGGACTCTAATGTTATTTGGATGATGTATGTTAATGTATTTCATTGTGTGACGTGGCGAGTGTTAGCCAACTACCATTTTACACTTTCATCCCTGCTTTTACATGAGTTGTGCAAAGATACCATACTTGACATCATTCTAGTATGCGCTTATGTATTTAAGTCGTGCCTCGACACGTGGGAGACATAGTCGCATACTGGTCATTACAAATAAAGAGATGGTTTAAATAATAGTAGAATAATATGACATTGTTCATAGTTAAGACATTGCAGAATATGACATTGTGCTATAGTGGGTAATTTCACAACACCACGGGATTACGAATCAAGAACAGATGCATACATGTAGTGCAAAAGAAGATCACTTGCTCTGTATAGTTTAGTTTACATGGTATGAAGAAGAAACTTGGTTGTATAGTTGATAACTTAAATTGAGAAGGACAAACTTATGTTTATGAACTTCATAATAAACTTTAAACATGCAATTTGATACAAACATCAAAAATAGATAACAATTGCAGTTACACCTAACCAAATATACACAACAAAGTTTGAAGGCTTCAGAAGAACAAACTTACATTAGTGGTGAAGACCGGCTCTATAAAGCTCTTGTCCATGCTGATGGTGGTGCAATTCAAGATTACCATAAAATCTTCTTCATAAGCACTACCTTTATTCTACATTTTGTGAAGAGTAAATATAGATGTGATAATATTAGAAAAAATGAAGAACATTTAAGATAAGATGAAGAGTGATGCTACATAACCAACTAGCTATAAATGTAAGTACAACGATACATGCAAAAGGTACTGTAAAGAGCAATGTAGTGCTAAACTTATGCAATACCATTGGTTTTATCCAACCTTATGGTCAGAGTAAATATATATCTGATGTGTAGAAAATGGAGGGCAAAGGAAAATTAGTTGTAGAGTGATTGTACATGAACAACTAGCTGTCTATATAAGTACACTGATAAAGGACATCAGGTACTTAGAAGAACAATGCAGAGATAAACTATTTAAATGGCGTTGGGTATATTCTACATTAATGTAACCATTAATACATATGTGATAACTTGGAGAGAACAATTGATAAGCAAGCTATCATGCATACTACTTTCACATAATGAACCAGGTATGAATGCAAGTACATTTGTACAGGACAACAGGTACCAACAAGAGCATAGCAGCGAGCAACATATTTGCGATATCCTGTGGTTCTTTTCAAACCAGAATTCTTCTTCAGGCAGATTCCTGCAAAAGAAATCCGTAAGGCACATGCAGAAAAGTAGAAGTTCAAATTGTCATGTGATATCATAGACAGTACCTCATCCTGGGAACGAGACCAGTGCATAAGAATGTTTTTCCATTCAATGTCTTCTAAATTTAGTGTAGGGGACTTCACCAGAAATTCATTTATATACTTGCCATCAAAGTGAGTTTTCCTCAGGTAACACCGATACTGCTGCAATGCTGGCTTGAAAAGCGCAAGAAAGCCTTGCTTGTCATGACTATGCATATTGACCCTCGCCTACTTACAACAATGTAATGCAAATCATTGATGTGTTCAATCAGTAGAAAACAGGAAAATAGTCGCCATGAATAATAGCACTTACACGTAAGTTGGACATGAAGATGTGAAAATGGTGTTTGTCTTCACTATAATCTTCCCATGATGGGAATATATGCACGTAGTTCCTAACAACATTGAAAGCATTGTCTTTTAAACTAGGAATAACTGGAATGGGGTACGAATCTGCAGAAATTGGCTGTCTCTGCAGT
Source organism: Secale cereale (assembly GCA_902687465.1). NCBI lineage: Eukaryota > Viridiplantae > Streptophyta > Magnoliopsida > Poales > Poaceae > Secale > Secale cereale. The sequence goes on along the minus strand of LR738711.1, from coordinate 820,839,497 downwards.
TGGGATAGGTCTTTGGCCGGTGGACTTGTTGTACTTTTTGTTGGAGTTGGATTTTCTATGGTACGGCTGGTGCTATGGCAACTGAAATCGGCATACCTTTTGCTGGAGTGCAGATCCTGTGTGGTGGGGCTAGTGGTGTGGACAGTGAAGTATGGGTACACCCAGCTGGAGTCGGTCCTATGTTCTGTGTCACTAGTTGGAGAGCCAATATAAGTGGGGTGCTATTTGATTTCTCTGGCGCCACCACGTTTTTCAAGGACTTTGCTTGTGCTCCTTCAGGTTTGGCAATCACCCTCTTCCTTTTTGATGTCTGATACACAAGAACATCATTTGAGTGGGAAAACATGGTATGATGACAGATGGAATATGTATTTATAATGGGTGGGCATGGCATCTTGACATATATGATGAGTAAATTAAGCATATGGCGGTGCAACTAAGTAGAAGAAATGCAAGACACCTTATGCATGATACGTGCAATCAATAAAACCTTACCAAATTAGAAAAGGCACCTTGAAGGGTGAACAAGATAGGCCATCTCCCTTTGACTCCTCGAGGTCGGAATAGTCATTAGGATCATATTCCGAAAAAGAATCTACAGGTGGGGAGAGTATGAGTTTCATTGCATCCGGAATGGAACTCAATGCCTTTGTGTGTCAGGACCGGAATTTCGGGGTATTAAATTCGCAAAAAATTTGGCCCTTGTGCTCACCAGCCCCAGGATTACTGTTAGCTGATGAGGCACCAACTGGTTACAGAAACTCCAAGCAAAGAGCAAAATATGTAGTACAAGACCATTCTGGCCTAAGAGTACAACACAAGCTTTTAGTGATTGATGGCGGAAGCGGTTTGGGGATCGTCGATGACTATGGGACTCCATTTCCCACAGGAACGGCTGACCGGGATAACACCTATCTTCGCGGGGCTGCTAACTCCAATAGTGTAGGCTCCGTGGTGGCATCACGTCGTTCCTTCCCGCGCAAGGAATCTGGCCAAGACAATAGCCAGGGACAAGCCAGTGAGTACTTCGAATGTACTCGCAAACATTTTTAGCATGGGTGAAATAAAATCATGCTCGCAGGTATTTTATGATCACGATGTTAAATTTGATATAACTGTTTGTGATGCATGCAGTTCGTTTGTATGAATATATAAGACTATGCATATGCATTCAGGAAGATATAAACAGAATAAAAATAAAAGAGAACGAAAACATGCCGCAGTCGGGCGTCTGAGCGACACCACGAAAAGGGCTTAGTAGACAAAAAGAATGCCACAGTCGGACGTCTGAGCGACATCACAGAAAGGGCTTATAAATAGAAAGAATGCCACAGTCGGACGTCTGAGCGACATCACGGAAAGGGCTTAGTAAATAAAATGAATGCCAC
>LR738711.1:820801689-820837981 GCA_902687465.1 Secale cereale | reverse complement strand
CTGAGCGACATCACAGAAAGGGCTTATAAATAAGAAAAATGCCACAGTCGGACGTCTGAGTGACATCACATAAAGGGCTTGTAAATAAGAAAAAGGCCACAGTCGGACGTCTGAGCGACATCACAGAAAGGGCTTAGTAAATAAAATGAATGCCACAGTCGGACGTCTGAGCGACATCACAGAAAGGGCTTGTAAAGCAAATAAATAACAGTGAATATCCGGGAGGTAGAACCGTCCCAAGGATACTCCTTGTCGCAAATAAGATGAAAGGTTAGTCCATAATAATGATGAATCACATTCACTACCTGTCATAGGTCATAAATAATATTCTGGTTTAATAGATTTCTCCTCCGAAGACCGACACTAAGACCGACACTCGACCCATCCCAGACTGTAGTCCTTAACCATGGACACGGCTATTCGAATAGGTTTTATATCTCTGCAGAGGGTGCACTCTTTACCCACAGATAACGGATTTTCTATAGCCCTTCTGGACTAATTCCGTCTACGGCCTTTTAATTTGAAGACACACCCGACTGCACACACCAGCCTAACTTACCGGTGTCTGGAATCACCCACGACACTGGTTAAGTCAAACTTTAAGTGGGGAGGCTACAACCTCGACTAACATGGGATCACAACAATTTATAACGCGCGCGAAAAACTGGGGAAGCTATCCCCTTCGGCTACAACCGAAACACCCATGCCCCCGGACCAGGTGGCCTGTCTACCGGATGCAGCCGATATCTTCCACCGTGGCCTCTCTGTACGGTGTGTGATGGAACTGGGATCGACAAATTTACTGAACCGCACCCTACCTGTAGCAGGGACACGTGGTAGCACGACACAAGTATGGGGGTTACTGGAGAAAGACTCGATCTGTGGCCAACTCAGGAGGTTTCATCTTTACTATACAGTTAGTGTCGCATTGCTTGACACCGCTTTCTGTCAGGGTCACCACCCCTCATGCTTCATCCTACCTTACTGCGCATCATTCGTCACCGCGAGATGCCAGTCACTTAGCTGTGTTCACCGGAACACAACTTTCCATCGGACTCCATCCGAACCATCATCAGGCATATGAGGCATGAGAAGTGATTACTGCCACCAATGTCACAAACATGAAAGAAAAGATCTTTCACCACAAGTAGATGTGCAAGAGTAAGACTTTCACATGAAATAATGATTTGTTCCATTTTGGCATATTAATGGAGTTCTTGAGGTTATAGCAAACAACACACAAAGTGTATGATCACGGGGTTCATGATGCTTGCCTTCAAGTAGGTGGGAGGAGAAAAGCATTCCAAGAAATTTGGAAGCTTTCTCCCTCTTCAAAATCCTAATAGAGAGAAAATGAAATTAATACATAGAATCACAACAACACAAAAAGGTTGTCTGGAAAATTTTCAAATAAATTTGAAAATAAACTAGACAATATTTGGGAAACAGCAGGAAAAGAATCAAGTCATTTGGAGCTGTGGTTAAAAAGTTAAAGCCAGTCAAAGTTTGGTCAAATCTGATTTTTAAACTAAAACAGAAAAGAAAACGTTTCAGCTGAGAATACGCCTTCGGGCTAGGGAATACGTACTTTGTGTTTTACGCCTTCACTTAAAAACGCGCGGTGGCGAAGCTGGGTCACTGACAGTGGGTCCAGGGGGCCCACTGGTCAGGTTTGACCAGTCGTTCCCCCCTTCTCTTCCTCTGCCCGAACGGAGGCGGGACTCCGGCGATCGTCGCCGGCGAACGGGGGCTCCTCGAGGGTTACAGGGTGCGGGAATGGATCCGCTACTCCATGGCGGTCCTCCCGGTGGTCGATTGGTCGGAGGGGACGGAGGGAGTCGCCGACGGCGAGCTCCGCGGCGGAGGAAGCTTCGGGTGGTTTTGGGGCTTTGCTATACGGTGGCTCCCGAGTTGTTTTGAGGCGATGGGCGGCTTCGCAGGGTCGAGGGGAAGGCGACGGTGGTGCTGGACGGGCGGGTGAGGCTCTAGTGGCGCCGGATTGCTCGAGGCAGAGACGTCGGCCGTGTTCGCCAGAGATGAAGAAGGAAGCTTTCCGGGGGCGAATGGCTGCCACGGGGCTGCTCTGCGGGGTGCCTAGTGAGAGTCTGAAGCTGCAGAGAGGTTCGGGCACCTTTAAATAGGCGAGCCATGGCGGTTCAGCGGCGGCAGGGGATAAGCTCACCGACGACCGCCAATCTGTAGAAACAGGGGGACGTGGCGGCGACGAAAGCTAGCGGACGGGCCTGCGGATGAGCTCGCACTGCTCCAGGGGGCAGCTGGCGTGTGCGCGTGGCTTGGGTGGCGCCAACCGTGGCAGAAAGCCGCTGTGAGCGCCGGCGTGCCGCCAAAAGTGCCCTGACAGCGGCGCTGTGGCGTCCCAGGGATGTCTTGGCGTGTTCCTGGGTGCGGATAAGGCTGGGCGTGGCTTCGCAGGTGAGCTGGGGCCAGGGGCGCGACGCGGCGACCCGAGCGCACGCACGTGCAAAACGCGCGCTCTGGGCGCGCCCAGAGCACGCACGCAACGTGCTTGGCGATATGCCAATGTGTGCTAGGGTGCTTTAAACCGCAAGGGGGTCAGCAGGGTTAGGCTAAAGGTTGGGACAAACTCATGGGACATGTTGGTTTAGCCAGGGGATCAAGTTCATAATATGAACCAGAAGCTAGGCCAAATATGGTCATGCCCTCAGGGTGTATGACAAAATGCCAGTGGCATCTAGCAAGCTCTTGGGGTGGCCAAACTTACCAGATGGATGTCTCCTTAGATGAGTAAGAAGATGGTGAGGTTAGTTCATCAAAAGCAAAAACTTGTTAGTGCAAGTTTTGCAAGATTTCAGTTCTGGACAGAAAATGCAGAGCACTGTTCCATGAACCAAAACTATCCCAATAGGCCCACTCTTCTGGACTTAAGGGTTTTGCAAGAGAGACTATAAGCATGATGAAGCTCAAAGGCACTGGAGCAAAATAGACTAGGGTTGCAGTGCAAATCACCAAACTGAACCAGAATGGAAAAGAGGTTGTTTCACTCAAATTTTCCAAAGGACCATGATGGGTTTTTGAATAAGTTGATTAACATACTCCTATGAACATCCCATAATTTTGGTGCAAGCATCAAAGGAATATTAAAAGTGGTTGTAGTGCAATCTGGCCTACTGAACCAGATTGGCAAACATGCTGAGGTGCTCAAAATATTAAATGAAATAATCATATTCTTGCATAAAAGTGATCTAGTAGCATTACTAGACATCTCCAATTTTTGGTTGAAATTATAAATAAATTTATCAAGTGGTTGCAGTACAACATAGACCTTAAAACTAGGGTTAATCATTTTTTTATAGAGAAGGAAATTAGTAAGACCAATATATAATTAATCATGCTGATATAAGCAAAGTTTTAAAGGGGACATAAGAGAATCTAGCATTAGCTAGAAAGATTTTACTAGGGGTAAAAACTCCAACAAAACATAACAAGAATGGTTCTGAAAACCAAGGAACACATAGAAAAAAAGGCAAAATTTTAATTTACTGGCAAAATTTTACTTAATAAAACATTTCTAAATTTTTGGGGTGTTACATTGTGCCAAGTTGGTTAGTCATTGCACTGTTCTGTAATATTCTTCTGATGCCTGCATTCTCATATTAATTGTGATTACGTACAATATCTGAGAAGCATGGAAACATAAATAGTAGTGAGATTATCTTTTAATGCAGATGATATTATAATATAATAGGGGCTCCCTATAAACCCTTGTGTGCTATCACTGGATTCTGATGTGAGAGCCCATGTGTGCTATAATATGGTGCGTGCATTAATATACTCTCGCACAAGTACACAAAAAATAGGCTCCCTCGGCAGATGATAGGTTCATAATATATTGTATAAAAAGTTTATTGCCAAACCATGATAACAAGAGCACACAAAAACTAGGCATATCGTAGTGTAGATAAAAGGGGTACACTATACCCACCATAAATAAATCGGGAAAGTGGAACTAGCTGGAAAATATGGTGTTGTATTGCCGCTACTAATTGAAAGCCTATCGATCACCTACAGGCCAGCTCTATCAGCTGTTGACTGCAGATGTCCTTGCTCCCCTTCCTCACAAGGAACATACCGTACTTACTAAATATAGAATAACAAAAGAGGAACATGCTAAAGAATAGAAGAGGAAGCATATTATTGAGATTCTGCTTCTTTCTATACAATGTTGGTTGCCCAGTCATGATGAATCGCAGCGCCCAAAGAAATACAATTCCATGCCATCTCTCTATATGTGGCCACATGCATTTGGAAAATCAAGTGGGAGCGTTAGCTGACCAATTAAATGCGTGTCTATTAACTAATAGCAGTATCATATCACAATTCGTATTTGAAGAAGTAAGCTTTGGACTTATGATTGGTGTGTTCCTTAGCTTCAAGAGTGGACTGCTGCTAGTGCGACGCAAACCACCCACACATATCATAGTGTAGATATAACAAGAAAACCGTAAACATCACAAGTAAAATCAGGAAAGTGGAACTTGCTGGAAAATATGGGCTACTATTGCCGGTACAACTAGAAAGGCTTCAGAAAACAACTCTCTTCAACTGAAGGTGCGATACTGTTAATATCAGTGTAACTCTCAAACGCGACACAACTCCCCGCATTTTCTTGCTAATCTTATAGGATTCAAGTGGGCAGGCCACTACAATTCATGTTCCTATGCTTACAAAATCCTACGAATCAAAGAGGCCCGAAGAGTTGAAAGTGTCCATCCCAACCGACCGAATAGACCTATACACTGCAAATGTCCCTGCTCCTCTTCACAACAAGGAACATAATGTACTGTACTATTATACTCCCTCTGTTCCAAAATATAAGTCTTTGTAGAGATTTCCACTATGGATCACATACAGATGTATACACATACATTTTAGAGTGTAGATTCACCCATTTTTCTCCATATGTAGTCCATGATGGAATCTATACAAAGACTTGTATTTAGGAAAGGAGAGAGTACTTATTACAGAAGAACAGAAGATGAACATGCTAAAGAAGAGCAAGCATATTTAGGATAATAAAATGTTTGCTGCGCAGTGCCCACACATGATGAACCAGAGCACATTAAGAATGAACTCCCTGCTGTCTCTCTATATGTGGCGCACGTGCTTTTCGAAAGTAAAGTGGGAACATCAGCTGACCAATTAAATGTTATTTGTTTTAGTAATATCAGCATCAAATCAAATTCGTATTTGAGCAACAAGTTTGGAATTATTAGTGGCACGTTGTTTAGCTTGATGGATTGAGGAGCAGTGGTAAGCAGCTACGATGATGGTACTGGAGTATAAAGGAATGTCTGTATGCAAGTCGCGTGACTTTCATCATTTGGGTCAGTCGACCAGTTCACGAGGTTGGATGAAGATACTACGTCTCCTAACCCTTCTTCTTCCTCCCCTCTGATTCTTCCCTTACGGAACACAGCATGGGTCACCGGCCGAACCACCGTCCCCGGCCCCCCGCCCTCCCCTAAACCGCCCCCTATGTCGTTGTTTAGCTAGTGTGGAATATAAAAGGGGAAAACCATAAGCATTGCGAGTATAGTGTTGGTCGTGCCATGGCGGGTCTGAAGGTGCAAACCGGACAAAGGAAACTTCGCAACCAAGCAACTAACAAGTAAGATCCTAAGTGGTGGACAAAAAACCATAGTAAAGCAGCTGCGATAAATAAGTTGAGCAGATACGAAAGAGTACCCCTTCTGGTGCAGCGCCGTGTATGCATCTGATGAGAATTTGACGGTGCTGCGGTAGCGATGGCTATCGGCGGCGTGGAAGCAGATGTAGGAGGGCAGATGGTGGCAGCGGGGGAAATATCCCTGCGCGGTGGATGAGACGGTCGTAAGAGCGGCGCCGACAAGGTGGACGACGGCGGGGATGAAGCGAGAGGACGGGATGCAAGGATCCAACTGGTCCGAAGCAGTGGATGAGAGAGCTCGATCTCTTGTTATGGACGACGGCGTCGTGGTTTCAGCTCCGGCATGGTAGAGGAGGACGGCGGACAAAGGAGGCTGGGGTGGAGAGGGTGTTTTGGCACCCACGGAGTATGAATGGGGAAATGGAGGGAGAGAGGTAGGGGGAACAATGCCTTCGGGACGTGCTTGTCTCAAATGCGGGGAAAGTTACCAACTTATCCCCCATTTAAAATCTCAGACATCACAGGAATATTGGGCTGCTGGGGGCAGGACGGTAATCTCGCATACACCGAAAATTTTCCACCGGAGATTTTGGACGAAGAGAGTTTGTTTTGGCGCTCACCGTGTATGAATCCGGGGAGGTGCGAGGCGGATGCGTTTATGTCACGTTTGAGTGAAATTACAAGCCTACCCCTATCACAACCTATAGAAATCCAGCCGATAAGCTTTGCGTGTCAGGGATAGGCAGTAATTTCCATCTCACAGAATTTGGTTTTAGGCAGTTACTGCGAGTTTCCCCGCTTCGTTCAATTTTTTGCAGAAAAAGAGTGCACGTTTACCGTGCCAACTCACTTCGAATCCATTTATTTTCTTTTTTTCGGGCAGGATCCAGTTTGTATTCGAATAACAATCTATATATGTACATCATTTTTTATATCCATACACACACACACACACACCAATATAAAAAGACCCAAAGTGGAAATTCAATTAACCTCGGCCATCAAATCATGTCAATCCAACGACCTAGACTGCTTCAATGTCATGCCAAATATAGTGTTAATCACATAATAACACGCAAAAAATAACCTAATTAATATCAGCATGCACAAATTAACGTGCATTGCACGTACACATTGACTAGTACTTTCAAAAGCTAAACACCCTTTCTACATAAATATGGTTTACAGATGCCATGATCTCACATTCATAAGGTTGGATCCATCTTAAATTGAATTGAACTATTTGAAACCATTTTATGTTGAAATCCAGTGTATGCATTCCTCACTAACTAGCTCCAATTAATGTGTGTTTCATGCAGGGTTTCTTCTTCTTCTGAAACACGTATAACGTGTTTGACACATGCAACATGTAGTGTAGTCCCATTTAGACATGAATTGCATAAAGCCATGCATTATCTCTAATTGAAAAGATCTATGGATCACTAATATTGATAAACTAAATAACATTACATATGTCCCCAAATTCAAATTAATATGCATGTCTGATAGCCCAGTTCTCGTTATGATATTATTGATGTCCTGATCTCTAATTTAAAGATTTGAATCCCGTTTAATCAAGATATTTCGTCTCATATAGCTATCACTTGCACCCTCATATATATCTAGACTCGTATTCCTACACCATCTCACGGGTATGTCTTGTGCTAGTTGTATGTTGATAGCAGTCTTTTCTTGTTCATAACACTGTGACAGTAGTCGCTCCCTCGGCATTCACTATATATCTCCCTTCTATGCCTCTCTAACTATAATTCTCCCTGTGAAATCTCTTTCTCTCACACAAAAAAAATCTTCGTCTCCGGGGGTCTCATTTCTCTATGCTATTCCCCTATATGCCGCTCACACACACCCTCTCACTCTAGACATTTCTTGCGCTCCCTAAGTCTCAATAGCTACGACTCTCCCTCTTAAATATCCATCTCTCGCGCTCAAACACAAACTCAGTCTCCCAAGGTCTAATTTCTTTCCACCGTTCCCCTATATGCCGTTCACACACACCCTCTCTCCATAGGGATATCTCGTGTTCCCTATGTCTCTCTAGCAATGACTCTCCCTGTGAAAAGTCTCACTCTCTCTCACAAACACAAACTCCGTCTCTCGGGGTCTCATTTCTCTCTAATATTCATTTGTATGTCACTCACACGCACTCTCTCTCTCTCTCTCTCACACACACACACACACAACCTACTATTCGGATCTACTCAACTCTTATCTATAACAAACACATTAGCCGATCTCCCTATAACTAGCATCTCTATCTCCCTATTTCTGTGTTTCTCCATCAACTTCCTTTCTCGGTCGCACTCTTGCTTCCTATAATGCACTCTATATCTCTCTTAAAGACAAAAACAAAATAGCCAATCTCCCTCTAACTAGCATCTCTATCTCCCTGTTTTTGTGTTTCACCATCAACCTTCTTTCTCGGACGCACTCTTGCTTCCTATCATGCACACTATATATGTTTTTCTCTACATGCATCTATAGGTCGTTCTCTTTTGCACACACATTTGTGTCTCGCTCCCTCTGCTCGCCATATATGCATGCTCCACCCCACGCCACTCTCTCTTAAAGACAAAAACACACGCTCCAACATCGCACCTTCTTCCCTCCGCTCTCACCTGGATGCATATTGTCATATCGATCCATCTCTCCCGTCATGTTGATCTTATGACTTATGTCCGCTCTTTTATCTCAATCATGCGTGCGGGCACACAAACCCCCCACGCATGTATGTATACGTCTCGCACATGCACATCCAATGTCTCATCTCTCTCCATGTCTAGTTAATTACCCCTAGCTCCCATCCCACATCAAATGTTTATCTTCTTGTGTGCACATGGCTTCCGTATGGATATGTCTCTTCTCTAAAACACACACTCACACTTAACTATGTCCTTTGGCTACCTGATTCTGTCACTCCTCCCTCTATCCCTGAAACCAATAAGACTTTCACTTCGTTAAATTCCCGCCTATATGCACCATCGATAGTAGTTTTCCTCGGTGTCTCTCGAACAAACGTGTTATCTCGATTTCCACTCGTCTCACACGCACATGCCATTCATCCATATGTACGTGCCTCTTCTCTCTCGCCCCTCCCTTGTTGGAGGCCTCTACCATACACATCAACTATCTACGATGAAGCCACACACACTTAATCACTTTCCTTGCCGAAGACTCCATCACACACACACACACACACACACACACACACACACGCACACACACACACCGTTCTTTCTTTCACACACACATGGTCTCTTTGTACACACATGGTATCTCTATACGACCACACACACACACATGCACTAGGTGGACTATTTGTTCGTACCACACCCTTCGTCCAACCTTACCCGTATGATAATCAATCACATTTATTTACTTATAACATGGACAAATTCCACTTTATTTTACTAGTTAGCAAACTTCAAATAATTATATAACGCAAATCACGAGCAGGAAGTGGCATTATTTTTACACAAATATGATTAATATGGCCAGGTAATTTACAAGGAAAGAGCATCTTCAATTGCTTGTCTATATGGATGTCTATACTTGTTTTCCACGACATGAGCCCAAAATAGGCGTCCAACAGCTTGTCTATATGGTCCTCCAAATATAGACATCCTCTAAATTGACCTCGACAATGTCCATGCCTAGACAATGTGAAGGCGTTGTCTAAACTCAACTACAGTCACGATTTCTTCCTCTCCCCGGCGACGGCCCACCTATCATGGTCCCTGTATATAGACGTTCTGATGCAAAACTGGACATGTATATGAGAAAATCTTTTTAGACCATTGTCTATATGAATATATAGACATCCAAATATACACATGCTATTGGAGATGCTCTAAGGTACCGTTATACTTATATCCCGAGGCAAAAGGTGGAGTACATGTCCTAAGAGTAGAGGGGCACACACACACACTCCTTAACAAACACACCATTCATGCACGCGCATGCGAGTTACGTGACGCACCCTAAACAGACCCGTATGTGTACAATCTGTGCACCCGCGGGCACGCGTGATAGATCACATTTATTTAAGCTGGACGGCGAACCCAAAAAGTAGCCGCATTCATTCCCCTCCCACTACCTCTTCTTCGATCGTCGTCGCCCGATAGCCATGGCCTGGCCGAAGGTAGCGACATACGCCATGCTCCCGTCGGAGCTGCGCTTTGAGTTGCTTCCGGAGATCTGGAGGTGGCGCGAAGTACGGATCGCAGCCGTCCTGCCACCAGACTAGCTGGAGCCGGAGGAGGAGGAGCAGCATGCGATCACGTAGGACACGGACCCGGAGGAGGATGCGGATGATGCGGGCGAGGCGTGGCTGCTAGGTGGCTTCTCACCCCTCGTTGGTTAGCCCAAGTGTAAGGTTTGACATGCAGTGTAGCAGAAGTTTTCCCTTGGTAATACCAAGGATCGATTTCCCAGAGACTCCCAGTTTCAACAAGAAGGTGTCAACTGCTAACGGCGCCAGATATTAGCAATCAACGTGGACCTGCACACAGATACAAATAACTTTGCTCCCAACGAGTACAAAGAGGTTGTCAATCCCTCCGGCCTTGTAGTTTACAAAGGATCAAACGCAAGTGATAATAGTGATAGGTATAATTGCAATAGTAAGTAAATAGCGGATGTGATCAATGATGGTAATATGGACCGGAGTCTCATGATGTTCACTAGTGATGTCTCTCTCCCAAAAGACGATAAAACAGCTATGTGAGGTAAACGGATTACAGCTGGGCAATTGACAGGACCATGTGCGCAAACCAATGCTGACTACATTACAAGAAAGGTAGAGGTTCAAAGCATGGGCAGTACGCCAAAGTAAGTAGACCGAAATCCATCAATATCTACTACTAATCATCCACCTTGAGATATCTATCCAGAACATCTCGCTGGTATTAAGTTGTGAGCCCCACCCATAGTGTAAACTCAAAGCAACAGCCAACTGCATTAAAAGAACGTTGCGTAAAGTAAACAATCCTTGCACCCGCGGGCACAAGCACCGTTGTTTTCCCCCTTGTGGCAACAACACATCCCCTAGACTCATGTTTCTGTCACTCAAGCTAGTCATCGAGGGGCATGAACCCACAATCGAGCATAACGTTCCCTCTTGGAGTCACTATGTATTACTTGGCCAAAGCAATAAATAACAACGGAGAACATGCAAGAATTACTTATGAACATAAATATAAAAGAGATAGATGAAATATATTACTCAAGAACAATCTGAACATAATCTCATAATCCATCGGATCCCAGCAAACTCATCATAGCAACAACATAAGGATTACATATGTGCCTCGATCATGTAGGGCAGCTCACGAGGACTAATTAGTGAAGCACAAGAACGAGAGGAGAACATCACATAGCTACTGGTCATGGACTCATGGTCCAAGGGAGACTACTCACAACTCATCCGGGAGGCGTCCATGGTGGTGGAGAGGCTCCCGATGGTGATCCTCCCCTCCGGCAGGGTGCCGGGAAGAGTTCTCCTGGTGCTCCCGATCTTGGAAGCGGCGGCGGCGGCGGAACAGAGATGAGATTGCCGTCCTGAGGGTTTCGAAGGACGCTCTAAATATATGCCGAAGGGGGGCACCAGACAGGGCTCGGGGGCCCCAGGCGCCCCCCCGGCGCGGCCCAAGGGGGGCGCCGCCAGGGCGCCTGGAGCCCTGGTGGCCCCCCCGGCTGTCCTTCGGGCGCAAGGAAGTTTCCGGAACGCTGATTTTTTATATAATTTTTCTGGATTTTTCCTGACAGTTCTCGTAACGTGAAAACCTAAAATACAAAAACAACCGAAAATAGAAACTGGCACCGGGGTGCACTGGATTAGTAGGTTAGTCCAAATATGATCAAAAGTGTATGGAAGTGTATGAATATCATAGCAATATCACCCAAAAGTGGCATGGAGCAAGCAGAAATTATAGATACGTTTTGGACGTATCAACATCCCCAAGCTTAATTCCTGCTCGTCCTCGAGTAGGTAAATGATAACAAGAATAATTTCTGTGGTGACATGCTATTAACCATATAGGACTTATTCATAGTCATATGACAAAAGCTTACTGAGACAATGATTCTATAGTAATTAAGTTGCCTCATGAGAAAATCACAAATGACTGAAAGTTTTACAATATGAAACTGAAACATCAAAAAGATTTGCAATGAACATGATGTGCAAATATGATAAAGTGATATCTAGCTTGCCCCCTTTAGTGAAGCAAAACATAAATGCAGGGGCACCTTCAAGGTTTAAGTGATGACTAGATACAATGATTTCAAAATAAACGATATCACAATCATGCAAAAGACAATGCTACTTTGGGACAATGCACATTACACTCAGAATGACAATCATGCTCTCAGTAGTTGGTGCTTTAAAAGAAGGTGGAGACTAAAAAAGTAAAAGAATGGTTATGTGCTAGAGCTTTTTATTTTGAAAACATAGAAGCAATTTTGTCAATGGTAGTAGTACTACATATGTGTCATGCATAAGACATCCTATAAGTTGCAAGCCTCATGCATCGAATACCAATAGTGCTCGCACCTTGTCCTAATTAGTTCGGATTTCCATGGGTTATCATTGCATTACATATGTTTCAACCAAGTGTCACAAAGGGGTACCTCTATGCCACCTGTACAAAGGTCCAAGGAGATAAATCGCATTTGATTTCTCGTTTTTGATAGATCTCAACTTGAGGACATCCATACCGGGACAACATAGAAAATAGATAATAGACTCCTTTTCAATGCATAAGCATATTCTCATAAGAGATTGAGGATTAATGTCCAAGCTAAAACTTCCACCATGATACATGGCTTTGGTTGGCGGCCCAATGTTCTTCTCTAACAATATGCATACTCAACCATTCAACCCACGACAAATCACCCTTACTTCAGACAAGATGAACATGCATAGCAACTCACATGATATTCAACAAAAGTGTGACAGTTGATGGCGTCCCCAGAAACATGGTTACCGCTCAGCAAGCAACTTATAAGAAATAAGATACATAAGCAACATATTCTTTACCACAATAGTTTTTAAGCTACTTTCCCATGAGATATATATTGCAAAGTTAGTTCGCTTAGTACAGGTGAAGGTTAGCAAAAGACTGGGAGCGACCAACTAAGAGAGCAATGACGGTCATAATCATGCAGAGCGACAAAGCAATATTGAATCAGGCATGGAAGTTATATCGCTACTCAGAAATAAAAGATCATCAAGGCTTGACAGACTTTCTTTACAGTCTTAAATATGCGTGAGCATACGCCAAGTCAATCAAAATAAATTCTCGATGGAAGATATTACTAAACCATACCACATCATCGGCAAACAAATCAAGTTGGTACTCCAATAACACATTGGGAATCTCCCAGCTATTTGAGACTAACCATAAGAAAACCTGAACTACTAAGCGCCATTATGCACGTAGCATCTTTATCATAGACATATTAACCAATGCAACGGAAGCAAACTCTCTTAATAAGGTGAGCATGGTATTTAAAGAGAGTTCAAGCAACCAACTAAACAAAAGCTCTTTGAAAAGATAAGCATGAATACTAAGAGCAGAGCATGATAGTAGCTATTAAAAGACAAAGAACACACACAGCAAAGATAGACATGAAAATTCTATGTTATGTTCTAGGTAGAAGTGGAGCGTGTTTCTCCCCCACATAAAGAACGCTGAGTTCCGACTCGTTATGAAAAACTAAAAAGAAAACTAAAAGCAAGACGCTCCAAGCATAGCACATAACACATGAAGTGATAAAAATATAGCGGAACGAAAGACGAACTGATAATGTTGATGGAGAAGGGGATGCACGGGGGCATCCCCAAGCTTAGACGCTTGAGTCTCCTTGAATATTTCTTGGGGGTGCACGGGGGCATCCCCAAGCTTGAGCGCTTGACACTCCTGAATCTTTTTATCATCTTCCCTCGCACACTTGAAAACTCCCATCATACATAACTCATCATAATCTGATTAGCGAGGTTAGTACCCTTAATAAAATAGTTGTTCCTTGCTGGAAATAAAGATATTCTTGAAGGTCTACTGTTTCTCAAGATTGCCAAAAGGTTTTTGCAAAGAAAAAGCAAGCTCTTGATTTGCAAAATGAAGGAAAGGCAAAACAGGACAGAATCTGTGAAAAACAGAACAGCAGGTAGTAATTGATCTGTTCGGGGTACTTCTGCAACTCAAATAAAAAAACTCAGAACAGAAGCACGAAAGACAATTATATAGAGAACGCTGTCGAACAAATTCAGACAAGAAAGATTATCTGGTGATTTTATACGAATTTTTCTATCCAAGGACAGAATCTGTTTCCTGGACAGCACCTCACAACTTTTGAACTTCCTAGCAATCAGAGGCTATACTTGGCACAAATATGAAAAAGCAAAGATACAATGATGATGCTACAGCAGTAAACAACATCAAGACACAACAAAAGCAAAATTTTTATTCATGTGGGCTGCTTCCCAAAAGCGCTTTCTTTTATGCCTTTAAGCTAGGCATAATGCATAGAGATCAAGTTTTATCAAGAGTAAAAGAATAGCTAGCCAGTACAACGGACTCAAAAGGTAACTTGATCTTCTTTCGAGGGAAGTGTTCCATCCCTTTCTTGAGAGGAAACTGAAATTTTATATTACCCTCTTTCATGTCAATGATAGCACAAACGGTGCGTAAAAAGGGACGTCCCAAAATAATTGGACATGAAGGATCACATTCAATATCCATAATAGTGAAATCAACGGGAACATAATTATCATTGACAACAATAAGAACATCGTCGATCCTCCCCAAGGGTTTCTTTATGGAAGAATCAATGAGACAAACACCAAAAGAACAAGAATCATAAGGTTTCAATTTAAGCATATCATATAGTCTCTTGGGCATAATAGAAGCACTAGCTACAATATCACATAAAGCATATCATGAGAAGTTGTTTATCTTAATTTTAATCATAGGATCCCAACCATCTTCTAGCTTTCTAGGTATGGAGGCTTCTACTCTAAGTTTCTCCTCCCTAGCTTTGATGAGAGCATTAGTGATATGCTCTGTGAAGGCAAGATTAAGTGTGCTAGTGTGGGGATCTTTGGCCATTCCTTGTAGAAAGGCGACCACTTCTGAAATACTACAATTATCAAAATCAATTTTATCATTATTGGGCAGAATTGTAGTGTCATCCTCTTTGTTTGAATCGCTCTCTATTATAAGAGTTTGAACATCTTCCCAAGTTTGGGGAAGCTTAGGAGCAATTTTAAACTGAGGCTCATACTCTTTTCCTGGAAGACCATGCCATGGGCATAACCCTTCATCAAGACTAATATAATCACAAGGTTTATTACTTTTGTAGATCCCGACAGTGGTAATTGGCGTAATGGAAGAAGGGGTGTACTGCTCCCATTTAGTGTTTTTGGTAGAACCCATAATAGCAAGCAAGCAAGATAACTATTTTGTGATTTTCGATAAAAGGTACTAAAGCAAAAAACTGAAAGGTAAACTAACAAGACTAAAAAGCAAAGGTAAAAGATAGCGTGCAACTCTCCTATCCTGAAGAGTGGAGTCCCCGGCAACGGCGCCAGAAAAACTCCTTGATGGGCCTCTAACCCCTCGTTGGTTACCCCAAGTGGAAGGTGTAAGATGCAGTGTTGTGGAAGTTTTTCCCTTAGCAAAGATGCCAAGGATCGAATCCCCAGAGACTCCTAGGTTCAACAAGTAGGTGTCAACTGCTAACAGCGCCGGATTAGCAATCAACGTGGACCTGCACACAGATACAAATAACTTTGCTCCCAACGAGTACAGAGAGGTTGTCAATCCCTCCGGCCTTGTAGTTCACATAGGATTAAACGCAAATGATAGTAGTGATAGATAATGTTTGCAATAGTAAATAATAGCAAAAAGTAAATAGCGGATGTGATCAATGATGGTAATATGGACCGGAGTCTCATGATGTTCACTAGCGATGTCTCTCTCCCAAAAGACGATAAAACAGCTATGTGAGGTAAACGAATTACAGCTGGGCAATTGACAGGACCACGAACGCAAACCAATGCTGACTACATTGCAAGAAAGGTTGACGTTCAAAGCATGGGCGGTACGCCAAAGTAATTAGACCGAAATCCATCAATATCTACTACTAATCATCCACCTTGAGATATCTATCCAGAACATCTCGCTGGTATTAAGTTGCGAGTCCCACCCATAGTGTAAACTCAATGCAACAGACAACTGCATTAAAAGAACTTTGCGTAAAGTAAACAATCCTTGCACCCGCGGGCACAAGCACCGTTGTTTTTCCCCTTGTGGCAACAGCACATCCCCTAGACTCATGTTTCTGTCACTCAAGCTAGTCATCAAGGGGCATGAACCCACAATCGAGCATAACGTTCCCTCTTGGAGTCACTACGTATTACTTGGGCAAAGCAATAAATAACAACGGAGAACATGCAAGAATTACTTATGAACATAAATATAAAAGAGGTAGATCAAATATATTACTCAAGAACAATCTGAACATAATCTCATAATCCATCGGATCCCAGCAAACTCATCATAGCAACAGCATAAGGATTACATATGTGCCTCGATCATGTAGGGCAGCTCACGAGGACTAACTAGTGAAGCACAAGAACGGGAGGAGAACATCACATAGCTACTGGTCATGGACTCATGGTCCAAGGGAGACTACTCACAACTCATCCGGGAGGCGTCCATGGTGGTGGAGAGGCTCCCGATGGTGATCCTCCCCTCCGGCAGGGTGCCAGGAAGAGTTCTCCTGGTGCTCCCGATCTTGGAAGCGGCGGCGACGGCGGAACAGAGATGAGATCGCGAAAAAGAGTTCCCGTCCCGAGGGTTTTGAAGGACGCTCTAAATATATACCGAAGGGGGGCACCAGACGGGGCTCGGGGGGCCCAGGCGCCCCCCCCCCCGGCGCGACCCAGGGGGAGGCGCCGCCAGGGCGCCTGGAGCCCTGGTGGCCCCCCCGGCTGTCCTTCGGGCGCAAGGAAGTTTCCGGAACGCTGATTTTTTATATAATTTTTCTGGATTTTTCCTGACAGTTCTCGTAACGTGAAAACCTGAAATAAAAAAAACAGCCGAAATAGAAACTGGCACCGGGGTGCAGTGGATTAGTTGGTTAGTCCAAATATGATCAAAAGTGTATGGAAGTGTATGAATATCATAGCAATATCACCCAAAAGTGGCATGGAGCAAGCAGAAATTATAGATAAGTTTTGGACGTATCATTAAGCATATTCTCATAAGAGATTGAGGATTAATGTCCAAGCTAAAACTTCCACCATGATACATGGCTTTGGTTGGCGGCCCAATGTTCTTCTCTAACAATATGCATACTCAAACCATTCAACCCATGGCAAATCACCCTTACTTCAGACAAGACGAACATGCATAGCAACTCACATGATATTCAACAAAAGTGTAACAGTTGATGGCGTCTCAGAAACATGGTTACCGCTCAGCAAGCAACTTATAAGAAATAAGATACATAAGCGACATATTCTTTACCACAATAGTTTTTAAGCTACTTTCCCATGAGCTATGTATTGCAAAAACTGAAGGTTTTAAAGGTAGCACATGTAAATTTACTTGGAGTGGCGGTGAAATACCACATATAGGTAGGTATGGTGGACTCATATGGCATAACTGGTTTAAAAGGATGTGGATGCACAAGCAGTCAGTCCGCTTAGTACAGGTGGAGGTTAGCAAAAGACTGGGAGCGACCAACTAAGAGAGCAATGACGGTCATAATCATGCAGAGCGACAAAGCAACATTGAATCAGGCATGGAAGTTATATCGCTACTCAGAAATAAAAGATCATCAAGGCTTGACAGACTTTCTTTACAGTCTTAAATATGCGTGAGCATACGCCAAGTCAATCAAAATAAATTCTTGAGGGAAGATATTACTAAACCATACCACATCATTGGCAAACAAATCATGTTGGTACTCCAATAACACATTGGGAATCCCCCAGCTATTTGAGACTAACCATAAGAAAACCTGAACTACCAAGCGCCATTATGCACGTAGCATCTTTATCATAGACATATTAACCAATGCAACGGAAGCAAACTCT
This sequence comes from Secale cereale, assembly GCA_902687465.1. Classification (NCBI taxonomy): domain Eukaryota; kingdom Viridiplantae; phylum Streptophyta; class Magnoliopsida; order Poales; family Poaceae; genus Secale; species Secale cereale. The sequence continues at coordinate 820,820,189 of LR738711.1, read as the reverse complement.
CTTAATAAGATAAGCATGATAATTAAAGAGATTTCAAGCAACCAACTAAACAAAAGCTCTTTAAAAAGATAAGCATGAATACTAAGAGCAGAGCATGATAGTAGCTATTAAAAGACAAAGAACACACACAGCAAAGATAGTCATGAAAATTCTATGTTATGTTCTAGGTAGAAGTGGAGTGTGTTTCTCTCCCACATAAAGAACGCTGAGTTCCGACTCGTTATGGAAAACTAAAAAGGAAATTAAAAGCAAGACGCTCCAAGCATAGCACATAACACATGAAGTGATTAAAATATAGTGGAACGAAAGACGAACTGATAATGTTGATGGAGAAGGGGATGCACGGGGGCATCCCCAAGCTTAGACGCTTGAGTCTCCTTGAATATTTCTTGGGGGTGCACGGGGGCATCCCCAAGCTTGAGCGCTTGACACTCCTGAATCTTTTTATCACCTTCCCTCGCACACTTGAAAACTCCCTTCATACATAACTCATCATAATCTGATTAGCGAGGTTAGTACCCATAATAAAATAATTATACCTTGCTGGAAATAAGGATATTCTTGAAGGTTTACTGTTTCTGAAGATTGCCAAAAGGTTTTTGCAAAGAAAACGCAAGCTCTTGGTTTGCAAAATGAAGGAAAGGCAAAACATGACAGAATCTGTGAAAAACAGAACAGCAGGTAGTAAATGATTTGTTCGGGGCACTTCTGCAACTCAAATAAAAAAACTCAGAATAGACGCACGAAAGACAATTATATAGAGAATGCTGTCGAAAAAATTCAGACAAAAGGATGATCTGGTGATTTTATACGATTTTTTCTATCCAAGGACAGAATCTGTTTCCTGGACAGCACCTCACAACTTTTGAACTTTCTAGCAATCAGACGCTATATTTGGCTCAAAATTGAAAAGCAAAGATACAATGATGATGCTACAGTAGTAAACAACATCAAGACACAACAAAAGCAAAATAAAAATTTTATTCATTGGGCTGCCTCCCAAAAGCGCTTTCTTTTATGCCTTTAAGCTAGGCATAATGCATAGAGATCAATTTTATCAAGAGTAAAAGAATAGCTAGCCTGTACAACAGACTCAAAAGGTAACTTGATCTTCTTTCGAGGGAAGTGTTCCATCCCTTTCTTGAGAGGAAACTGAAATTTTATATTACCCTCTTTCATGTCAATGATAGCAGCAACGGTGCGCAAAAAGGGACGTCCCAAAATAATTGGACAAGAAGGATCACATTCAATATCCATAATAGTGAAATCAACGGGAACATAATTGTCATTGACAATGATAAGAACATCGTCGATCCTCCCCAAAGGTTTCTTTATGGAAGCATCAACGAGACGAACACCAAAAGAACACGAATCAAAAGGTTTCAATTTAAGCATATCATATATTCTTTTGGGCATAACAGAGGTACTAGCTCCAACATCACATAATGCATAGCAAGAGAAGTCATTCAATTTAATTTTTATCATAGGATCCCAACCATCTTCTAGCTTTCTAGGTATGGAGGCTTCTACTCTAAGTTTCTCCTCCCTAGCTTTGATAAGAGCATTAGTGATATGCTCTGTGAAGGCAAGGTTAAGCGCGCTAGTGCGGGGATCTCTAGACATCTTGTGAAGGAAATCAATAACTTCGGTAAGAGTGCAATTATCAAAATCAAGGTCCCTAGCATCAAGTAAAGTGGTAGTGGTGTCCTTTAGGTTGACTTGTTTGGTAGTTTCTATAGTCATAGCATCACCATTAATAGGTCCATCGGGACCAGGAGTACATTGGGTGCTAAGAGTTTGGATATCCTCAACAACTTGGATAGTAGCAACAGTGTGGTGGGTAGGAAGGTTCTTAATTCTATCCTCTTCCTCCCTTTGGGGTGCAACCACTTCGGGTTTAGCTGCCATTTGGTTTATCAAAGTGGCTTGTGTGTGGGACATATTGGAAACCTGGGTCTCAGTGATAGTGAGCCTAGTCTAGAGGTTAGAAATCTCAATATTTAGGCTCTCTAATTGTCTAATAATGTCTCGCAAGATAGCAGTATGCTCATTTAATTGCCTCGAGAAGGTTTTGTTTTGTTCATATTGGGTGTGCATGTAATTCTTGGTGGCCTTCTCTATTTCTAAAAGTTTCTCATAGCCAAGCAAGTCTCTATCTTTTTGGGTGGAGTTCTTGGTGCTAGGATAAGTATTGTTGTTCCCATAAGAGTTAGAGGGGAACGGTCTAGGATTGCTACCAAAATTACTCCTATAAGCATTGTTGTTGAAATTGTTTCTAGAGATAAAGTTCACATCTAATTGTTCTTGAGCAATCAAAGAATTTAAAGGAACATCACGAGGATCAACAGAAGATTGCTTCGAAAGTAGAGACATGATCAAGTCAACTTTTTCATTTAGGGAGGAAATCTCCTCGACAGAGTTTACCTTACTACCTGTTGGAGCGCGTTCGGTGAGCCATTGGGAATAGTTGGTCATCATCTCATCGAGAAGTTTTGTGGCAGCACCAAGTGTAGTTGACATAAAGGTTCCTCCCGCGGCCGAATCTAACAAGTTCCGCGAGGTAAAGTTCAAGCCTGCATAAAAAGTTTGGATAACCATCCAAGTAGTCAAACCATGAGTAGGGCAGTTCTTGATAAGAGATTTCATACGTTCCCAAGCTTGGGCAACGTGTTCATTATCCAATTGTTTAAAATTCATTATGTTACTTCTCAGTTGGATAATTTTAGCAGGTGGATAGTATTTTCCGATAAAAGCATCTTTGCACTTGTCCCATGAATCTATGTTGTTTCTAGGCAAAGACTGAAACCAAATTTTAGCTCCTCCTCTCAAGGAGAAAGGAAAAAGCTTAAGCTTAACAATATTACCATCTATTTCTTGGTACTTTTGCATATCACAAAGTTCAACAAAGTTGTTCAAGTGTAAAGCAGCATCATCTCCAGCACCGGAGAATTGATCTTTCATGACTAAGTTCAGTAAAGCAGGTTTAATTTCATATGAAGGTGCTGAAGTGGCAGGTGTAGTGATAGGTGTGCTGATAAAGTCATCGTTGTTGTGACTAGTGAAGTCACACAACTTGGTGTTCTCGGTGGAACCCATTGTAGCAAGCAAGCAAGATAACTATTTTTGTGATTTTCGATAAAAGATACTAAAGCAAAACTGAAAGGTAAACTAACAAGACTAAAAGCAAAGGTAAAAGATAGCGTGCAACTCCCCTATCCTGAAGAGTGGAGTCCCCGGCAACGGCGCCAGAAATTGCTTTGCTAGGTGGCTTCTCACCCCTCGTTGGTTAACCCAAGTGTAAGGTTTGAGATGCAGTGTAGCAGAAGTTTTCCCTTGGTAATACCAAGGATCGATTTCCCAGAGACTCCCAGTTTCAACAAGAAGGTGTCAACTGCTAACGGCGCCAGATATTAGCAATCAACGTGGACCTGCACACAGATACAAATAACTTTGCTCCCAACGAGTACAGAGAGGTTGTCAATCCCTCCGGCCTTGTAGTTTACAAAGGATCAAACGCAAGTGATAATAGTGATAGGTATAATTGCAATAGTAAGTAAATAGCGGAAAAGTAAATAGCGGATGTGATCAATGATGGTAATATGGACCGGAGTCTCATGATGTTCACTAGTGATGTCTCTCTCCCAAAAGACGATAAAACAGCTATGTGAGGTAAACGGATTACAGCTGGGCAATTGACAGGACCATGTGCGCAAACCAATGCTGACTACATTACAAGAAAGGTAGAGGTTCAAAGCATGGGCGGTACGCCAAAGTAAGTAGACCGAAATCCATCAATATCTACTACTAATCATCCACCTTGAGATATCTATCCAGAACATCTCGCTGGTATTAAGTTGCGAGCCCCACCCATAGTGTAAACTCAAAGCAACAGACAACTGCATTAAAAGAACGTTGCGTAAAGTAAACAATCCTTGCACCCGCGGGCACAAGCACCGTTGTTTTCCCCCTTGTGGCAACAGCACATCCCCTAGACTCATGTTTCTGTCACTCAAGCTAGTCATCGAGGGGCATGAACCCACAATCAAGCATAACGTTCCCTCTTGGAGTCACGACCTACTACTTGGCCAAAGTAATAAATAACAATGGAGAACATGCAAGAATTACTTACGAACATAAATATAAAAGAGGTAGATCTAATATATTACTCAAACACAATCTGAACATAATCTCATAATCCATCAGATCCCAGCAAACTCATCATAGCAACAGCATAAGGATTACATATGTGCCTCGATCATGTAGGGCAGCTCACGAGGACTAATTAGTGAAGCACAAGAACGGGAGGAGAACATCACATAGCTACTGGTCATGGACCCATGGTCCAAGGGAGACTACTCACAACTCATCCGGGAGGCGTCCATGGTGGTGGAGAAGCTCCCGGTGGTGATCCTCCCCTCCGGCAGGGTGCCGGGAAGAGTTCTCCTGGTGCTCTCGATCTTGGAAGCGGCGGCGGCGGCGGCGGAACAGAGATGAGATCGCGAAAAAGAGTTCCTGTTTCCAGGGTTTCGGGAGACGCTTTAAATATATGCCAAAGGGGGGCATCGGAGGAGCCTCGGGGGGCCCAGGCGCCCCCCCGGCGCGGCCCAGGGGGGCCGCCAGGGCGCCTGGAGCCCTGGTGCCCCCCCCCCGGCTGTCCTTCGGGCGCACGGTAGTTTCTGGAACGCTGATTTTTTTATATAATTTTTCTGGATTTTTCCTGGCAGTTCTCGTAATGTGAAAACCTGAAATACAAAAATAGCCGAAAACAGAAACTGGCACTGGGATGCACTGAGTTAATAGGTTAGTCCAAATATGATCAAAAGTGTATGGAAGTGTATAAATATCATAGCAATATCACCCAAAAGAGGCATGGAGCAAGCAGAAATTATAGATACATTTTGGACGTATCAGTGGCATGTTGGCATTTGTCTTTTACTACTCGTACAACTATGTTACGTGCAATACACGATGATATTATGATGCAGGCTTCGGGCATTAATTGTGCCATGGAGGTTCCTCTTGGTTAATATGATATGTATAGAATTTCACGGACGGAGGGAGTAGTGCACATGCCAAGTTCACTGGGTTGCCGTGTTTCACACTCCTCCATCGTAATAAGAGTGGAGACAATAGCTTTCATAAAAAATAAAAAATGAATAGTACTACTACAAAGGAGCAGTGACACTATCCCGCCCGGCTTCCTTGATCGTCCTCAATATCTGAAAGAATACTTTCGTTCGCCGACATGTGGGACTTCGATCATCCTGGTCCACTTGCCATGACACCAGAGTTAGAGTGCATCACACGGAATTGCATGGGAGACTCACCCTGGTCATAACGCCGCAGTAATAATGAGTAATGAGCCGTCAAATCGCAGGCCCAACCTTTCAAACTATAAGTTGCTTGGACGAAGGAACCATCATGACTTCATTGAATCCGCTTCTTCAAGAAAACTACTGTACCAGCAATACTGCTACCACACGCGAAGACTGCACACCACTATAGCATGTCATATCACTCAAACCCACTAGGCCAAACAAGCCCGCCTAACGCGCGGGAAAGCCCCATCCTCATCATTTTGTTCTAGATTTGTATCGCTGGATCACACGAACAAGGGAAAGAACAGAGTAGAAAATGTTACACTTTACAAGTTCAAAAGGAAAAGGTGATACGTCTCCAACGTATCTATAATTTTTGATTGTTCCATGCTATTATATTATCCTTCTAGGATGTTTTATGGGCTTTATAATACACTTTTATATAATTTTTCGGACTAACCTATTAACCTAAAGCCCAGTGCTAGTTTCTGTTTTTTCCTTGTTTTTGAGTTTTACAGAAAAGGAATATCAAACGGAGTCCAATTGACGTGCCAATTTTTGATGATTTTTTCTAGACCAAAAGAAGCCCCCAAAGTAAAAGAGTTAGGCCAGGAGAGCCAGGGGCTTCCCACGAGGGTGGGGGGCGCGCCTTGGGCAGGTGGTGGCGCCGCCCTATCTCGTGGACGGCCCGAAGGGCCCCCTCACTTGTGCCCTACGCCAAAAAATCCTATAAATACTGAAACCTTCGAAAAGTAACCTAGATCGCGAGTTCCGTCGCTGAAAGCCTCTGTAGCCACCGAAAACCAATCTACACCCGTTCTGGCACCCTGCCGGAGGGGGAATCCCTCTCCGATGGCTATCTTCATCATCCCGGCGCTCTCCATGAAGAGGAGGGAGTAGTCCACCCTCGGGGCTGAGGGTATGTACCAGTATCTATGTGTTTGATCTCTCTCTCTCTCGTGTTCTTGAGATGGCACGATCTGGATGTATCACAAGCTTTGCTATTATAGTTGGATCTTATGATGCTTCTCCCTCTCTACTCTCTTGTAATGGATTGAGTTTTCCCTTTGAAGTTATCTTATCGGATTGAGTCTTTAAGGATTTGAGAACACTTGATGTATGTCTTGCACATGCTTATGTGTGGTGACAATGGGATATCATGTGATCTACTTGATGTATGTTTTGGTGATCAACTTGCGGGTTCCGTGACCTTGGGAATCTATGCATAGGGGTTGGCACACGTTTTCGTCTTGACTCTCCGGTAGGAACTTTGGGGCACTCTTTGAAGTACTTTGTGTTAGTTGAATAAATGAATCTGAGATTGTGTGATGCATATTGTATAATCATACCCACGGATACTTGAGGTGACAATGGAATATCTAGGTGACATTAGGGTTTTGGTTGATTTGTGTCTTAAGGTGTTATTCTAGTACGAACTCTATGATAGATTGAACGTTACTATGGACTCTTGAATAGATCGATCAGAAAGAATAACTTTGAGGTGGTTTCGTACCTTACCATAATCTCTTCGTTTGTTCTCCGCTATTAGTTACTTTGGAGTGACTCTTTGTAGCATGTTGAGGGATAGTAATATGATCCAATTATGTTATCCTTGTTGAGAGAACTTCCACTAGTGAAAGTATGAACCCTAGGCCTCGTTTCCTATCATTGCAACACCGTTTATGCTCACGTTTACCACTTGCTACCTTGCTGTTTTTATATTTTCTTATTACAAAAACCTATATCTACCATCCATATTGTACTTGTATCACCATCTCTTCGCCGAACTATTGCACCTATACAATTTACCATTGTATTGGGTGTGTTGGGGACACAAGAGACCCTTTGTTATTTGGTTGCAGGGTTGCTTGAGAGAGACCATCTTCATCCTACGCCTCCCACGGATTGATAAAGCTTAGGTCATCCACTTGAGGGAAATTTGCTACTGTCCTACAAACCTCTGCACTTGGAGGCCCAACAACGTCTACAAGAAGAAGGTTGTGTAGTAGACATCAAGATCTTTTCTGGCACCGTTGCCGGGGAGGTTAGTGCTTGAATGTATATCTTTAGATCTTGCAATCGAATCTTTTAGTTTCTTGTTTTATCACTAGTTTAGTTTATAAAAGAAAACTACAAAAAAATGAAATTAAGTTTGCCTCATATGCTTCATCTTTTTAATATCTTTCGTGAAAATGATGGGAAGGAAAATTGTGCTCAAGTACTAGAAGAAGAATTACATAGAATGCTTGTCATAAAATATGTGCATGATGAGCATGATTGCAATGTTGTTAGTATGAATTCTTTGAATACCCATGATGCTAATGATATGCAAAGCCACAAGCTTGGGTAAGCTATGTTTGATGAAGATGATATTTTTAGTCCCCCAAGTTTTGATGTGTAAATTTATTATGATGAAAGCATGCCTCCTATTTATGATGATTATATTGATGAAAGTGGATATGGAGAGGTCATGACTTTATTTGATGAATCCACTATGTTGGAAGAGGTTCCAATTGATTATGAGAACTAATTTGTTATCTATGATGATTATTGTGATGACTTGTATGCTATTAAGAATAATGATAACCATGAAACTTGTCATCATGATTTTAGTTTTCAATTGGATCATGCTTCACATGATAGTTATTTTGTTGAATTTGCTGCTCCCACTACTATGAATGAGAAGAATTTTGCTTATGTGGAGAGTAGTAAAATTTCTATGCAAGTAGATCATGAAAAGAATGCTTTATGTGCTGGTTATATTGTTGAATTCATTCATGATGCTACTGAAAATTATTATGAGGGAGGAACATATGCTTGTAGGAATTGCAATAATATCAAGTTTCCTCTCTATGTGCTTAAAGTTTTGAAGTTATGCTTGTTTTCCCTTCCTATGCTAGTTGATTATCGTTCCATAAGTTGTTTTCTCACAAAATCCCTATGCATAGGAAGTGGGTTAGAATTAAATGTGCTATTCATATGCTTCATGATGCTCCTGTTATGTTTCAATTCCTATCTTTTATGCGAGCATCATTGAAATCATCATGCCTAGCTAGGGGCGTTAAACGATAGCGCTTGTTGGGAGGCAACCCAACTTTATTTTATTTTCTTTGCTTTTGCTTCTGTTTAGGAATAAATATTGCATATAGCTTCTGTTTAGATGTGGTTTTGTGTTTTAATTAGTGTTTGTGCCAAGTAGAACCTTTGGGAAGATTTGTGTGAAGTTTATATGATCTTGCTGTGAAAAACAGAATTGTTAGCGCTCGCTAGAATGGTCATCAGATTTTACTGGAGCGTGCTATTTAGTTGATTCTTTTTGCAGATGATTAATAAACAAATTCCTCACGTTTACCAACTTAGTTTGAATTTTTTGGAGTTACAGTAGTATGCGAAACCTGCAGATTACTGCAGACTGTTCTGTTTTTGACATATTCTGTTTTCCGTGTGTTGTTTGCTTATTTCAATGCATCTATGAGTAGTATTGGGAAGTATGAATCATAGAGAATGAGTTCATTACAGTACAAAGAATGAGTTCATTACAGTACAAAGAATGAGCTCATAAATGTGTTTGCCTCGGGCTCTACTCTTTCTATCTTACATCCCAAGTACATAGTATGACGGTTTACAAATCACGGGCCCTAACACTTGGGCTCTAAACCTCTTGGGCTGAAATCTCCTACTTCATGTTCCGCTGGTCCTTTGATAAGATAATCTTGATAACGTAAGCCGGCCCCTCCTGGGCGGTTTATACTTGGTAGTAATATCCCTGACATTAGGCCCCAGATTGATTTGAACCTGTTCATGTCAATCTTCAAAGTCTTGTACAGATCTTCCTTTTTGCTGCTTGAGAATGCTTTGTAAACCGGCATGACGTTATCTCCTCAAATTACTTTAAACCGTCGTGACGCCATCTTGCGCAATTAATACTTGTACCTGTTTTTTACCTTTACTCATTAAAGCTCCGAAGATCGAGGCGACAACATCATCCATATCTGCTTCTTGGACTCCTCGATTCTCGCGCGTGCCGTTTTATCCCTTCGGCTTATAAATAGAGCCGAGGGGCATCTCTTTTCCCTCCTTGCTTCTTCTTCCTCTGTCCTCTGAAGCTTGAGCTCCGCCGCCGTCCGCCGAGTTCTGCGCCTCCGTCGAGCCCGGCCGCTGCATGAACCTGAACGCGTCCAGAAATTCGCCAGTGCCTTTCCGCTTCCATTGCCTCAGGTATGTTCACTTATTTCCTTCTCGTAGATCCAATTCTAGGGTTTCCTGCGCGTTCATAGATGAACCCATGTTCTTTGTGGTTCTTTGCCATAGATAGTGTTTAGCCGTAGATCTTCAGACTTTTAGGTCAACTACCGTTAGCATGACTCCGCTCCGTCATTGTAATCTGCCCTTTCCAATATGATTAGTCTAGATTGAATCTGCTAAAGACCTTCATTGTTTCCGCTGAATATACTTTGAATTAACTTTGAATTTTCCATATGCTGTAGATCCGTATCTTACTACTGCTTGTGTGAAAATTGTTTCCCCATACTTTAGATCTGCGCCTTACCTGCCTGTGTTTTCCGGTTTAACTTTCCCTTTCAAACATCATAATCCGGTAAACGTGATACTTATAGCTGTTCCGGATGTTTAATTCGGTAGATACCATTAGGCCCCTGCTTAAACCGCCAGTTAGATCAGTACCTTCATAGAATATACCGGTTTAAATCTTCGTAGATCATAAACCGCATCTTTATTGTATTTTCAGCCTTCCCTTTTGAAAAAGAAGACTTCCGTGGCCAAGTAGTTTGTTGCTTGCAACTGGGTCCCATCCTGGATCACCGAGGATGATTTAGAAAAGATGGCCTCAATTGGCACATTAGGTCCAAAGGATGTCCTTCACTGGAGGGCTCCTAGAAAAGAATGTCCTCTGAAGCCCAAGGAAGGAGAAATTATTGTCTTCTTTGATCACTTGGCCCGGGGATTCAACCCTCCTGGGTCAAAGTTTTTCCGCGACGTGTTGGCAAATTTTCATCTCCATCCCCAAGACATAGGTCCCAACTCAGTATCAAATATTTGCAACTTCCAAGTCTTCTGCGAAGCCTATCTGCAGGAGGAGCCAACAGTGGAGCTATTCCGGGACTTCTTCCATTTAAACCGTCGGACTGAGTTTCATGATGGCCCAAATACTGAACTTGGCGGAATGAGTATTCAGAAGAGGAAAGATGTTAGTTTTCCTCACGCTACTCTCCACAGCCATCCCAAGGAATGGAATCAAACTTGGTTCTACTGTATTGACACTTCACCAGAAGGGGAAAATCCAATGCCGGGTTATCGCCCCTACCGTCTTCTAGAGAGCCATCCTTTTCCTCAGCGCTTAAGTGCCCAAGAGAGAGCTCAATATGCCCCTCAGCTTTCAAAGCTCAGGGCCTTTGTAGCCAATGGACTAACATGAGTTGATTTCGTCCGCTGCTGGCTCTCTTGGAGCATTCTCCCGTTAAGTCGGCGTTTCAGTTTAATGTGTGAGTACACTGGGAACCCCAAGGACCCCTTGCGCCACACATATCTGGTGCAATCAGAAACTGAGGTTAATGAATCTGTCAAGAAATTGCTCAATATACCTCTAGAAGAGTGCCGTCAGACCGGATTGGCACCGTTCTGCGTGACTAACAAATTCTTCTGTCCCTTTACTTTGTTTTAATCCATCCATATTGCTTGGCTTAATGTGCATTTATTCCCTTTAAACAGGCTAATGATCCCTTCTGGAAGAGGAAAACCCAGGACAAACCGGCGAAGCCATCCTGCAAAAAGACCCTGGCTGTGAAGTAGCACAAGAAGAGATCTGCCGCTGCGTCCAATTCAAACGCGGAGGAAGATGATCCGGCCTCTGAGGTACCACCTAGCTCTTATGACTTCTTAATCTTTCCTTTGTCTGTATTTCTATTAACAATGACTTTTCCCAGGATCCGACTGAAGGTAGTAAAGTGGGCGATGTTGAGGTAACCTCTCCTTCCTCTGACTCAGAACCATTGCCACCCAAAGTTCGTCGGGTAGTCCGGAAGTTTCAGTTTTCTCATCCTTATGCTCAACTGGATCCAAACTTTCTTTTGAAGAAACAGCAACATGAAGCTCGCCGCACCACTCGCCACAGTGGCCATGTCGTTGAATCCACCAGACTGACTCACACTCTGGTTCAAAGGCGTCGTTTCGAGGTTTTACTTACTCCAACTGCTCTTCATCCCAAAGCGGGTCTTATTCGTCAACCTCTTAACCCATCTGACCCGAATTATCAGGAAACTCCTCTCTCTTCTTCCGGCCAATCAACCGCCACACAAGTCCCTGCGCTCAAGACTGTCCACGGGTAAGCTGTTTTTTACTCTGTCCGGTTTAACTTTTCATTTTTCACTTATGATTTTCATCATCTCTTTAATCTTCTCAGTATGCCCAAGCCTAGCAAGAAGACCAAATTGAGTAAACCGGCAGAAGATAATACCACTTCTGGACCGGCAGACGACCCTGAGCTTGCCAACCCATTGGAAGAAAATGTTGAAATTCCACATGATGATCCTCCTCCTATGGATCGAGAAGACCTTGCTGCTCCGGGGGATGACCCCATGGAGCATACCGCTGAATCGGCCAGCCCTGTCCGGACTAGCCCTGCTCGGGCTAGACCGCCCCCTGCTAGTCCTATTCATGCCAATCCCGCTACTGCTGATCCTTCCAGCCCAACTTCTGCTTCAACTGACGATGTTGAGATTACTGGGACCGGTTTTACCACCCTAGGAGAGCCTGTCGCTTTGGCCAAGCACACTGCCAAGGAGGAGTTTCTCCAAAAAGGTAAGGGCAAATGGAACACCGATCTGTGCAGCTATGCGCAGCTTAGTGCTCAAGAACTTCATTCCGATTACCTAAACCGGCTATACACCAGCTGTCGTGGAAATAACACGGCAGATGTCCGGTTCAGCGGACTTGATGATGGAACCATCGCACGGGTTAGCTTGAAAGGATTCAAGGCACACAAAGGACGCAAAGGATTTATACTAGTTCGGCCCCTTCGGAGAAGGTAAAAGCCTACGTCTAGTTGGTTTGGTATTGCTTGGGCGTCGGTTTACAGGGAGCGGATTCGCTTTGCCTGTGTCTTGACGGATTGTTTCTTGCTTGTCCCTGAACCGTCCAGGCCGTCCCCTTATATAGAGGCAACGCCTGGTCCGGTTTACAGAGTCCCGAGGCCGGCTCATAATCGTGTCCGCCTCGGTCTCTGTCTTTTCTTTCTTATCTCTCAAGTTACATCTCTTGGCGGTTTACAAACCATACTTCTATACATGGGCCTTGAAATCTCATGGGCCGTAATCTCTACTAAAATATTAAAACCGAGTATAATGTAACTAAGCCGGTTTACAACAGCCGGTTTATACCTACTAACCATATCCCTGACATTAGGCCCCAGAATGATTTGAACTTGTTCACATCAGTCTTTTCTTGTCTTCATCTTTTTGTAAACCGGCTCTGACGTCATCTTCCAGATCATTAAAGTCTGACAATGACATCATCTCCGCATTTAACGCCGTGAGCTGTACTGTAGCGTATTTTAAGGGTTATCCCGAAGATCGAGGCGTCGCGGGATCTTTATCCGATTTTCTGTCTCCTCGATTCTCGCACTTGTCGTTTCAGATCCGACTCCTGGTTATAAATACTGCCAGCCCTCATTCATTATCTCCTTCTCACTTCGTCCTCTTCCTGCGTCTTCTTCCTCCGTCGCCGCCCGAGCTCAAACCGCCGCCGACGACCGCCGGATCTCTAGTCCTCGCCTGGCCGCTGCATCAACCTGAGCTTCGACCAGATCAATCTCCGCCGTCGGTTCTTGCTATCCCAGGTATGTTCATCCTCCTTATTGTTGATCTGCATCTGCCAGCGCTTCTCCTTGTTCTTCCGCCATTAGGGCTTCCAACGAAAGCTTCGCCTCTTCGTAGATATATTCCTCATAAAAAATTTGTGATCTTTAGGTCCTAGTCAACAGATCTTCCGCTTAGTACTAGCTTAGATCTCACCGTCTATACATAATGCTGTAGATTTATCCATTCCTCCATTAGAACTTTTAGCAAAGCTTCATCTTGTTCGATATTTGAGCCCGCGACCCGTAATGATTCTGTTTTTTCGATCTTCTCCATTTTTACCCCGCTGTAGATGCGTCGAATCTTCATCACTCCTGTCTGGCATGTAAATCCATCTCTTTTTTATAAAGTCTTTGTAGCTTTCCTTGCATACTCTTAAATTAGTTTCTTTTTCCTCAGCATACTCAGATCTTTCCCCTCTAGCAATCTTTCGGAAACCTGTTTTTCTCCTTAGTAGATTCGCTAAGTATGTTCCGGTTTAAGTTGATATGCCCTGCTCTTGAAAAAACTCTGTAAACTGACACAATGGTTGAACTGTTCCTCTTCAACTGCCATAAACCGGAAATGATATAACTTGTTTTATGATTGCCGGTTTAACTATGCCAAATAGTCCTCAGTTTAAACTGTTGCGTAATTTTCATAGATAGATTCCGGATTATTGTACTTTCATAATCCGTTTCTGTATTTTATCTTCTTCAGCACTTTGTTCAATGGCTAAGCAGTATGTCTCCTGCGATTGGGTCCGTTCCGTCGTTACTGAGGATGACCTAATCAAGCTGTCTACAATCGGCACGTTAGGCCCTCAGTCTGAATTAAAATGGCGTGCTCCGGGTAATGAATGCCCTCCTACTCCTAGATCCGGGGAAGTCATCGTGTTTCTGGATCACATCTCTAGAGGCTTCTCTCCCCCCGGTTCAAGATTTTTCCGGGATGTTCTTGCCACCTTCCAGCTGCACCCACAGGATATCGGACCCAATTCTATTTCAAACATCTGTGATTTCCAAGTATTTTCTGAAGTGTATCTGCAAGAGGAACCTTCAGTTGATTTATTCCGGGATTTCTTTCATGCAAACCGGCGCACTGAATTTACCAGCGGACCTCACCAAGAACTTGGTGGGATTAGTATTCAGAAGAGGAGGGACGTAGTCTTTCCTCACGCCGCTTTACATACTCATCCAAAAGATTTGAACAAGTCCTGGTTTTATTGTGTAGACACTTCTCCTGAAGGTGAAAATCATTTGCCGGGTTATCGCGAAACTCGTATTCCGGCGAATCACCCCTTGCCGCAACGGCTCAGTGCTGCTGAACGGACCCGGTTCTCCTCACAGCTCTCCAAACTGAGAGCTTTTATGGCAAATGGTCTGATCGGCACTGATTTCCTTCGCTGCTGGCTATCTTGGAGCATCCTTCCCTTAAGCCGGCGTCCTAAGCTAATGTGCAAATACTCTGGTAAACCGGATGATCCCCAGAGGTTTACCAAGGATAAACTTTCTGAATCGGAGGTAGTGGAGTCAGCCAAGAAGATTGTCAATCCTTCCTTAACAGATTGCGCTAAAGTTGGATTGGCCCCGTACTTCAAGAAGAATAAGCTACCCGAAGTAAGTTTTTGTTTGCCCTGTACTTGTAAACCGTCCTCTTTGAACCGTCTTTCAATTGCCCTTGCTTTTTCAATTAGGCTGATGACCCCTTCTGGAGGAGAGAGCCTCAGGAAAAAACCGTAAAGCAGGCTCGCCGGAAAACCCCTGCAAACAAAAAGAGGAAAGCAACTGTCGATGCCGGTTCTCCTTTTGAAGATGATGATCCGGACTCCGAGGTATGCTTTACTCCAGTTTAAATTCTCGCTTTCATGTACTTGTAATCATATCTAATGATACCTTTTCACAGGAACCGCCTGAAGGTGATAACCCGACTGAGATTGAGGTAACCCTTATTTCTTCTGATTCAGAACCTCTCCCTCAAAAAAGCCGTCGGACCGTCAGGAAATATCAATTTTCTCATCCTTATGCTAAGTTAGACCCTAACTTTACTTTGAAGAAGCAACAGCACGAAGCCTTTCGCCGGACCACTCGTCACAGTGGCCTGGCAGTGGAGTCATCTGGGATCTCCTTAACTCCGGTTCGAAAGCGCCGTGCTGAGGTGATACTCTCTCCGACTCTTCTTCATCCCAAGGCCGGACTTATCTGAAAACCCCTTAAACCGTCTGATCCTGACTATCAGGAAACTCCGCTGTCTTCTTCCGGTGAATCAACCGCTACGCAGCTTCCTCCTTTGAAGACCGTCCCGGGGTAACTCTCTTCACCCTTTCCGGTTTATGATACCCCCTTGTTTTTTATAATGCTAACTTATTTTGCATGTTTTCCAGCAAACCGAAACCCAGCAAAAAACCCAAGGCGAATAAGCCTGTTGCTGACCCTTCTGCTGATGATCCGATGATTGACTCGTCCACAGTTGTTCCTCCAGAAGGTACTCCTGCAGCTCCTGTTGAAGAACCTGCTCTTGAAACCCCTCTTACAGAAAACGTCCAAGATCCACCAAGTCCGGCCCGGGTTAATTCTCCTCAAGTTAACCCGGCGTCTCCTGATCCGGCTCATGTTGAAGTTATTCCCCCCAATGTACCCACTTCTCCTGATGTCGTGGTTACTGGTGCCGCTTATGTTGCTCCAGCCGAGCCCACCGTTTTAGCAAAACATACAGCTAAAGCGGAAAAGATAGCTCAAGAAAAAGGGAAATGGAGTACTGATATATCCAGTCTTTCCAGTATGAGCACTCAAGATATTTATTCCGGATATTTGAACCGGCTCCACAGCAGCCGGGATTATGAAGCCAGCTTGGTGAATTTGATGAGAGAAAAATACGAAGTAAGTTTCCTCTTCTGACTTTGTTTTTTGATACATCTCTATCTCTTAACAGCCCCCAAGTTCCGGTTTAGCTGCTTTATTGAAGGTAATCCGGAACTTTGTAGTTCGAACTGCTGATCCATACATTAGCCCCCAAGTATCAAGTAGATAACTTGGTTATGTAGTTGATACTTGTAATTTCAAATTGTCTTTGGTGCATTGCTTCAACTGGCATTAGCCCCCAAGTGTCAAGTAGACAACTTGGTTGTGTGCTTGAGACTTGCAATTTCAAATTGTCTTTGCTATATTGCTTCAACTGCCATTAGCCCCCAAGTGTCAAGTAGACAACTTGGTTGTGTGCTTGAGACTTGTAATTTCTAATCTTGCCTTTGAACTTTGTCTGCAGGCTGAGCTGAACCGGAATGCTCTGGAGATCAACGAACTTCGAAGCCGGCTTACGGAGACTGAGTCAGCCGCTTCAAAGGCTAAGAAAGAACTTCAAGTGAGCTTAAAGACTGCTGAAGACTTGAAAAAATACTTTGACGAGGAGCGGACTTCTTTTGAGGTCCAGAAAAAAGATCTTGAAAAACGTGTTCAGGATGCCGAAGGAGCACTTAATCCGGTTACTGAAGAATTGACCGGGTTAAAGCGCCAAATTGACTTGATGACCTCTGCTATTTTTGGTGAGTATAATCTGAACTCCTGTCTTTATCTTTGTAACCTGTGACTTGCACCGGTTTAACTTTCATTGTTATATGTAGGACGCCGTGTCTCCCATCTTGGGGACGACTTACGGAAGAAACTCAAAGCCTGCTATACCTTGGTCGAACAGTTGTATTCCAGAACGCAAAGGATCATCAGTGCCACTTCATTTGGTAAACCGGCTCCTTCAACTATCCAAGATACTTTGAATAGTTTGTCCATTCTACCGGCTCATCTTGAAGAGGTTAAGAAATCGGCCGCTCGAGGAGGTGCTCTTCTGGCCCTTACGAGGGCTAAAGCTTGGGTTCCGGACCTTGACCCGGAGGAGGTGTTAACTGGATTTCCTGATACCAAGGAGGACGGTTCAACCTTCAATGAAAAAGATCTTTATGCTCTGACAAAGGATATGCGTCCCCTCGCCAGCAAGCTCGCGGTGGAATCTGACTTGTCGCGATATCATCTATCATACAACCTGCAGAACGAGCGGGTGGAGCGACCGGTTTACGATATTGTAAACTTAATCCCGCCGGTTCGTCCTCACACCTTTGCTCCTGATATTGATCCTGTTGAGCTTATCAACGATGAAGTATATTTCCGTGCCTTGGCAAAGATTGATTGGCGTGCACCGGACTTCCAACCGCTTCATGAGGATGAAGTCGCTCCGGATCAAGACGGTGGCCAGCCATCTCAGCAAGGAGAAGCACAATCTTAAATGCTGTTACTGTAACCATGATTGTTATTCCGTCAAACAATGCTTCCGACTATTGGGCTTTTTACGCCTTGTAATAGGTTTAGCTGAGACTTAATATGCTTTGATCCGACATTTTGTCTTTATGAAGTATTCATCCGTTGACCCGTTTGCCTGATGCGGCTGCTTTCTTCTGTTCATATAAAAATATCGAAAAATATGTCCTAGTGGCTTACCACTGAACGGGTTAACTTGTTCTCTTAAAACATCCAATAAACATATCTTTATACTAAAGATAACTATCATACCTGAGATGTATATGGCCCATATACTTTAAACCGGTCAGGACTTTTAAAGTCACTTTAATCGGTCTTCATTAATCCTAATAGACACTTGAAACTCTCCGGTCCATCTTGTCGATAAATATGGCTCATCTTGTTTCAGAAAATTGTAACTTGTGCCTGATACGTCATCCGGGTTTTAATGAACACCGGGCTTGATCACAATTGGGCCGGGTTAATAAACTCCGGTCATTGTTTTGTCTCATACTGGTGACTTGGAGTCAAAACCAGACCGGTTTAAAAACACCGGTCATTATAACTGATCAAGTACTGCCAATTTGTTGGCTCCTCATGAAGGTCAATCCGGGTTATGATGAACGCCGGTTTAACTCTCGCTGGTGTTCATGACCCAGACTTATAACTTTATGGATAGGTGGTCAACTTCTGGAGCTGTTCCACTTGGTTTAAAAGGTTATAGAACACAAAAAACACCAAGAAACACACAATTTTTGTAAATCAGACCATGTAGTTGAGGCTTTTTCAAAGAGCTGCCAGGCTCAAAGCAAGGTTCAGCCAATCAATGGGACGTGGGCAAACCTACTGTCCCAAGGAGCCTAGCCAATCACTGAACGTGAGCCTGTCGACTGTTCAGAGGGCCGATAGAACCGCAAACAAAAACCGAGCCAATCAATGGGATGTGGGCAAACCGACTGTCCCAAGGGGCCTAGCCAATCACTGAACGTGAGCGTATCAACTGTTCAGAGGGCCGAACACAAATCAAGCCAATCAATGGGACGTGGGCA